>JACWNB010000019.1:935000-1429805 GCA_016165855.1 Pseudocercospora ulei | reverse complement strand
CCTCTTCGTTCTAGGTAGCGGCGGCAGGTTCGGCATTATTATCTTTATCTTAACCGTCTGGCACCTGGGAGCTGTAGCCGGCGCAGGAGTACTAGTGTTGGGCTTAGTACTGTCAGCCTAGCTTTTAGGTTCTTTTTGCATAAAGGCGTCCTTAGTTGTAATAACAAAAGGTGCTGGCAGTCTCTAGGTTGTTGTAGTCTAGCCTGTCGCAAGAACTCGATTAAGCCCTTATTCGTCTTAGGAATCGAAGTGTAATGCTAGGCGTACTTTGCCGCTAACGTTAAATATATATATAGCCTAATGCGGCGCGCTGGGTGGTCCTAGAAGTACGTACAAATGTCGTCGACCTAGGCGTTAACAGCAGTGTTAGGGCCAAGCTAGTACATATAGGCATACTGTAGACGAGCCCTATGCTCATCTATGTATCTCTGGCGGATATCGGCTCGGATACAGCCAGTGCTGCCAGGCGTTAGCAAAAAGGGGCGGATAGCTCTGCGTCGCTATCGTTCGTAGAGACTGCTTAGACTCTTAGGGCTACGCGGAGTAGCTCGTCCAGGCTGCCTATAGGAGATGTTAGCTCTGACCTAGCCTAAAGGGAAAGATTGCAAAGTGGGACTTCTAAATAGAAGACCTAACGACCAAAGGAAAGATTGCAAAGTGGACTTTCCAAATAGAAGACCTAACGACTAAAGGAAAGATTGCAAAGTAGACTTCTAAATAGAAGACCTAACGACCAAAGGAAAGATTGCAAAGTGGACTTCCAATTAGAAGACTACCGAACCCTATAGTCGGCGTGTTCCAATTGGAAGTCCACCGACCCTATAGTCGGCATATTCCAATTGGAAGTCCACTTTGCATAAGAGTTTAGTTACTTACGGTCCTATATCTCTCTCGCCTCTGTAATCTTGTCTTTCTAGGCTAGGAGGGCGCACAGGATAACGACGGTCTTGCCGAGTCCTACGTCGTCGCCTAGGATGCAGCCCTTAAGCAGGCTCTGCCACATTTCTACGATCTAGGCGATTGCCTAGGGCTGCTACAGCTTCAGTCCCAGACCCCTTGAATTTGATGCTAAAGAAGTGCCCTAAAATAGGGTCCCTTTCGGCGAGACCCTCTTCTACTTCGAGCTTAAGCATAGCGCAGGCTTCCTTAAAGGTTGGCGGCTTAGCGGTCTTGTCGTTTATATGCTGGTTAAGCTAGTTAAATATACAGTTAGCGGCCTAGGCGGCACTATGCAAGGGATCCGCGGAATCTGGGACGCCGTCGCTGCTCTCCAGCACGTCGGCCGTGTTCGTAGTTATAAAGCGTTATGCGCGGACATTACTGTCCTTAATAAGATGCATGTTCCTTAGGCTAACTGTGCTAGACGAATCGAACACAACGTGCACATCCTTTGTAAGTGTGTCTATAAACGCATAGCGGTAGTGTAAGTCCTAATCCGCGAGGCTGGAAGCGATAGGTTGGACCTTGCCCCTAAATACACCGTTCTCGCGATCTAACTCCGCGAAGATCTTCCTATTGTCGGCCGGATCGACGATAGTCTCGTTGTATTCCTAGATCTACTTGTCTAGGTCCTCCGTCTCTTCCTCGCCTAGGAGCATATACAGCAGTCGGTCCTGCTGTTCTTGTTGCTCGATCGTGTTCCGGACAGCAGCGTTAGGGGGCGCATATGCTATAGGCTAGTACGAGATCGACTTCTAGTTAAGCTTAGTAGCCTAGGTAGCCGCGCCCTTGTTCCTTATAGTACAGTGCAGGAAGTAGTTAACAATACTTATAAGTCGATAGAGCACCTCCCTACTAACAGGCTAGTCCTAGAGGGAAGCGAAGGTATATACGTTGTCTAGCGTAGGCGTTTCGGTTAAGACGTACTTCTAGACGTAGTGTGCTCCGGCTTGCTCTTAGATGCGCTATACCGCTTAGAGGACGTAGATAGTAATTATTATATTGCCGTAATAGGCGGCGGGCACTAGGGACTCTGTGCTGCGGATCATCTCGGCGGTAAAAGTGTTAGGCGCTTTGTCTTAGATATAGGCTATAATAGCCTTTAGGTTAAGCGTCGTCCAGCTTCGGTCTTTAGGCTTGTTAGACGCAGTGCCTGCCTCTGTCTGGGTCCTAAACCTGTCCTATACTCGTTAGCATTCGCCTATAAAGCCTTAAAGTAACAGGTTTAGCTGCAACATGCCCTTCTAATTAGAAGGTTAGTAAGGGGAATATATTAGATAGCAATACAACCTACGCTTCTAATTAGAACTCTGGTACATATAGGGGGTAGCAATGCAACCTGCGCTTCTAATTAGAACTTGGTGTATATAGGGGATAGCAGTGCAACCTGCGCTTCCAATTGGAACTCTGGCGTATATAGAAATAGCAGTCTAACCTGCGCTTCTAATTGGAACTCTGGTGCAGGCCTTAAAAGTTCCAATTAGAAGCTTAAGTTGCAAATTTCTTACATAGAAGTAGATTGTAGGAGCGCAGGGGGGGCCTTAAAAGTTCTAATTAGAAGCTTAAGTTGCAGGCTTCTTACGTAGAAGTAGATTGTAAGAGCGTAGAGGGCTTAACATACCTCGTAGAACTAGCGGGTGCATGTTTCGGCGACAGGCCGGATAGCCTCGACAAACTCCAGGAACTTATCGTATAGGTAGAAGCCCTAGTAGCCTAACATCTTGCCGTTTTTGTCTAGGAATCCCATGTTGTATTTATATACATAGATGCTGTAGCGCGGGTCGAGTAGGATAAGCTTCCTGGTAGTGCGGAGTTAGGCGAGGTAGGCCTGGATTTAAGCTATATACTCTGTCTTCGCCTCTTAGCGACGCTGCTCGGGGTCTATAGTCAGGTGTTGCTAGGTAGCTAGTGTGTCGTTGCCTGTAGCCTTTCGACAGCTACGCTTAGCCTTAGGGGTCTTAGGGTCTTAGTTAGTGCTAGGCTTTGTACGCTTCTTAGCCGGTAAGGGGGATAGGGGCGATCTAGGCGCAGCTCGCTTGCCCTTGCCCTTTATCGAGTTTAGGGTAAAGGTTGTTCTAGCTATGCTGCTTAGTAGGTAGACAGTTGCAGTACGTTAGTAGAAAAAATCGCTTAGGACGGTCTGCAAATCTAAGGCGCAGAATAGGCAGTAACGAAAAGTGCAGACTGGCGTTCTAGTTGGAACTTGTCTCTTGTTCTTCTAGTGGTAGCTGCTAGGGGTGGTGGTAGCTACTAGTAGTAGTGGCCGCTAGTAGTAGTAGCTGCTAGTAATGGTGGCTGCTAGTAGTAGTAGCTACTAGTAGTGGTAGTGGTGGTAGTAGTGCTAGTAGTGGTAGTGCTAGTAGTAGTAGCTGCTAGTAGTGGTGGTGGCTAGTAGTAGTAGTAGTAGTGGTTCCAAAATACGAGTGTAGTAGAAAAGGAAAGTTAAAGAAGAGGCGAAGGTTGATATTAGTAGGTCTGTATAGGGCGCTTGGACCAGCTCGACCGTTCAGCCCTGCATGTAAGGTTGGGCCTAGCGCGGTTTGCTTCTTACTATTGTAAAAGGTGATAGGCTTATTAGTGCCGCTTTCGCTCTTTATTGTCTCGAAGCAGCAGGTTGCTTTGTATGCAGGTAAGGTGCTTGCTTACAGAGGACGCCGCGGAACCTTCTGGACCCACTGACAGCGTCAGTTAGGTAAACTTGTTAATAGCGTGTTTTGTCGGCGTGTGGCCTGTACGTAGACGCTGCGCATAACCTGCATATAAGAAATAACTAGCGTCGTCTTACATATAGCAAAGTAAAGTAAGGTAGAGCGTGCGGTAGCCTTAGGCTTTACCTTGTTGTATGGAACGGCGTACCAATAACGTATTTTCTTTGTTAGCGCGGACGGATTCGGCCTTTTCCAGTTTAAGCCTAAGTCTCTTAGTTAGCCTTAGTTGCTAAGTGGGTTTCTAAATAGACAGGCAGTAAGGCTGTTTTCGGATAAACTGATAAACTTCCAATTTGAAGCACGGTGCGCAACTTGCTATAGCACTCGAGTGTCGTGCCTAGTAGTCAGTCTCGGCAGCTGTAAGCTCTTCTCGGTGGCAGGTTGGCGCTGGGTAGCAGGTAGCGCTAGGTAGCTGTGTCGGCCTTCCAATTCGGGTGTGCTCGTCGTTGGAGGGTCGACATACTGCTAGACAGTAGTTAGGTCCTCCGTCGCTGGACGCAGCCTATAATAGTAGGCTATAGTAGGCCGGCTGTTCGACCTGTTAGTCTCGATTGCAAAGTGTCCTTCTAATTGGAAGATTGACCTAGGGAATGCACAGTAGTCTTCTATTTAGAGTCGCGGTTAGCACCTGTACCTAATATTTCGGTTACACCCTCTACCTGGCATAGGCGGTCGGCCTGGCTGTTTAGGCTAGCGGCTTCGGCTGCAGAGTGCGCTTCTAATTAGAAGATATAGAAGTCGGTCTTCCAATTAGAAGTGCAGTTAGCAGAAGTGTCTTCTAGTTGGAAGTGCAGTTCGTAGATGTGTCTTCCAATTAGAAGTGCAGTTGGCATATGTGCCTGGAACATACATAAGTTGCCGGTAGCTGCCGGAGGGGTTAACGTCGGCTGTAGGTTCCTGTTCGCGTACTGGACTGTCTATATACTGGTGTAGTTGTCTTCTAATTGGAATGCTACTTTGCATTATATGTTTCTATTCCAATTGGAATGCCACTTTGCATTGTATGTTTGTCTTCTAATTGGAAAGCCACTTTGCATTGTATATTTGTCTTCCAATTAGAAAGCTACTTTGCATTATGTCCTTCTATTTCTGGCTTGTTATATACAAACCCGCTTTAGAGTGCCCGAGCCTAACCCTTTACTACGATCGACTCCGAACCCAACATATATATAGTGTATATAGTAGCCTAGGCCTACTTGTCATTTTGGAAGTGCAGTTAGTATATATGCCTAGAACATATATAGGTTGCCGATAGCTGCTAGAGGGGTCGACGCCGGCTGTAGGTTCCTATGCGTATACTGGACTGTCTGTATGCTAGTGTAGTTGTCTTCTAATTGGAATACTACTTTGCATTGTATGTTTCTGTTCCAATTGGAAAGCTACTTTGCATTGTATATTTGTCTTCTAATTGGAAAGCCACTTTGCATTGTGTCCTTCTATTTCTGGCTTGTTATATACAAACCCGCTTTAGAGTGCCCGAGCCTAACCCTTTACTACGATCGACTCCGAACCTAATATACATATAGTGTAGATAGTAGCCTAGGCCTACTTGTTATTTAGGAACTCGAGGACAGCTACGCATACATATATGCTGTTAATAGCCTGTTAGCGGCAGAACCTAGTACCGCTTATCGCCTAGTCGAGATACTTTTCGATGTCTAGTAGCTTTTCTTGGAACTGTTCCTCGAGCTAAGCGCGACCGACTGTGTTACTCTTATAGGCTCCGACAATTAACGGCCAGAAGATATCTCGAAACCGGCACCCTTGTGCTTTCGTCTCTTATTGCTAACTCTTGCATATAGCCTAAGGGAAAAAGCAGTAGTAGCAGGCATAGTATCGAGGGACAGGCTGTTAGTTCTTCCGCTTCTAAGTAGCCTTCTTGTGTCTAATTATACTGGCGAAGTATCGACACTTATCGAATAAGTAACCGCTATCTTCGAGATGTGCGGTAACACAATACGGACAGCGGTGTAACGCGGTAAGGTTGCGCTCTAAGTTTATACGGTACACTTTATCTTAGCGGGTTTGGTTATAGTATTGCCTAGTAGCGATAGACTGTTTAGCAGAAGCGTTGGACACCTATCGCTCGACAGTAGATACTGGGCGGTCGAGGGTATGTATATAGTAGTTGGCAGTCGGCTGGGCGCGGTTAGCGGTCGGTAGTATACAGTTAGCGGTTGGCAGTCGGTAGTCGGTATCGGGCATAGGGTAGTCGGTAGTATAGAGGTTAGCAGCAGGTATAGGATAGTCGGCGGCAGGCATAGGATAGTCGGCGGCAGGCATAGGGATAGTCGGGCATAGGATAGTCGGCGGCGTGCGTAGGTTGATAGGGCATAGGGTGTTCGGCAGTAGACATTGGGTAGTCGGCGACAGGTGTTATATATAGTTAACTAGTTGTTAACTAGCGGTAACCGCTACCTAGTTGTCTATAGCATAGTTAGGGAACGATTCCCTATAGTAGCTCGTGCAAAACTCGTACGGCTCTTGTCCTCTCGGACCACTTGTATACGAGACTTGTAGGTCGAGACCGTCGAGATAGGTAGACAGGGTAAGGCAACTACATTCCCTATAGCCGAGATATCGTCGCATCGCCGATGTTTCCCTCTGCAACTACTAGGGAGCCTCGGCCCTCTTATCTCGATGCTTAAAGGCGTATTCGGTGCAGTCTAGCGAGTGCTAGTTAGAGGTATCGGGATCGAAGAGGACGGTAGAGTACGCCCAGCGTCCGTCCCGACTATATCTACCTAAGCCCTAGGCGAATTCGAGTAAGGAATACAGGGGTTCGACGTAGATAACACAGCGGACGCTAGGGCTGTTAAACCCCTCTCTAAGCGCTAGCGTAGCGACGAGGTATAGATTAGCCGTATATGCGAGCTAGGTATTTAGGATCGCAGCCTTCTCGTTAGGCCCGCCGCTCTAGGATGTAATAAATAGGTACCCTATGTCCTAGGCAAGCCTTTCTGCTGTAAGGCGAGTCTGTACAAAGATAAGGATACAGTAGGTAGACTCCTCTGTCGTCGTATATATACGGCGGTACCAGCAGATCCGGGCGACAGCCTACGCTATAAATGTAGTAGATCGAGGCTAACCTTCGATTCGATAGACAATGTTGGTTCGGTTAGTGCTGCAGCGGATAACCCAGGGCAGGCTTAACTGGTTATTGCGCTCAAATTCGGCCTGCATAGTAGAGGGGAGGGTCGCGGTTAGATAGAGGATTTGTATAGTAAACTTAGTTAGCTCGGCAAAGTTATAGAAGCAGGGGCGGTATAGCATAGCAGTAACGGTAAAGTGGCATTCGTTAATAACGATCTAGTCGAGTCGACGCTGGACAGCGAGGCGTGCAAGGTACCCTAGGAATTCCTAGAAGCAGGCCGCCTTAGCGCTAACGATAACGAGTAGGGCGCTAGTAGTAGTTCCTAGTGCCTATACAGTGTGCTCGATAGATCGCTCGACGAGTCGCGCCTACATATTAATCCAGAGGGCGACAAGTAGGAGGACTAGTACAGTAGTGTAGGCCCTAGGCATCGTATACAGGACTATAAACAGTAGGCTCTTGCCAGCGCTAGTAGGGAGGATAACGACGAGCCGGCACTCGAGAGATGCTACAGCTGCTATAGCCTCTGCCTGCCCCTCGCTCTTCTATTGCATATCTAGTTAGTAGTATATATCGCAGGCCTAGGACAGAAGGTCTAGGAGGCTGTAGACGCACTGTACAGAGCGATGGTTGAACTTAAGACGCTGGACGAGCGATAGGGCCGGCTAGGCATACACCTTCCCAACCTAGGGTAAGAGGCGAGGGACGTCGAGAAAATTCTGCTATAGTCGGGACGCGTCCCGGCCTCCCTCGACGGCAGCGTCCTAGAGGTTAGCAGCCGCTCCGAACAGCAAGTTAGCGTACTGTTAGTTGGCAGTTTAGACAGTGTAATTGCGCTATTTAGCTATAATAGCGGCTATGTCGGATCCTCTAGCAACGTCGGGATTGTCCTTATTAAGGTTAGTGTCGAACAGGTCGGCGTACCTGTTAAAGTAGCGCTTAACGATAGCGACAGTTAGGTAGTGCCAAACCCTTATACCGAACCGGTCTAAAAACTAGCGAGGACTATAGTAGACTAAAGATTGTTGCTTACCCTTTGCTATTCCTATACTTTGTTATAGGATGTCTATAGGAACGGACAGAACTCGACGGTAGGGTGTGTCTAGCTAAACAAGAGTTCCTAGAATAGCTAGACGAGGGTAAGGAAGTCGAGAAGAACTTGTTTAAGGAGGCTAAATAGGAATCAGATGTTGTTGTTCGTCTGCCTAGTTACGTTCTTCTGCTTAGTGTATATATAGTGAATTATAATGCTGGCTTTGCGGATAGTAATAGACTGTAGGTTCTGTGTATTGCGCTAAGTAGCGCTTAGGAATTCGGGTTCTCGAACCGGTTGTCCACTGGCTGTAAGCAAGAGTAAGGCAAAGTAGTTAAGAAACTCCTGTACTAACGCCTTAAAGGTTGCGATAGCTGGGTCCTTCTATACGTGCTGTTAGGAATCAACCTAGAGGGGGCGCAGGGTAGGGCACTAGGTAGTAACGTTAAGAAGGTGTCGACAAGGCTTCTAGAGGATCTCTGCGTTCCGTTCTTCTGTTAGGAAGGAGTAGTGCATAGTAGTATTATTAAGCCGGTCGTACAGTTAGGTAGTATAGACCTATAGATACGGTCGATCAAAGAGGAGGTCTTGCTAAAGGATCTTAATGCAGCTACGGTAGCAGCTCTCGATTAGAGTAAAAATGTCGGTTATACGGATAGTAACGTCCTAGAAGATAATAGTACTGTAGGAACCGTCCTAGCTAGCCTGGTTAGAGGAGACCAGGCCCCGGCTAACCCGAAAGAGGTACCCTCTCCAGCGGACGAGTTCGCAGAAAGCAGTTTTACAGGCAGCGACACTCTATATAGTGTATTGGATAGCCCTAAGGACGCCGTCGTTATTACTGTTGCCAGTAGTTCCCTCGAGAGCCTCGTTAAATACGAGGATTTGCCCAATCCAGATAAGGGCAGAGTTGTGCGTATTTAGGTTGCCTGGCTTAATCTAGCTTTTAGTAGAGGGGACAATAGCGAGGAGGGCGACAAAGCTAATTAGAGGGGATTAGAATAGCCGGGTGTCGATAGGCTAGTAGAAGAGGGAGCGAATAAACCGCCTAACGAGGGGATATGTGTCCTCTGTAGAATAGCCTTATAAAACGATAGTAGTAAGGCTGTCCCAGTTATAGCGCTGTTGCGCTAACAATACGACACTTTGTAGTCGGAACAGTAACTTGGCCCCTAGTACGTAGAGGGCTTGGAACCTAGCCTCGTCTAGCTAAAGCAACCGTCCGAGGTAGGCTAGTGCGCGTTTAAGGACATAGACATACTTAGGGATAGTCGCGGCATCTTTGTACCGGCGAAAGCGGAATAAGTAGTAGTCTTTAATGTAAAACTAGGCGAGGGCGACCTTTCGTGCATTATTTAGGGTAGGGGCGGGACCGCTCTCGGTGCACCGGTTTACTGCGTCGTCGATGGCTGCTTCTGCTAAAGCAATAATGTCGAAGAGCGCAGGTTCGTAGGCTCTGTATAGAAGGGTAGTAATGTTAGCGATGTTCTGCTTAGACAGCCCGATAAGGTAGTCGTCGATTCCAAGGTAGAGCAGCTATAGCTTTAAGGCCGATCGATGGACGTATATGTCGTTAGTAACGACATCGGCGTAACCGGCGAGTGCACGCTAGACTTAGTCGAACTTAGCGAGCTGTGTATTAAGGAAGGAGTTACCTTAGCTAGGATAGAGCACTTGTGTCTCCTGTGCAGGTACCCGGGCGACCTCGAACAGCCGGTTCCAGCTGTGTGTTTTAGCCTAGAAGAACCTTTAGGTGCAGACTCTGTCGACCTATATCCGATTAGGTGTTTGCCTTTTCTGTATCCGTTTGTTGCCGCCGCGCTATTGCTCGTTCTTCTATCTATGTTTAGTCCTGCAGTGTGCTTGCATCCGTTATATAGATTAAAAGAGTTAGTTGCATAGCCTGCCTACACTGTCGGTATGTATATATCGGAAACCGTCGTAGTAGATTAGGAAACCCTAGACGTAGCTGTCGGTAGGGCTAGGCTATCTGACTTCTTGTAGTAACTGTGCGATGTCGATAAATTAGCGGAACTCGCCTACGAGCGTCTGTCGTTCTTCGGCAGACAGCGCTCGGTAATAGGCAGCTAGATACCCCTTAACTTCAGTTAGGACAATAGTGTATTGGCATAGCTAGCAGAGGATAATGCGGTATTCGGAAAGGTATATAAAGACTCTGTCGAAGGTTGCTAGTATAGTGTCCCCTAATAGAGTATAAGACATATTGTAGCAGCCTAGGTTGTCGTCGGTGCTAGTGCTTAACATAGATTGAAAGTGGGTATATGTGTTTAGTTGCAGAGTAGGCTTCCAATTGGAACCTTGTTAACTAGCTATTGTAGTAAGTCCCTACGTGTTAACTAGCTGTAGACTGTCTACCCTTCTAAATAGATATATAGGTTGCAGGTGTGCTTAAGAGTCCAGTTAAGTGCGCTCCCGAGTCGGTTGGTATAATATAGGAGGCCGGGCTATAGACTACTAAAACCCTGTGCATATAGGTAGTGGATAGTATACTCTATTGCAAAGTGGAGTTCTATTTAGAGCTTTGCGCAGAGGTCGACAACGGATGTTCTAAATAGAAGGTTAGTTAGCACATAGGGATAATGGAATTCGATCCTCGATGTTCCAATTGGAAGTGTAGGTTGCAGATATAGATAGGTAAGATTGTCGATCGAGGTTCTAATTGGAAGTGTAGGTTGTAGATATAGATAGGTAAGATCGTCGATCGAGGTTCTAATTAGAAGTGTAGGTTGCAGGTGTAGATAGGTAAGATCGTCGATCGAGGTTCCAATTGGAAGTGTAGGTTGCAGGTATAGATAGGTAAGATCGTCGATCGAGGTTCCAAGTGGAATTACGGCCTGCAAAGGATGTGTATTTTTCTTCGAGAGGCTGGGCGGTGTGCGGCCAGCAGATTAAGATTAGAATAGCTGTCTTCCGGAACTGGGGAGCTGTTATCGTAGCACGGATAGCCGAAAGCCTTACTTAGATAGCGACAGTGCGGCCGTTCTTATAGTCCCAATGCTACTGTTCTAATTGTATACAAATGTTTCTATTTAGAAGTGCACATTGCCAGAATAGTTGCTATAAGTTGTAGTCCGTCGTGTAATTGGTGTTGTATAATAGAATCAGACAGTCGTCGTCCAATGCTAGGTAGCCTTCTGTGCTTAGCTGGCCGTTATCTATGCCTAGCTGGCCGTTATCTATAGTCGCTAGCTATTATCTATACCTAGCTAGCTATTATCTATACCTAGCTAGCTATTATCTATACCCAGCTAGCTATTATCTATACCTAGCTGGCCGTTATCTATGCCTAGCTAGCCGTTATCTATAGCTGTTATCTATACCTAGCTGGCCGTTATCTATACCTAGCTAGCTGTTATCTATGCCTAGCTGGCCGTTATCTATGCCTAGCTGGCCGTTATCTATGCCTAGCTGGCCGTTATCTATAGCCGTTATCTATACCTAGCTAGCCGTTATCTATACCTAGTTAACCGTTATCTATGCCTAGCTGGCTGTTATCTATAGTCGTTATCCGTACTTAGCGGGCCGTTATCTATGCCTAGCTGGCCGTTATCTATGCCTAGCTAGCCGTTATCTATACGTACCTGGCCGTTATCTATATTCGCTAGCCGTTATCTATACCTACCTAGCCGTTATCTATAGCTAGCTTCCATTTGGAAGTGCACATTGCCGAAATAGTTGCTATAATTTGTAGTCCTCGTCGTTTATATATAGGCAGCGGGCATCCAGTATTTATACATAGCAAAATGTTTCTAATCTAACTGTACCTGTCTGCGTCGGTGTCTGTCTATAGCGATGCCTGCCTGCGACTGTGTCTGTCTATAGCTGCGTGCCTGCCTACGACTATATCTGTCTACAACTGTATCTGTAACGTGTCTGCAGCGACTGTGTCTGTCTGCTACCGTGTCTGCCTACTACTATGTCTGCCTACTACTGTGTCTGCCTGCTACCGTATCTGCCTACTACTGTATCTGCCTGCTACTGTATCTGCCTACTACCGTGTCTGCCTACAACTGTGTCTGTCTGCTGCTGTATCTGTCTGCTACTGTATCTGTCTGCTACTGTGTCTGTCTGCTACTATGTCTGCAGCGATCGTGTCTGTAGCGACTGTGCCTGCAGCGAACGTGCCTGTCTGCAGCTGTATCTGCAGCGACCGTGCCTGTCTGCTGCGACTGTGTCTGCAGCAATCGTGTCTGCAGCGACCGTGTCTATAGCGACTGTGTCTGTCTGCTGCGACCGTGTCTATAGCGACTGTGCCTGTCTGCTGCAACTATGTCTGCAGCGACTGTGTCTGTCTGCTGTAGTGTCTGTCTGCAGCAGTGTCTGTCTGCAGCAGTGTCTGTCTGTAGCAGTGTCTGTCTGTAGGGCCTGTATCTGTCTATAGCGACTGTGTCTGTTTGCATATATCGGTCTGCAGCAGTGTCGGTCTGCAGCAGTGTCTGTCTGCGACTGTGTCTGTCTGTAGCGACTGTGTCTATCGTCTGTCTCTAGCAGTGTCTGTCTGTAGCAGTGTCTGTCTATAGCGACTGTGTCTGTTTACATATATTAGTCTGCAGCAGTGTCGGTCTGCAGCAGTGTCGGTCTGCAGCGGTGTTAGTCTGCAGCAGTATCGGTCTGCGACTGTATCGGTCTATAGCAGTGTCTGTCTGCGACTGTGTCTGTCTGCAGCGACTGTGTCTGTCGTCTGTCTACAGCAGTGTCTGTCTGTAGGACCTGTATCTGTCTATTGCGACTGTATCTGTTTGCATATATTAGTCTGTAGTAGTGTCGGTCTGTAGCAGTGTCGGTCTGCAGTAGTGTTAGTCTGCAGCGACCGTGTCTGTCTGCAGATGCCTACCTGTAGCTGTCTGCGACTATATTGTCTCCGACTATGTCTGTCTGCAGCGACTAACACTCTACGACAGTGTCTGTCTGCAACTGTGTCTGTCTATAGCTTAATTGCTATAGCAGTAGGCAGTATACAAAGTGTTTGTAGGGTAAGAAGCTAACAACGGAGGCCCAATATCGAAGGCTTTCTAGGCGGGTCGGAATTGCCTGCGTGCAGTAGTGATTAGTTGGGACCACTATCGAAGGGCTTGGATGTTGGAGAATATATATAGGGTAAGGACAATAGTAGAGCCGATGCGCTATCTAGACAGGACTAGGACATACCGACAATATACGAGGACGACTAGTTAAAGTTATAAACATTCCAGATATTTAAGAAGGAGCTAGGCGAGGAGACTATCCGCCTAGTAGCAACGTACCTATAGGAACCCTAACTGCAAGTATAGGAAGAGGCAGTAGAAAAGGACGAGGTATACTAAGAGGCCTATATAGCGATCTAAGGAGGACAGCAGAAGCTCCTAGCAGATCTCTACCTTAAGGTATTGGCAGCAGAGTGCTTAGTAAACAGGGAGAACAACCTAAAGTTTAGGAATCGGATTTAGGTCCTAGCAGATAAGAAGCTCTATACGAGCTTAATATAACGGGCGTACGACTCTATAGCTACTAGGTACCTAGGGCGTAAGGAGACGTATAGTATTGTCGCTAGGGACTACTACTAGCTAGCGATAGCGAAGGACATCTATAGGTTCGTACAGAACTGCGACGTATACAGACAGACAAAGCCCTAGTATAAGCTAAAGCATAGGCTACTAAAGCCCCTACTGATCCCAGACTGACCCTAGCAAGACCTAACAGTAGACTTTATTACAGACCTCCCTAAGAGCGACGGACGGCAGAATATTATAGTAGTTATAGACAAGCTAACGAAGGGAGTAATACTAGAGGGAATAGACTCTATTATAGCTAAAGACACTGCCTAGGCATTTATACAGACAATGTTTAGCAAATACAGTTTCCCTAGGTCAATTGTATCGGACTAGGGTATATAGTTTACGAGCTAGCTCTAGGCGAGTGTTAGGGGGCGCCGCCCGGCTTAGGCCCTGGACCTGACCTAAACCGACCGTCGCCCTAAGGACTGCGACTTAGCAGCGCTAGCACGACCCTACCCTCTATACGGAACTACTAACAGGACCCTACCCCTGTACAGAGGGAGAACGCTACAGTCCTACACAAAGGGGAGCTACCGCCCCTCTAAATAGGGTAGGGAAAACTCTGCATTACTGTACAGAGGGGGTAACTCCCGATCCTCTGTACAGAGGGTGAACCTTGCACCCCTATATAAAGGGGAATTGCTAGCTTAGCTTCGTAAGTACAAATCGTACAGTAGCAGACGACGAAGGAACTGCCTATCAGTTCCTTTATATAGATACCTAACTGCAAGTTTCTAAACTAAGATTCTTAGGCCCCTTACATTAGGAACTGATCTTACTGTCGGTAACTGCAGTAACAAAGCAAAGATAGACAGCGACATCCCTATAGAAACTACGGCTATAGAGGAACATATGCACTGTATATACGAGGAGCTGCTAGAAAGCAAGAGGTAGCTCGAACAGCAAGTAAGCTACTAGGCTGCGTTAATTTCCTAGTAGGAGCAGGAGCTACGACAGCTTAGGGCGTCCGATCGCGATCCGACCCCTACGACGACGACAAACACAATAACCTATACCCCGACCCCTAAAAGCAAACTCCCCGACGTCTCTATGTACGATAGCGAGGCTCTGGCCGAATACCCCTCCTAGGCTGCCTAGATGCGCTCTAAGCTCCTAGTCGACTTAGGAGTATACCCGACCGAGCTAGACAAGGTAGTTTACCTCTTTAGGAGGTTAAAGGGCAGGGCGGCAGCACGAATTCTGCCGTACTATAAGACAGCTATTGCCAACCTAGCAATAGCTACTACGGCGATGCTCTAGGTAGCTCTAGACAAGAGCTACAAGAACCTAGACTATAAGAGCTAAGCACTCCTACAGGTCAATACAATAAAGCAAGGACGTAAGACTGTACAGGAATTCCTCGCAGAATTTAACTAGACTTTGGCAGAAGCAGGAGGACTCTAATAGGAGGACAGGATAAAAATTACCTCTTTAGAGGTAGGCCTCTCTAAGGAAATTGTAACAGGGCTAGTAGGCGTAATGCGACCGGCTACGTACGAGGAATTCTGCGACCTCCTTAGGATAGTCGACGACCAGCAGTGCAGGCTTGGATAGATAGACTGCACTTAGGAGATAAGACAACCCCTCTAGCAACAGACGGACGCTATAGACTAGGAACTAACGACGACAAGGGTAGCGGCAGCAACTACTGTACGGCCTAGGGCTGCTACTAAAAGGGCGCAATAGGTAGATACAGCTACCCTTAACAAGAGACGAGCAGAAGGGAGCTGCTACTAGTATAGCAAGATAGGCTACGCTGTACGGAGTTGCAGGCTACTGCTAGCGGAGAGACCTAGAGGACGGCTAACCACTGCGAGGGTGGCAACTACAGCACCTTAACGAGAAGATTAGGAGTCCTACTCGGACGACGACGAGTTGGGAAAAGAGTAGCCTCTAAGCGAAGACTCTGCCAGAGGTAGGTACAAGATAGACTGCTAAAGCAAAGCATTACTTAGCTATCTTTTAAGAGCAATTACATAACGACGACGCTGTTTATCGTACGGCCGACGTTAAACGGGTCCGCAACAGCGCAGACACTAATTAATACAGGATGTTTAGTATATAGAGTAATTAGCGAAGACTTCGTACAGAGACATCAGATTAAGACGACCCCTACAGTACCTGTACATATGCTAGGCATTACCGGGCAAAGACCGGACATTACCTATATAGTAAAAGTAACGATAGAGGTATAGGGACACTATAAGCAGGACTTATACCTCTATGTCGTATAGGACAAGTTAGGGTACGACCTAATACTAGAGAAGCCTTAGATAGAGCGCTAGAGAGGCAAGCTAGACGTCGGACGAGGACGGCTGTACCTAGCAGTAACGAAGCGAAGAATTTGGGACTAGGGGAAGATCTCGTAAGGTAGTAATGCTAAGGCCGAAATCAATATAGTAACGGCGGACATTAAGAAGGCATTAGCACCTAAGGAAGTAACGAACCCCTATACGAAGCTCCTAAGGGAGTATACTAGATACCTAGACCTCTTCGAGCCGAAGTCGGCCTCGAAGCTACTGCTGCACTAAGGGAAAGGGATTAACTATAACATCCAACTAGAACCCTGTCTAGATAGGGGCTTGCTAGAGGTACTGTACAGACCGCTGTATAGAATGTCCTCTAGAGAACTCCTAGTATTGCGCAAAACCCTAGACGACCTGCTAGCTAAAGGGTTTATTTAGGCCAGTACGTCGTCTACAGGAGCCCCAGTTCTATTTGTCTATAAGGAAGGGAAGGCCGGATTGCGTTTCTATATAGACTACAGAGGCATTAACGCGATTACTAAGAAGGACCAGTACCCCCTACCCCTTATTAAGGAGACTCTCAGACGGATTAGCAAGGCGAAGTAGTTTACTAAGCTTAATGTAGTCTTAGCCTTCTACAAGATACGGATTAAGGAAGGCTGTAAATAGATAACTGCCTTCTGTACGAGATATAGCCTTTTTAAGTAGCTTGTTACCCCCTTTAGCCTTGCCAATACACTAGCAACCTTCTAAAGGTACATTAACAAGTCCCTATAAGGGTTACTAGACGACATCTGCTCGGCATACCTCGACGACACCCTAGTTTTTACGGACGGCACCTATGCAGATTACGTACAGGATGTTAAGAAGGTGTTGGACCGACTGCAGCAGGCTGGCTTGTACCTCGACATCGACAAATGTAAATTCGGTATCCAACGTATGAAATACCTAGGTTTTATTATTAAGGCAGGGAAAGGCATCAGTATAGATAGGAAGAAGATTAATGCTATTAAGCAATAGAAGCCGCCTACGAACGTTAAGGGCGTATAGGAATTTCTCAGGTTTGCCAACTTCTACTGCTAGTTTATACAGAACTACTCGGAGACTGTACACCCCCTAGTAGAGCTAACGCACAAGGACAAGCAGTTTAAATAGACGGACGAATGCGATAGGAGCTTCGATAAGCTAAAGGAACTCTTTACTACAGGGATAACGCTCGCTGCCTTCGACCTAGAGCGTACAACGATACTGGAAACTGACTCCTTAGGGTACTGCATTAGAGGTATCCTGTTACAGGTAGGCTCGGACGGACTCCTACACCCTTGTGCGTATTTCTCTAAGAAGAACTCCCTAGCTAAGTGCAACTACCCTATCTACAACAAAGAGTTGCTAGCAGTCGTACAGTGTTGCAAAGCCTAGGATAGAGAACTCTGCTCGGTGCCCGAGTTCCTCGCCCTAATAGACTACAAGAACCTAGAATACTTTACTTAACCCTAGAAGCTGTCCGAGAGGCACGTACGATAGGCAATGTACCTAAGCCGGTTTAACATAAGACTCTAGTATTGCAAGGGTAAGGACAATAGCAGGGCCGATACACTGTCTAGACGGGACTAGGACATACCAACGACGTACGAGGACGACTAGCTAAAGTTACGGACACTCCAGATGTTTAAGGGGGAGCTAGGCAGGGAGACTATCCGCCTAGTAGCGACACACCTATAGGAACCCTAACTGCAAGCATAGAAAGAGGCAGTAGAAAAGGACGAGGTATACTAAGGGGCCCGTACAGCGATCTAGGGAGGGCAACGGAAGCTCCTAACCGAGCTCCATCTTAAGGTGTCGGCAGCTAAGTGCTTAGTAGACAAGGAGAACAACCTAAAGTTCGGAAATCGGATATAGGTCCTGGCAGACGAGAAGCTCTATACAAGCTTAATACAACAGGCGCATAACTCTATAGCTACTAGGCACCCGGGGCGCGAGGAGACGTATAGCATTATCGCCCAGGACTACTACTAGCTAGCGATAGCGAAGGACACTCGCAGGTTCGTACAGAACTGCGATGTATACAGACGGACGAAGCCCTAGCGCGAGCTAAAGCATAGGCTGCTAAAGCCCCTGCCGATACCGGACCGGCCCTAGCAAGATCTAACAGTAGACTTTATTACAGACCTCCCCGAGAGCGACGGACAGCGAAACATTATAGTAGTTACAGACAAGTTAACGAAGGGGGTAATATTAGAGGGAATGGACTCTATTATAGCTAAAGACACTGCCTAGGCCTTTATACGGACGACGTTCAGCAAGTACGGTTTCCCTAGGTCAATTGTATTAGACTAGGGGACACAGTTTACGAGCTAGCTTTAGGCAAGGATCTGCCAGTTGCTAAAGGTAGAACGTCGCCTATTAACTGCATAGCACCTGCAGACAGATAGGGCGACGAAGAGGGTCAATTCAACTTTAGAAGCGTACCTCCGAGTGTACGTCGACTATAACTAGACGAACTAGAACTAACTTCTCCCTATAGCAGAGCTGGCTATTAACAGCTATACGGCCGATACTATAGGACTGTCCCTCTTCTTTACGACCTATAGATACGACTATTCCCTACTCCTACTAACCCTAAGTAGTAACATCCTGCGCCCTGTACGATCCCTAATTTAGCAAGGAGAGGCTATTGTACGGACGATTACGAACGCCTACCAATAGGCAAAGGCGAGCCTAGCTATAGCTTAACAGAATGCAGAAGAGCAGGCCAACAAGGGACAACAGGCTGCACTAAGGTACGAGGCAGGGGATAAGGTCTAGCTAAACTAGCGAAACATCTGTATAGAATAGCTAAGTAAGAAGCTAGATTAAAGGAACAGGAAGTTTACAGTAATCTGGCTAGTAGGGACATACGCTGTACGACTAAACACTCCCCTAGGGATTTATCTAGTCTTCTACGTAGACCTTGTACAACCGGCGAACACGGACCCCCTACTACACTAGACGACTAACGATGTGCGCCTACCTGCAATTATAACTAAGGACTAGGAAGAGTATAAAGTAGAGGAGATTCTTAAGAGTTAGAGGAAGCAGAGGAAGGCAGAGTACTTAGTAAAATAGAGAGGATAGGCAGAGCCTACGTAGGAACTATACGAGGCTCTACAAGACACAACTGCACTAGACAGATAGGAGGAGAACCACCCCCCTGTCTAGTTACAGTAACACTAGAAGGAGGCATAATCTACCCTAAGGACAGGGTAGCTATAGGCGGACCTAGGTTATTAAAGGATTAAGCATTACGACGTAGGACACTATAGGGCCCTGCTAATACGACATCGTACGACACTGTACGAGATAAAGGCTAGAAGAAAGGAACAGCTAAGGGACAAATAGGAGGGGGAGTAGAAATAAGATAAGTTAAGAGAAAACCGTCTGAAATTTCTTACTATATAGGGGAGGGGGGTAGGGGGGGGGGGGGTAGCTTACTAGCTACTACCCTAGGGGACTAGAGCAACCGACTTATTATCTAAGACCTCTACTACCTTAGGCCCGGCCAGGCCCCTACCCCTACTAGGGCCAGCCCTAGGGAGTAGAGGCACCTCCCTACCCCTATATACCTCCCCTAGACGGCGGAAGGGGCAGTAGAAGGAGCTATCCTTCCACTTACACAAGGCACACACCCTAGCCTAGAAGCCTAGGAGGCGGTATAGGCTAAGTAAGGGCTAGAGGGAGTTAGGGCAGGAGGCACAGAGCTGGCCCTAGGTAGCGATAAGGAGGGCGTTAACGTACAACAGCTAGGCTGTAGCTACCTGCTTAGGTATAACCTAGGCAGGATTACACTAGAAGGCATAGAAGGGAAGGCCGGCCGCATCCTACTACTTGTAGGTATAGCACCTAAGACGTTAGCTCGGACTATACAGAAGACGAGAATCTGCACGAACCGAAAGCGTAGCTACTAGTTAAGTTAAGGGCCCTACTGCTAGAGGTAGAAGTAGGGGGGGACCCTAGCCGGACGAGGGGAGGAGGCGGTGCTAGCAACTATAAGGGAACTACTAGATAGGGCAGACGACATGTTAGATAGTAGCTAGTAGTAGTTAGTAGCTAGAGGTAATAGTAGTTAGTAGATAGTAGTAGACAGTAGACGACAGAGGGGGAGGAGAGAAAGGGGAAGGAAAGAGAAGGGGGAAGGCTTAAGCTAACTGCCTACTATAAGGGGAATAGCAAGCAGGGCAGCTGCTACAAATAGGTAAAATAGCAAGAGGCAACTACGACCTAGAGGGGGCGACAAGGGACGACGACTTGGATAACTAGACAAAATAGGAAGCCGCGACCTGCCAAAAGAACAGTAGGAGCTAGGTAACTTAAATATACTACTATACAGAAGAAGCACTACGAGAAGGGAAGGGAGGGGTATTATTAGGGGGCGCCGCCCGGCTTAGGCCCTAGACCCGACCTAAACCGACTGTCGCCCTAAGGACTGCGACTTAGCAGCGCTAGCACGACCCTACCCTCTATACGGAACTACCGACAGGACCCTACCCCTATATAGAGGGAGAACGCTACAGTCCTATACAAAGGGGAGCTACTGCCCCTCTAAATAGGGAGGGGAAAACTCTGCATTACTGTATAGAGGGGGTAACTCCTAATCCTCTATATAGAGGGTAAACCTTGCACCCCTACACAAAGGGGAATTGCTAGCTTAGCTTCGTAAGTACAAATCGTACAGCAGCGGACGACGAAGGAACTGCCTATTAGTTCCTTTATATAGATACCCAACCGCAAATTTCTAAACTAAGATTCTTAGGCCTCTTACAGCAAGGGTCTGCTAGTTGCTAAAGGTAGAACGTTGCCTATTAACTATATAGTACCTACAGACAGACAGAGCGACAGAGAGGGTCAATTCGACGTTAGAAGCGTACCTCTAAGTATACGTCGACTATAACTAGACAAACTAGAACCTACTTCTCTCTATAAACAGCTATATAGCTAATGCTATAGGATTGTTCCCCTTCTTTATAGCCTATAGATATAACTATTCCCTAGTCCTACTAACCCTAAGTAGTAACACCCTGCACTCTATATAATCCTTAATTTAACAGGGAGAGGCTATTATACAGACGATTACGAACGCCTATTAATAGGCGAAGGCAGGTCTAGCTATAGCTTAATAGAATGCAGAAGAGTAGGCCAACAAGGGACAGTAGACTACACTAAGGTATAAGGTAGGGGATAAGGTCTAGCTAAACTAGCGAAACATCTGTATAGACTAGCTAAGCAAGAAGCTAGATTAGAAGAACAGGAAGTTTATAGTAGTCCGACTAGTGGTAACATATACTATATAATTAAACACTGCCCTAGGGATTTATCTAGTCTTCTACGTAGACCTCGTACAGCTAGCGAATACGGACCTACTACTGCACTAGATAACGGACAACGCGCGCCTACTAGCGATTATAACCAAGGGCTAGGAAGAGTACTAATGTAACGCAGTACACTTAAGCTAAAAGGGACTAGTTAAGTAACTCGGAAGTGACTTGACTAATGTATACTAGATATATAAACCTTAGCAAGGCATAGTAATAACACAGGCCAACCCACCCTATATTACTACCCCCTACGCTATAGGCTTACGACCTCGTAAGCTGCGCTTACTTACAGGCTACGTATACTATTGCACAGCCCCCCTATACAGTATACGCAATCAACCCCCCCCCCCCCCTAGCAGGTCTGCATATAGCTAGCTAGACCTTTACCGAGTCTGCCTTATTCTGTATAGAGTAGTAGACAAACGGACATACGTTAACGCTGCTTCTACTCTCCTATTAAAAGATACGCCCTCTAGGAATTAAACCCAGACCTTTTATTATATACTTTTAGCAGTTACTTCTAAGTTAAGTAATATAACGCAGTACACTTAAGCCAAAAGGGACTAGTTAAGTAACTCAGAAGTAACTTAACTAATGTATACTAGATATATAAACCTTAGCAAGGTATAGTAATAACACAGGCCAACCTACCCTGTATTAAGTACAAGGTAGAAGGAATCCTTAAGAGCTAAAGGAGGCAGAAGAGGGCAGAGTACCTAGTAAAATAGAAAGGATAGGCAGAGTCTATATAGGAACTATACGAGGCCCTACAGGACACAACTATACTAGACAGATAGGAGGAGAACTATCCCCCTGCCTAGTTATAGTAATACTACGCTATATAGCAGAAAGAGGCATAATCTACCCTAAGGACAGAGTAGCTACTAGCAACCTAGGTTATTAAAGGATCGAGAATTATAATATAGGACACTATTAGATCCTACTAATACAACATCGTACGATACTATATAAAAAAAGGGCTAGAGGAAGGGAACAGCTAGGGAACAGATAGGAAGGAGAGTAGAAATAAGAGGAGTTAGGAGCAGAACTGTCTAGAATTTCTTATACTACCTAGGAGAAGGAGGTAGCTTACTAGCTACTACTCTAGGAGACTAGAGCGACCGACTCCTTATCTAAGATCTTAATTACCTCCTGCCTAGCAGGACCCCCACCCCTATCTAGGCCAGCCCTAAGAAGCAGAGGCACCCTCCTACCCCTATACGCCTCTTCTAGATAGTAGTAGGAGCAGTAGAGGGAGCTATCCTTCTACTTACATAAGGTATATACTCTAGCCTAGAAGCCTAGGAGGCAGTATAGACTAAGTAGGGGCTAGGGAGAGTTAGGGCAGAGGGCGTAGGGCTAGCCCTAGGTAGCGATAAGGATAGCGTTAACGTATAATACCTAGGCTATAGCTACCTACTATAGTATAACCTAGGCAGGGTTACACTAGAAGGTATAGTAGGACAGCTCGGCCGCTTCTTACTGCTCGTTAGTGTAGTACCTAAGACACTAGCTTAGACTATATAGAAGACAGGAATCTATACGAACTAGAAGCGTAGCTATTAGTTAAATTAAGGATTCTACTACTAGAGGCAAAAATAGGAGGGGACCCTAGCTAGACAAGCAGAGGAGGAGGGGCTAGCGACTACGAGAGAGCTATAACGAGTATAGCTAGATAGGGCAGGTAGCATAGTAGTAGCTAGTAGTAGTAGTAGTAACTATTAGTAGCTAGTAGTAGGGCTAGAGTAGGCGTAGACAGTAGACAGTAGTAGACAGTAGACAGCATAGAAGGAGGGAGGCAGAAGGAGAATAGAAAGAGAAGAAGGAGGGAAAGAGAAGAGAGAGACTTAGAATTTAGGCAGTAGCTGCCTACTATAGGAAGCAATAGCAACTAGGGCAGCTACTACAACTAGGTAAAATAGCAGGAGGCAACTACGACCTAGTATGCAACGAGCAACGACTATATAGACAGCCGGACGAAAATAGGAAGTCGCGACCTAGCAAAGGAACAGTAGGAACTAAGTATATACAGCATACTGCTATACGAAAAAGGGCACTATAAGAAGGGAGGGAGGGGGTATTGTTAGGGGGCGCTGCCTAGCCTAGGTCCTAGACCGACCTAAGCTAACTATCGCTCTAAGGACTGCGACTTAGCAGCGCTAGCACAACCCTACCCTCTATACAGAATTACTAACAGAACTACACTCCTATATAGAGGGAGAACCCTATAGCCCTATATAGAGGGGAATTGCTGCCCCTCTAAACAGAGGGAAACCTCTATACTACTATATAGAGAGAGAACTCCCGATCTTCTATATAGAGTATAAACCTTGCATCCCTATATAGAGGGAAATTGCTAGCTTAGCTTCGTAGGTACAGATTGTATAGCAGTAGACAACGAAGGAACTGCCTATTAGTTCCTTTATATAGATACCTAACCTTAAGTTTCTAAACTAAGATTCTTAAGCCCTTTACACTTAAGTTTCTAGCAGTAACTCTCGCTTAGTGTACAAAGTTCTCGAGGTCTTTGTCTTCTACTAAAGCTATAGCTACAGCTAGTTTAGGGTTTAGCTTCTACCTTAGTAGGTAGAGCTGCTTATCTTCTAACACTCTAGCTCTAATAGCATATTTTCTAAACAGTCTATAGAACTCCTTAAACGTCTGCCGGTTCTGGTTAGTCTTATCTAGTTGCTTACAGGCTGTCTTCTTTTAGAATAGATCTCCGAAGCGTTAATCTAGCGCTTTAATTGCTTCTTTAGCAGTTACTTCTTCTAGGTCCGCTACTAGCGAAAAAGCTTTACCTTCTAGCTACGACTCTAGGTAGGCTAGCCTGTCTTCTTTACTGTTTCTAGCATAGTCGCAGTCTATCTTGTTCTTTATCTTTTTCTTAAACGCCTCCTAGTCTTTAGGGCCTCTGCCTCTAAACGCTGGTAGGTTAGGTAGTAACGTTATCGAGGTGCTGCCTTTACTATAGGCTGCTAGTAACGTAGTCTCTGCTTCTTCTTCTCGATGTAGTAGCAGTGCCGACGACATCGCTGCTTCTATCTTAGCTAACTAAGTCTTTATCGCCTTTAGTTATGCTAGTCGGTTTGCTACTTAGTTTTCTAGTATATCGAGAATAGTCTCTACTGATCCGAGCGCGCAGATAAGGTTCAATACGGCTGTTTTAATAACTATATCTCGAACTGAGGAGGGAAAGGAATCTATATAGTAGTGGTGGTAGGCTTTCGTAGTATAGTGCCAAGGCCCGGCTCGGCCTAGACAGGCCGAGCCGAAATTCTAGGGTCTACTCTATTAATCTGTCCTACCTCTTTCCACTGCCGCAACACTACCCCCCTCCCTTACTAGCAGTCGCCCTCGACCGCTTAGTCACCCTATCTATCCGAAAATCTCCACTTTTTTTTTGATTTATTGTCTCTTTCTCGAAAATCCCCTCTAATAGTAATGTTACCTCTTCCGTCTTCCTTCGCTTCTTGAATTTCTTATGTTATTGGCGTCTAAGGTCCTTTACTTAGCGTTTATATAATCGGTGCGCCTAATCCGTACTATCTGATCTAAGCTGTAGGTTATCTAAGCTGCGCTGTAGCTAGTCTATATGCTAGCGCAGAAGGTCTATATAGATCTTTCTACGGCTCTATCTCTTCTTCTTTTTCTTTCTCTACTAAAGCCTTCGCCTACTACGCAGTCGGCGGCGCTAGCACGCTACGGCGTACGCAAGCTACCGGCCGATGCAGTAGTAGTAGAGCACAATTACTTCCTAAAGCAACCTTACGATCGGTTTTATCGGCTTCTGCGCCAATAGAGCGGACGTAGCTTTCTTCGTTTTCTTACAGAAGGATCGGCTTTAGAGCTATTCCGGCTTTGGCTTCTTCGGGTTCCGCGCGTCAAAATCTCTTAGCAGCTCCGCCGAATTCCAGAGGTTCTCGATCGGATACTATTTATAGTCTTCCGGCTACTCCTTCTATAAGATCCTCGCTTTAATGGACCCCCTTATCTTCTTTATATCTATTACGTCTTCTACCTCCTACTCTTCTTTATTACTGTCTATGTCGACAGGCAGGGGTTCGGCGAACCCCTGTTCCGGAAGGCTATCCTTAGGGTCCAGGCTTAGCAGATCTAAATGGAAAACGTCGTGGATCCGGAACGCCTTTAGCAGCTAGAGCCGATAAGTCACCGGCGACCTCTTTTCTATTATTGTAAACAGACCTACGTAGCGTAGATTCAGCTTGGCGTTGCCTTTTAGCCTTAGATTCTTCGTGTTAAGCTATACTCTTTAGCCTTCCTCGAATTCTATTAGTAACCGCTTCTTATTAGCTCGAGTTACTATCTTCTTCTAAGCCGATTCCATCGCGTCTTTTGCCACTTTAGTCGCTTCTTCTATCTGAGATCGGAGCGCTTCCGCCGCCGCGGCGGCGACTCTCTTTAACGACGTAGTAGTAGTAGTGGAAAGCTCCGGCGAGCCGGCGTCGCTCGGTAGCTGGAAGCTCAGCCTCGGAAGATAACTGTAGGTTATCTCGAACAGTGCCAGCGACGTCGCTTCTAACTGTGTTAAGTTCGCGCAGAACTCTGCTATCGGCAACACCTTAACCCAATCTTCTTAATAATAGCCGCAGAAGGTTCGTAGGTATCGTTCTATCTTACAGTTAGCGACTTTAGACTAACTGTCAGTTTGAGGGTAAGCGGCGGTGCTAAGCTTTCTATAAATTCCGAGAGCTTGGTTAATAGCTTTCTATACGTCGGCGGTGAATTAAGGACCCCTATCCGTAGTAATAGTGTCCGGCAGCCTATAGTGCTTTTATATATGTTGGATTAACATTCTCGCCGTTTCTTCTGTAGTAGTTCCCTTATCCTTAGCTCGACATAGGATAAAATAGCGCTCTTTGCTTAGCCGATCCACTACATTAAGCGTAGCGTTATATCTATCGGAGTCCGGCAGGCTAGTTACGAAATCCATCGTAATGTGCTGCTATAGTTTCTTAGGGATCGGCAGTGGCTTTAATAAGCCTGCTAGAAAGCCGTAACGCGGCTTCGCCAATCGGTATATGTAGCAGTTAGCGATAAATCGGTGGATCCGTTCGTAGATCTGCGGAAACTAGTAGATCGTTCTTACAGCCTGCGTCGTTTTCTTCGCTCCGGCGTAGCTAACATCTATAGAGTTATAGACTAGCTAGATAACCTCTGTAATTAGTTCTTCCAGAACTATTAGCTTTCCTAAGCCGGTTTTGCCGATCTTCTGTTGTTGGTTAAGTTGTTTTACCTTCTCGTAGAGAGTTTCTTCCTTAGGGACTGGCTCTACTGCGCAGACCCCTACCTCTTTCAACACCTCTGCGTCTACTATCTGCTCGGTCAACACCTTCTGGAACATGTTAGGGTCTTCTTTCGCGCGGCTCGTCTTCCCTTCTCTTTGCGTCAACGCGTTAGCCTTTCTGTTTTAAGCCTCTAGTTAATAGGTAATCTTAAAGTCGAACCCTAATAAGTAGGCGGCCTACTAAGCTTGGCGACGGGAGAGCTTCTGCGTCTTTATAAAGTAGACCAGCGACTGGTGGTCTGTAAGGACCTGAACTGTGCTCTTTCCAGCTATAAGCTCCGGTTTCCACTCCTCGAAAGCCTAAATAATTGCTAGCAGCTCCTTATCGTAGATAGCGTAGTTCCGTTCGGCCTCCGTTATAGACTTGCTAAAGAAAGCCACTGGATAGAGGGTCTCGTCGTCGCTATATTGAGAAAGGACCCCTGCCGTTACTGTATTAGAAGCGTCCGTTTCTACGTAGATCGTCTTTTCTGGTCGGAAGTGCGCTAGTACTAGCGCAGAGGCCACTGCTTCTTTTAGCCGTACGAAAGCTTCCGTGCACTTCTTATTCTATAGGCCAGCTGCTTCTTTCTTTAGCGCCTCGTTTAGGGGTCTCGCTATCTTGCTAAAGTCCTTTATAAATCGTCGATAGTAGCTGCAGAAGCTGAGAAACGCTCTAATCTGCGTAGTGTTTCCTGATTTCGGCTGCTTCCATTCCGCGATAGCAGCGACCTTTAATAGGTCTATCCGAATTCTATCTCTTCTAACGATAAGACCGAGATATTTAACCTCGGTTTGGTAGAACTCGCTCTTTTTCGTGTCTGCGTTCAGTCCGACCTTATAGAGCCTAGTCAACACCTTCTCGATGTAGTCCGTATATTGCTCTCTCGTTCCATCTGTATAGACAAGGATGTCGTCCAGGTAGATAGATACGAACCGTTCCAATATGTCTATAAAGATATAGTTTATAAAGCGTTGCTACACCGCCGGCGCGTTGGTAAGTCCGAAAGGCATTACTAACCACTTGAAATTGCCTATTCGCGTCGCGAACGTCGTAAGGTCTTCTGTCTGCCCTTCTTCGTTCCTTAGTCGATAGAACGCTTAGCAGATGTCTAGCTTGCTGAACTACTTAGCCTTCGCTACCCGCTATAGAGTTTTATTAATTAGCGGCAGTGGATACACGTCTCTCTTAGTGACCTTGTTAAGGCCTCGATAGTCTACACACAGTTAGAGACTACCTCCAGGCTTCTGTACGAAAAGAATCGGTAACGCGTATTCGGCAGAACTCGGCGTAATAAACTTCTTTGCTAGGTTTTCGCGAACGAACACCTCTACCTAGTCCAGTTCCGCCGGCGACAGTCGTCTTAGGGGCTCGGTTCTTGGCAGCGTAGCCCCCTCCTTTAGTCAGATCTTGTTGTTATATTCCGGTCGATAGAGCGGTAATAGGTTGGAGTCGGCTTTTAAGAAGACGTCAGCATAACTATAGAGCTCGTTTGGCAGCACCTCTAGTAGGTCTACTTCTTCTTCCGCTATTATCTTCTAGTAGTCTTCGATGTCTTTTATTAAGATAGCGTAAACCTCGTTGTCTAGTAACTTCGCGAGGGTCGTCGTTGCTTCTAAACTCATTATTCCGATAGTAACCAGGGGTTCGGAACGATCGGACGGAGCCGCTTCGATCGTCGTAACGTTCGGTTTAGCGTCGGCCACTGTAACCGATTCGGTAGCTGATCTAACGGCAGCTAAGCTACTAATCGGTTTTCTGAATCCGAGTGTGCCTTCTCCTACGTCAATAATCGCTCCCTAGTTCTTTATCTATTTCTGTCCTATAATAATGTTAAACCTTCCGATATCTATAATTCGGAACGTCGCTTCCGTAGTGCGACCAGCTAGTGTAGTCTTTAGCGGCACGTAGTGCGTAACGCTTTCTGTGTCTTGTCTGTTGTACGCCGAAATCCTCGTCGGCGACGCTATTTCCACCGGATAGCCGTACCCCTTTATTAGCTTTTTAACCAATCGATAGTGGATAGCCGCTCCGATAAGGACTCCGGTATCGATAAAAGCTCTTAGCTAAAGTGGTTTGCCTAATCCGTCAAGGGGGTAGACAGTAATTAGAAGGATAATAGCTGTTTCCGTGTTCACTTCTACTGCAGCTAATTGCAGATCGCTGCAGCTATTAATGCTCTCTCGTTCTGTCGGTACCTTTCGCGGGGATGCCCTGTTTTTTACGCTAGATAGGGGGTCTATCCGTCCAGCTGGTCTTTTCCTATAATTCTTAACTGCACCCCGCCGTCTACGCTGTCCGTATCGTTCGGAGCCGGTTCGATAGCTTGAATAGTCTTTCTCGGCAGCGGCGGCTGCTTCGTTGCTTGATACTCCTGCTTCTGCTATGCCGTTGCTTGGCATCTCGTAGCGATATAGCCGGGTTTTCTATACGCGTAGCAGGTAGGGACGAACGACGAACGCGGTAGATACGACGACTGCTAGGGGGTTCGTCGGAAAGGCGCAGGGGGCTGCGCCGTCTGCGCCGACGGCGACGACTTCTGAACCGATTCGCGTAATTTCGCGTAAGCGCTTAAGTTTCTCGCAGTAACTCTCGCTCTGTGCACGAAGCTCTCGAGGTCTTCGTCTTCTACCGACGCTATAGCTGCAGCCAGTTCAGGGTTTAGCTTCTGCCTTAATAGGTAGAGCTGCTTATCTTCCGCTACCTGGGCCCTAATCGCATATTTTCTAAACAAACCGTAGAACTCCTCGAACGTCTGCCGGTTCTGGTTGATCTTATCTAGCTGCTTACAGGCCGTCTTCTTTCGGAAGAGGTCTCCGAAGCGCTAGTCTAGTGCTCTAATCGCTTCCTTAGCAGTCGTTTCTTCTAGGTCTGCTACTAATCCGGGCACGCAGATATAATTCAATACGGCCTTTTTGATAACTATATCTCGAACTGAGGAGGGAAAGGAATCTATGTAGTAGTGGGGGTGGGCTTTGATAGTGGTGGCGCCAAGGCCCGGCTCGGCCCGGTCGGGCCGAGCCGAAATCTAGGGTCCACCCTATCAATCTGTCCTACCTCTTTCCACTGCTGCAACACTACCCCCCTCCCTTACCAGCGGTCGCCCTCGACCGCTTAGTCACCCCATCCATCCGGAAAACGGCACTCTCTCTTTTTTTTTTTTTTTTTTTTTTTTTTTTTTTTTTTTTTTGATTCGTCGTTTCCTTCTTGAAAATTCCCTCCAACGCCGACGTTATTTCTTCCGTCTTCTATCAAAAATAACGTCCTCTTTATCTCTTTTTTAACCTCTTACGTTATTGGCATCTAAAGTCCTTTACTTGGCGTTTATATAATCGACGCTATCTGATCTGATCTGCGGTCTTCTGAGCTGCGGCGTGGCTAGTCTGTGCGTTGTCGCAGAGGTCTATATAGATCTTTCCGTAGCGCCGTTTTTCTTCTTCTTTTTCTCTTCTACTAAAGCCTTCACCTACTACGCAGTCGGCGGCGCTGCCGGCCGACGTAGTGGTCCCTAAAGCAATCACTTTAAGCACGATTGTTTTTATCAGCTTCCGCGCCGGTAGAGCGGACGTGTCTCCATTGTCGGCATTAGAGCTACGCTGGCTTCGGCTTTTCCGGGTTCCGCGCGTAGAACTCTTTTAGCAGCTCTGCCGAATTCCGAAGGTTTTCGACCGGATACTATTTATAGTCTTCCGGCCACCCCTTCTACGAGATCCTCGCTTTGATGGACCCCCTTATCTTCTTTACGTCTATTACGTCTTCTACCTCCTACTCTTCTTTATTACCGTCTATCTTAACTGGTAGGGGTTCGGCGAACCCCTGCTGCGGCAGACCGTTCTTAGGGTCTAGGCTTAGTAGATCGGAATGGAAAACATCGTAGATCCGGAACGCCTTCGGCAGCTCGAGCCGATAAGTTACCGGCGACCTCTTTTCTATTATCTTGAACGGACCTACGTAGCGTAGGTTAAGCTTCGCGTTTCCTTTTAGCCTTAGGTTTCGCGCGTTAAGCTACACCTTTTGACCTTCCTCGAATTCTATTGGTGACTGGCTTCTATTAGTTCGAGTTAGCATCTTCTTCTAAGCCGTCTCTATCGCTTCTTTCGCCACCTTAATCGCTTCTTCTATCTGAGATCGCAGCTCTTCTGCCGCTGCGGCGGCGACTCTCTTCGACGACGTAACAGTAGGTGGTTCCGCGGAGCTAGGTTCGTTTGGCGGCTAAAAGCTTATCCTCGGAAGATAGCCGTGCGTTATCTCGAACGGCGCTAGCGAGGTAGCCTTAGACGGTGCCGAGTTAGCGCAGAACTCGGCTATCGGCAACACCTTAACCTATTCTTCCTAATAATGGCCGCAGAAGATCTGTAGATATTTCTCTATCTTACGGTTGGCTACTTCTAATTGGCCGTTAGTTTAAGGGTAAGCGGCGGTGCTAAGCTTTCCATAAATTCCGAGAGCTTGGTTGATAGCTTTCTACACATCGGCGGTGAATTAAGGACCCCTATCTGTAGTAATAGTGTCCAGCAGGCTATAGTGCTTCTATACGTGTTGAATCAACATTCTCGCCGTTTCTTCTGCAGTAGTTCCGTCGTCTCTCGCTCGACAGGGGATAAAGTGGCGTTCTTTGCTCAATCAGTCTACTACGTTTAGCGTAGCGTCGTATCTATCGGAATCCGGCAGGCCGGTTACGAAGTCTATCGTAATATGCTGCTATAGTTTCTCGGGGATCGGAAGTAGCTTCAATAAGCCTGCCGGAAGGCCGTAACGTGGCTTTGCGGCTCTGCATACGTAGCAATTGGCGATAAATCGATGGATCCGTTCTGTTGCAGCAGTAGAAAGAGGTGGGACAGATTGATAGGGTGGACCCTGGATTTCGGCTCGGCCCGACCGGGCCGAGCCGGGCCTTGGCACCACCGCTATCAAAGCCCGCCACCACCACTACATAGATTCCTTTCCCTCCTTAGTTCGAGATATAGTTATCAAAAAGGCCGTATTGAATCATATCTGCGTGCCCGGATTATTATATCTCGAACTCGCTCTCTACAACCCCCCCGCGCTGCGCGAAAGGGCCCGTCGAACCATCCGGAAACCCGAATAACGCACGCGCACACACAAACAACAACAACAACCCTAGGCACCGCGAGAAGATGGAAGACTTCTCAGCGGTAGAGAGCAGCGTAACAGGCCGCCGCGGAAAGAGAAAGACTGACAGAGCGAGTAGGCGCTCCAGTGTCATTGACGATAAGATTATTATTAGCGGCTTTACAGAAGAAGAGACCGCTAACTTCAAGGAACGAATAGCCGAATATAGGAAGATCCACGACTGCACGATCGAGGAACTGGAAGACTATGTAAACGAGAATAGGATAAAAAAGGTCTACGATAGCATAGACCTCATTAAGACGCTGTTTTTCAGAACACTAGAAGAAAAGAGACAGTTAAGAGAGGAAGTAGAGACAGTGAGAGCTAAGAGGGAATCGGCCGAGACCATTATAGATGTGCTGGAAAACCAAGCGGCGAATCGAACGGCGCAACTAAAGGCGCTAAAGGATCAACTAGCTGATATAGAAGCAGCGATGCCAGCGCCGCCGCTGCGCCGAGAAGAACCAGGAGAGACCGCCTTACCGGCGGCCTACAGTCAAGGTAGCACGTTAATAACGTTATTACCGGACCCACCGGCATTCAAGAGCAGAGACCCCGAAGACTGGGAAGAATTTAAGAAGAAGATCAAGAATAAGATAAGCCGCGATTACGCATCGAACAGCGCCGGAGATAGGTTGGCGTACCTAGAATCGCGGTTAGAAGGAGAAGCTTTTTCGCTAGTGGCGGACCTGGAAGAGGTGACCGCTAAAGAAGCGATCAAAGCGTTAGATTAACGCTTTAGAGACCCCTTCAGGAAGAAGACAGCCCGTAAGCAGCTAGATAAGATCAACCAAAACCGGCAGACGTTTAAAGAATTCTACGGTCTGTTCAGAAAATACGCGATTAGGGCCCGAGTAGCGGAAGATAAGCAGCTCTACCTATTGAGGCAGAAGCTAAACCCTGAGCTGGCCGCAGCCATGGCGTCTGTAGAAGACGAGGACCTTAAGAGCTTCGTGCACAGAGCGAGGGTCACCGGGAGAAACTTAAGCGCTTACGCGAAATCACGCGAATCGGTTTAGAAGCCGTCGCCGTTGGTGCAGACAACACGACCCCCTGCGCCTTTCCGACGAAACCCCCAGCCATCTTCGTATTCGCCGCGGCCGTTATTTGTCCCTACGTGCTACGCATGCGGAAAGCCTGGCTACATCGCCACGAGATGCCAAGCGTCAGATAAGCAGAAGCAGGAATATCGCGCGATAAAGCAGCAGCCGCCACTGCCGAGAAAGACTATTCAAGCCATCGAACCGGCTCCAAACGACACCGATAGCGTAGACAGTGGAGTGCCCCTGCGAATCTTGGGAAAAGACTAGCTGGAAGGATAGGCCCCCTATCCAGCGCTAACAACAGGGCACTATATCGAAGCGAATCGCCGCGAGAAGAAAGCATTAACAGCTGCAGCGATCCGCTATCGGCTGCGGTAGAGGTAAACACGGAAACAGCTATTATCCTTCCAATTACTGTCTACCCCCTTGACGGATCGAGCAAACCACTTCAGTCGAAAGCTTTCATCGACACAGGAGCTCTTATCGGCGCAGCGATCCACCACCGACTGGTCCGGAAGCTAACAAATGGATACGGCTACCCAGTAGAACTAGCGTCGCCGACGAGGATTTCGGCATATAACGGACAAGACACAGAGAGTGTTACGCACTATGTGCCACTGAGGACCACCTTAGCTGGTCGCACTACGGAAGCGACATTCCGAATTATGGACATCGGAAGATTCGACATTATTATAGGGCAGAAATAGATGAAGAACCAGAAAGCCGTTATCGATGTAGACAAAGGCATAATAGGGTTCAAAACCCTAGGTAACGCCATCGCCGCCGCCGAGCCGAAAGCTGCGGAGTCCGCCAAAGAGGCCCCGTCCGATCGCTCCGAACCCCTGGTTACAGTCGGAATAATGAGTTCGGAAGCCATAACGACCCTCGCGAAGTCGCCGGACACTGAGATCTACGCTATCTCAATAAAAGACATCGAAGACTATAGAAAAATAATGGCGGAAGAGGAAGTAGATCTACTGGAGGTGCTGCCGGCGGAGCTCTACGATTACACCGACGTGTTCTCAAAGGCGGACTCCAACCTATTGCCGCTCTACCGACCGGAATATAACAACAAGATCCGACTGAAAGAGGGAGCTACGCTGCCAAGAACAGAGCCCCTAAGAAGACTGTCACCGGCCGAACTGGACTAAGTAGAGGTGTTTGTTCGCGAAAATTTGGCAAAGAAGTTTATCACACCGAGTTTAGCCAAGTATGCGTTACCGATCCTTTTCGTACGGAAACCAGGGGGTAGGCTGCGACTCTGCGTAGACTATCGAGGCCTCAATAAGGTCACTAAAAGAGACGTATACCCACTGCCGTTGATCGACGAGACCATCCAAAGAGTAGCGAAGGCTAAGTGGTTCAGCAAGCTGGACATCCGCCAAGCGTTCTATCGGTTAAGAAATAAGGAAGGACAGACGGAAGATCTTACGACGTTCGCTACGCGTATAGGCAATTTTAAGTGGCTGGTAATGCCGTTCGGACTCACCAACGCGCCGGCGGTGTGGCAACGCTTTATGAACTACTCCTTTATGGACATGCTAGAGCAGTTCGTGTCTATCTATTTGGACGACATTCTTATCTATACGAACGGGACGAGAGAGCAATATACGGACCACATCGAGAGAGTGTTAAAGAGGCTCTGCAAGGTCGGATTAAACGCGGACACGAAGAAGAGCGAGTTCTATCAAACCGAGGTCAAATATCTCGGTCTTATCGTCGGAAGAGATAGAATTCGTATAGACCCCTCAAAGGTCGCCGCCGTCGCGGAGTAGAAGCAGCCGAAATCCGGAAACACTATGCAAATCAGGGCGTTTCTCGGCTTCTGCAGCTACTACCGACAGTTTATCAAGGACTTTAGCAAGATAGCGAGACCCCTGAATAAGGCGCTAAAGAAAGAGGCCGCCGGTCTATGGAACGAGAGGTGCACGGAAGCCTTTAACCGGCTGAAAGAAGCTGTGGCATCAGCGCCGGTTCTGGCACACTTCCGACCAGAAAAAGCAATCTACGTAGAAACAGACGCTTCTAACACAGTAACCGCAGGGGTCCTTTCTCAATATAGCGACGACGAGACCCTCCATCCAGTCGCCTTCTTTAGCAAGTTAATAAGCGAAGCTAAGCGGAACTACGCTATCTATAATAAGGAGCTGCTGGCTATTATTCAGGCCTTTAAAGAGTGGAAACCGGAACTTATAGCTAGAAAAGGGCCAATCCAGGTTCTCACGGACTACCAGTCGCTGACCTACTTTATAAAGACGCAGAAGCTCTTACGACGTCAAGCACGGTAGGCTGCCTACTTATTAGGGTTCGATTTCAAGATTACATATAGACCCGGAGCCCAAAACGGAAAGGCTAACGCGCTGACGAGACGAGAAGGGAAGACCAGCCGCGCGAAGGAAGATCCGAACATGTTTCAGAAAGTGTTGACCGAGCGGATAGTAGACGCCGAGGTGTTGAAAGAAGTAGGGATCTACACGGTGGAATCGCCGATTGAAGAGTCTCCGACTGAAAAAGAGACGCTCTACGAGAAGGTAGAGCGGCTCAACCGACAGCAGAAGCTCGGCAAAACGGGCTCAGGGAAGCTAATAGTTCCGGAAGAACTAATCACAGAAGTCATCCGGCTAATCTATAGCTCCGTGGATGTTGGCTACGCTGGAGCGAAGAAAACGATAGAAGCTATAAGGACGGTCTACTGGTTTCCGCAGATCTACGAACGGATCCATCGATTTATCGCCAATTGCTACGTATGCAGAGCCGCGAAGCTACGTTACGGTCTTCCGGCCGGCCTATTGAAGCCGCTTACGATCCCCGAGAAGCTGTAGCAACACATTACGATAGACTTCGTAACCGGCCTGCCGAATTCGGATGGATATAACGCTACGCTCAATGTAGTGGATCGGCTAAGCAAAGAGCGCCATTTCATCCCCTGTCGGGCTAAGGATAAAGGAACTACTTCGGAAGAAACAGCGAGAATGCTGATCCAACACGTGTAGAAGCACTATAGGCTGCCGGACACTATCACTACGGATAGAGGTCCTCAATTCACTGCCGACGTGTAGAAAGCTATTAACTAAGCTCTCGGAATTCACGGAAAGCTCAGCACCGCAGCGCACCCTTAAACTGACGGTTAGTCTGAAGTGGCTAATCGAGAGATAGAGCGATATCTGCGAACGTTCTGCAGCTATTATTAAGAAAAGTAGGTCGAGATGTTGCCAATAGCCGAATTCTGCGCAAACTCAACACGGTTAGAAGCAACGTCGCTAGCGCCGTTCGAAATAACCTACGGTTATCTTCCGAGGCTGAGCTTCCATCCGCCAAGTAAAGCCGGCTCGCCGGAGCTTTCAATCACCCCCGCTACGTCGTCGAAGAGAGTCGCCGCCGCAGCGGCAGAAGCGCTACGATCTCAGATAGAAGAAGCGATCAAAGTAGCGAAAGAAGCGATGGAGACGGCTCAGAAGAAGATGGTGTCTCGAGCCAATAAGAAGCAGTCACCGATGGAATTCGAAGAAGGTCAAAGGTAGAAAAGAGGTCGCCGGTGACCTATCGGCTCGAGCTGCCGAAGGCGTTCCGGATCCACGATGTTTTCCATTTAGATCTGCTAAGCCTGGACCCTAAGGACGGCCTTCCGGAACAGGGGTTCGCTGAACCCCCACCAGTTGAGATAGACGGTGATGAAGAAGAGTAGGAGGTAGAAGATGTAGTAGAAGTGAAGAAGATAAGGGGGTCCATCAAAGCGAGGATCTCGTAGAAGGGGTAGCCGGAAGACTATAAATGGTATCCGGTCGAAAACCTGCGAAATTCGGCAGAGCTGCTAAGAGACTTCTACGTGCGGAACCCGAAGAAGCCGAAGCCGGAATAGCTCTAAAGCCAAACGAAGAAAGCTGCGTCCGCTCCACTAGCGCGGAAGCCGATGAAAACGATCGCTGCTTATAGCTCCAGGCAGATCGTAGCGGTCGGCAGGTCGCGCACGCCGTGGCGTGCCAGCGCTGCCGACCGCGCGATAGGTGGAGACCATAGGTGGAAAAAAAAGAAGAAGAAGAAACGAAGCCGCGGACGGATTTATATAGACCTCCGAAGCAGCTTACAGACCAACTACGCCGCAGCTCAGATAACCTACGGCGCAAATCAGATAGCACGGATTATGCGCACCGATCACATAAACAACAAGTGAAGGACTTCAGATGTTAATAACGTAGGAAATTCAAGAAGCGATAGAAGAAGGAAGGGGTAACGTCAACATTAAAAGGGGTTTTCGAGAAAGAGACGACGAATCACAAAAAAAAAAAAAAAAAAAAGGTGGAGATTTTAGGATAGACGAAGTGAATAAGCGGTCGAGGGCGACCGCTGGTAAGGGAGGGGGGTAGTGTTGCGGCGGTGGAAAGAGGTAGGACAGATTGATAGGGTGGACCCTGGATTTCGGCTCGGCCCGACCGGGCCGAGCCGGGCCTTGGCACCACTGCTATCAAAGCCCGCCACCACCACTACATAGATTCCTTTCCCTCCTCAGTTCAAGATATAGTTATCGAAAAAGGCCGTATTGAATCATATCTGCGTGCCCGGATCACGTTCGTAGATTCGCGGAAACCAGTAGACCGTCCTTATAGCTTCTATCGTCTTCTTTGAACCGGCGTAACCAACGTCTATAGAGCTATAGACCAGCTGGATAACCTCCGTAATTAGTTCTTCCGGAACTATTAGCTTCCCTAAACCGGTTCTGCCGAGTTTCTGTTGCTGGTTAAGCTGCTTTACCTTCTTGTAGAGCGTCTCTTCTTTAGGGGCCGGCTCTACTACACAGACTCCTACCTCTTTCAACACCTCTGCGTCTACTATCCGCTCGGTTAACACCTTCTGGAACATGTTCGGGTCTTCTTTCGCGCAGCTTGTTTTTCCTTCTCTTCGCGTCAGCGCGTCCGCCTTTCTGTTTTGAGCCCCCGGTCGATATATAATCTTAAAGTCGAATCCTGATAAGTAGGCGGCCTACCGAGCTTGGCAGCGTAAGAGCTTCTGCGTCTTTATAAAGTAGGTCAGCGACTGGTGGTCTGTGAGAACCTGGACTGTGCTCTTTCCAGCTATAAGCTCCGGTTTCCACTCCTTAAAGGCCTGAATAATAGCTAGCAGTTCTTTATCGTAGATCGCATAATTCCTTTCGGCCTCGCTTGTTGACTTGCTAAAGAAAGCGACTGGATGGAGGGTTTTGTCGTCACTATATTAAGAAAGGACCCCCGCCGTTACTGTGTCGGAAGCGTCCGTTTCTACGTAGTTTGTCTTTTCCGGCCGGAAGTGTGCTAGAACCGGTGCCGAGGCTACTGCTTCTTTCAGCCGGTTAAACGCTTCTGTGCACCTCTTATTCTATAGGCCAGCGGCCTCCTTCTTCAATGCCTTATTTAGGGGTCTTGCTATCTTGCTAAAGTCTTTAATAAACCGCCGATAGTAGCTGCAGAAGCCGAGGAACGCCCTGATTTGCGTAGTATTTCCGGATTTCGGCTGCTTCTATTCAGCGACGGCGGCGACCTTTAAGGGGTCTATACGAATTCCATCTCTTCCGACAATAAGGCCGAGATATTTGACCTCGGTTCGATAGAACTCGCTCTTCTTCGTGTCTGCGTTCAATCCGACCTCGCAGAGCCTGGTCAACACCTTCTTAATGTAGTCCGTGTGCTGATCTCTCGTTCTATCCGTATAGATAAGAATGTCGTCCAAGTAGATAGACACGAACCGTTCCAGCATGTCTATAAAGGTGTAGTTTATAAAGCGTTGCTATACCGCCGGCGCGTTGGTTAGTCCGAACGGCATTACTAGCCACTTGAAATTGCCTATACGCGTCGCGAACGTCGTAAGGTCTTCTGTCTGTCCTTCTTTATTCCTTAGTCGATGGAACGCTTAGCGGATGTCTAGCTTGCTGAACTACTTAGCCTTCGCCACCCGCTGTATAGTCTTATTAATTAGCAGCAGTAGATACACATCTCTCTTGGTAACCTCATTAAGGCCCCTATATTCTACGCAGAGTCGCAGACCACCCCCTGGTTTCCTTACGAAAAGAATCGGTAACGCATATTCCGCAGAGCTCGGCGTAATAAACTTCGTTGCCAGGTTTTTACGAACAAACACCTCTACTTAGTCCAGTTCGGCTGGCGACAGTCTTCTTAGGGGCTCGGTTCTCGGCAATGTAGCTCCTTCTTTTAGCTGGATCTTATTGTTATATTCCGGTCGATAGAGCGGCAGGAGGTTGGAGTCGGCCTTTAAGAAGACGTCAGCGTAACTATAGAGCTCTTTCGGTAGCACCTCCAGCAGATCTATTTCTTCTTCCGCTATTATCTTTCTATAGTCTTCGATGTCTTTTATCGAGATAGCGTAGATCTTATTATCCGGCGACTTCGCGAGGGTCGTTATAGCTTCTGGACTTATTATTCCGACAGTAACCGGGGGTTCGGAACGATCAGGCGGAGCCTCTTTCGCGGGCTCCGTAGCTTTTGGCTTAGCGGCGGCGGCGACCTTTCTGATAGTCCCTGCTCCGCTACCTAGGGTTTTGAATCTTATCCTTGCTTTATCTACGTCGATAATAGCTTTTTGGTTCTTTATCTATTTCTGCCCTATAATAATGTCAAATCTTCCGATATCTATAATTCTAAACGTCGCTTCCGTAGTGCGACCAGCTAGTGTAGTCCTTAACGGCACGTAGTGCGTAACGCTTTCCGTGTCTTGTCCGTTGTATGCCGAAATCCGTGTCGGCGACGCTAGTTCCACCGGATAGCCGTATCCCTTCTTCAGTTTCTGAACTAGTCGGTAGTGGATCGCCGCTCCGATAAGAGCTCCGGTGTCGATAAAAGCTTTCAGCTGGATCGGTGGGCGTTGCTTCTTAACAGGGTATATTGTAATAGGAAGGATAATCGCCGTTTCCGCATTCACTTCTACAGTTGCCGAGAGCGGATCGCTACAGCTGTTGATGCTTTCTCCTCGTAGCGATTCGCTTCGATTCGGTGCCCTATTGTCAATGCTAGATAGCGGGCCTATCCTTCTAGCTGGTCTTTTCCTATAATTCTTAACTGCACCCTGCCGTCTACGCTGTCCGTGTCGTTCGGAGCCGGATCGATGGCTTGAATAGTCTTTCTCGGCAGTGGCGGCTGCTTTGTTGCTCGATACTCTTGCTTCTACTGTGCCGTTGCTTGGCATCTCGTAGCGATATAGCCGGGTTTTCTACACGCGTAGCAGGTGGGGACGAACTCCGATCGTAGTGAATATAGCGACTGCTAGGGAGTTCGTCGAAAGGGCGCAGGGGCTCTCGTCGGCTGCGCTGACGGCTTCTGAATCAGTTTACGTATTGTCGGTTTTCCGTACGCGTTCAAGTTTCTAGCGGTAACTCTCGCTTGATGTACGAAGCTCTGAAGGTCTTCGTCTTCTACTAACGCTATAGCCGCAGCGAGCTTAGGGCTCAGTTTCTGCCTTAGTAGGTGCAGCTGCTTATCTTCTGCTACTCTCGCTCTAATAGCGTATTTCCTAAACAGTCCGTAGAACTCTTCAAATGTCTGACGGTTCTGGTTGATCTTATCTAGCTGCTCGCGGGCTGTCTTCTTCCGGAAGGGGTCTCCGAAACGCTGGTCCAGCGCTTTAATAGCGTCGTCGGCCGTTACTTCTTCTAGGTCCGCCACTAGCGAAAAAGCTTTACCTTCTAATCGCGATTCCAGGTACGCCAATCTATCCTCTTCGCTGCTCGATGCGTAATCGCGGCTTATCTTGTTCTTGATCTTCTTCTTAAATGCCTCCTACACTTTAGGGTCTCCGCCGCCGAAAGCAGGTAGGTCCGGCAGTAGCGTTATCGTAGTGCCACCTTAACTATAGGCCGCTAGTAAGGCGGTCTCCTCGTAGGTTTCTCGACGCGGTGGCGGCGACGACTTCGCTGCTTCTATATCGGTCAGTTGATTCTTTAGCGCCTTCAACTGCGCTATCCGATTCGCCGCCTGGTTTTCTAACATGTCGATAATCGTTTCCGCCGATTCCTTCTCGGCCCTTACCGCTTTAGTTTCTTCTCTTAGTTGTCTGTTTTCTTCTAGCGTTCTGAGAAACAGCGTCTTAATAAGGTCTATACTGTTGTAGACCTTTCCTATCCCGTTCTCGTTTACGTAGTCTTCTAGTTCCTCGATCGTGCAGTCGTAGATCTTCCTATACTTAGCTATTCGTTCCTTGAACTTAGCGGTCTCTTCTGTTGTGAAACCGCTAATAACGATCTTATCGTTAATGACACTTAAGCGCCTACTCGCTCTGTCAGTCTTTCCTTTTCTGCTTCTGCTACAGCCTGTAACGCCGCTCTCTACCGCTAAGAAGCCTTCTATCTTCTTACGGTGCTCTAGGTGTTGTTGTTGTTTTGTATAGTGTGGTGCGCGTGCGTTATTCGGGTTTCCGGATGGTTTAACGGGCCCTTTCGCGCAGCGCAGGGTTGGTGTAGAGAGGGAGTTCGAGATATAATAATCCGGGTACGCAGATATAATTCAATACGGCCTTTTTAATAACTATATCTCGAACTGAGGAGGGAAAGGAATCTATATAGTGGTGGGGGTGGGCTTTGATAGTGGTGGCGCCAAGGCCCGGCTCGGCCCGGTCGGGCCGAGCCGAAATCCAGGGTCTACCCTATTAATCTGTCCTACCTCTTTCCACCGCTGCAACAGCTACTGGCGAAAAAGCTTCGCCTTCTAATCGCGATTCTAGGTACGCTAGTCTGTCTCCGGCGCTGTTTCCGGCGTAGTCGCGGTCTATCTTATTCTTTATCTTCTTCTTAAACGCTTCCCAGTCTTTAGGGTCTCTACCTCTAAACGCTAGCGGGTCCGGTAATAATGTTATCGAGGTGCTACCTTAACTATAGGCTGCTAGTAAGGCAGTCTCTGCTTGTTCTTCTCGATGCGGTAGCGGCAGCATCGCTGCTTCTATATCAGCTAGTTGATCCTTTAGCGCCTTTAGTTGCGCCAGTCTATTCGCCGCCCGGTTCTCTAACACGTCGATAATAGTTTCTGCCAATTCCTTCTCGGCCCTTACTGTCTCTACTTCTTCCCTTAACTGTCTGTCTTCTTCTACGTTCCTATAAAACTTCTTTTCTATAAAGGTAATAATGTCAAACACCTTCTTAGCTCCGTGCTCTGTAAGATATTCTCCTATCTTATCCAGCGTGCGTCTATACAGTTCGGCGTAGCCCTCTATGCCCTTTCTCGCTTTATCTACCTCTTCTTTCGTAAGGCCTTTATCGGTCGTTCCGTCGTCGAGAATGCTAGTACGCCTATCCCTTGGTCTGTCAGTCTTTCTCTTTCTGCTGCGGCCTGTAACGCCGCTCTCTACCGCTAAGAAGCCTTCTATCTTCTTACAGTGCCTTGGGTTGTTGTTTTTGATGTGTGTGTAGTGCGCGTGCATTATTCGGGTTTCCGTATAGTTCGACAGGCCCTTTCGCGCAGCGCGGGGTTAGTGTAGAGAGTGAGTTCGAGATATAATAATCCGAGCGCGCAGATAAGGTTCAATACAGCTGTTTTGATAACTATATCTCGAACTGAGGAGGGAAAGGAATCTATGTAGTGGTGGTGGTGGGCTTTCGTAGTGGTGTTGCCAAGGCCCGGCTCGGCCCGTCCGGGCCAAGCCGAAATTCCAGGGTCCACCCCATTAATCTGTCCCACCTCTTTCTACCGCCGCAACATCTACTAATTCCTTCTTAGCCCTTACTGCTTCGTTTTCCTCTCTTAACTGCCTATTCTCTTCTAGGGTTCTGTAAAACAGCGTCTTAATAAGGTCTAAACAATTGTAGACCTTCCCTATTCTGTTCTAGTTTATATAGTCTTTACGTTCCTCGAGTGTACAGTCGTAGATCTTCTTGTATTTAGTTATTCGTTCCTTAATCTCTGTAGTTTCTTCTACTATAAAACCTCTAATAATAAACTTGTTATTAATAACGCTGGAGCACCTACTCGCTCTATTAGTCTTTTCTCTCCTGCTTCTGCTGCAGCCTGTAACGCTGCCTTCTACCGTTAAGAGGCTCTCTATAGCTGTCTTACAGTGCTAGGGGTTGTTGGTTTAGTATATATAGTGCGCGTGCGTTATTCGGGTGTCCAGATAGTTCAACGGTCCCTTTCGCGCAGCCTAGAGTTAGTGTAGTAAGTGAGTTCGAGATATAATAATCCAGGCACGTAGATATAATTTAATACAGCCTTTTTAATAACTCTATCTCAAACTAAAGAAGGAAAGGAATCTATACGGCAGTAGGTAAGGGCTTTAGGGGTAGTAGGTGCCAAGGCCCGGCTCGGTCCAAAAGGGCCGAGCCGAAATTCTAAGGGTCCACCCTATTACTTAGTCCTACCCCTTTCTGCTACTGCAACAGACACGACCCTACTCCTATATAGAGGGAGAATCCTATAGCCCTATACAGAGGGGAATTGCCGCCCCTCTAAACAGAGGGAAAACTCTGCACTACTATATAGAGGGAAACTCCCAACCCTCTATACAGAGTGTAAACCTTGCACCCCTACACAGAGGGAAATTGCTAGCTTAGCTTTGTAGATACAAATTGTACAGCAGCAGACGACAAAGGAACTGCCTATTAGTTCCTTAATATAGATACCTAGCCTTAAGTTTCTAAACTAAGATTCTTAAGCCCTTATAAGAAGATAAGAAAATAGATAGAAAAGAAGTATATTAAAATGGAATAGAATAGAGAAATGTAATTAGCTAAGAAAGTTAGAAGGAAAGAAAAGATATAGATAGATAAGTAAGCAGTCGAGGGCGACTACTAGTAAGGGAGGGGGGTAGTGTTACAGTAGTAGAAAGGAGTAGGATAGACTAATAGGATAGATCCTAGAATTTTAGCTCAGCCCTTCTAGACCGAGCTAGGTCTTAGCACACTACCCCTACGAGAGCCTACGCCTACAACTATATAGATTCCTTCCTTTCCTTACTTTGCGATATAGTTATTAAACAACTGTATTAAATTATATCTACGTATCCAGATTAAACAATTCCTCTTCTAGGAGATTCCCCTAAGCTAAGGGTAGCGTCTAAGCTCTTACTATATAGATCCCTACCTCCTTTAGCACTCTGTCTTTAGCTTAATTTGAAACACATTACAGTTACTCCCTTGACAAGTACTGCCAAGTATGTAGTTATATACATGATTTTAAAAATAGACATAAAGTCTGGATACATTCAAACAGGGAAGAAATGACCTCTTATTAAGTGTTGCACAATTGATGCCACTAAACAAGAAATTTCTGCCAGCCCAATGGTACTGCCAGCCATTTATGTTGGTTATCCATCCAACTTGTTCTTCCCGATAACCAACTCGCGACTAGTGAATTGTCTTTTATTACGAATCCAGCAAGACGGCGAGCTCGATCGCAGTGGTGATCACGCCTGCCGACATACCGGTATTCAATACGTTGCTGGGTGTTGTTCGTGCCGACTACCTGGTTGTCGGGCGGCCGGGAATCTCGCAGCGGGCGACATCGACATGGCGGCGGCAGCAGCATCGCCGTCGTCGTCGCCGCGGCTTCCATCACCGCCGCCGATTGTCGAGGACCAGATCGGCCCATCATCGCCGGCCATGGCGCGATGCGAAGACGGCGACCGTCCGCTGTCGACAGCCGGCGCCGCCACGGGAGCGTCCAGGCGGATTCGGCCGGGCACCAGGGCCGAGGACATGAGCGAAGGCCCGGCGCTGGTGGAGCTCTGCGAGATCGACTCGGCGTTCCAGCTGACCGAACACCTCAAGGCGTTGTACCACCACCACACGCACCCCGCCGACTCGCACTCCACCGCGCCCATCACCGCCGCCGTGGCGCGCCAGCTGTGCACGCCGCCGGGCGGCACCGCGCGCGAGATCTGGCTCTACGAGCTGGCGCGATTCCTGATCCAGAAGGCCAACGCCATCGTCGTGCAGCTGTTTGCCGACGACCCGCCGTGCACGGCGCAGACGTGCGCGGAGATGCGGGCCAGCGAGTGGCAGTACCTCTGCGCAGTCCACGATCCCCCTAAGAGCTGCTCGGCGATTGACTACTGCTGCCACACCCTCGACTGGGCCGCCGGCTCCCTGACCAGCAGCAAGATGTTCCCCTCCCGCCTCAACCTGGGCTCCGGCGGCGTCGGCGGCCCGCACGACCAGCAGATGCAGCTGCAGCTGAAGGAGATTACCAACATCTTCCGCCGCGTGTACCGCATCTTCGCCCACGCCTGGTTCCAGCATCGCGACATGTTTTGGCGCGTCGAGGGCCAGACCGGCCTGTATGTCTTCTACAAGACCGTGTGCGACGAGTACAACCTGATCCAGCCCGAGAACTACACCATTCCGCCCGAGGCCGACGGCCACGAGCCGGATCCGGCCAGCCCCGAGCACAACAAGCCACAGATCCCGACCATTTTGTCAAGGCCGCCCTCGGGCATCGCCCAAACCGACCCAGCCAATACCACCATCGCGCGTGGGAACACCACGAAGCGACATGCTCACAGCAAAGAGCCCTCGGGCTCGGTAACTGCTGTGATACAGGAAGAGGCAGAGCCAGAGGAGGAAGATACAACTCAGCCGAAGCCTGGTCTCGACCGGTCGAGCACTATCCTGCACGCAAGTTCAGCGGACAGCAGCCTCGCAGAGCTGGAAGAGGAAGAGCCAGAGCCAGAGAAGGAAGAGCCAGAGCCAAAGAAGGAACAGCCAGAGCCAGAGAAAGAACAGCCAGAGCCAAAGAAGGAAGAGCCAGAGCCAGAGAAGGAACAGCCAGAGCTAGAAAAGGAAGAGGCCAGGCCAGAGAAGGAAGAGGCAGAACCAGCGGAAGAAGCTGCCAATGACGACGAGGATGAAGCGCCTCTCCCAGGAATCGAGCGGACTGGCACGTTGAATCCAGAGCCAGATGCGCCCACAGTCATTGAAGCAAGCGAAGTTCCCGAAGCAGGCGACGAGACGACGATTCTGGTGGGGGAATCAGAAGGCGAAATGAAACCGGAAGAGCCAGCTACCCACGCAGATGTGGAAGTGTCTGACCAGATCGGACCTCCGGAGTCCCCCGCTGGCGACGCAGGTCAAGCTGAAAAGACAGTTGCGGATTGAGAGCTCTGCTGAACTTGAAAGCTTGCTGTTAGAATGCTGTCGCAACCACGCTTCGACAATCGCGTTCCAGAGCATGTTCACCATGTGATTTCCGCACTCACTGACTTGGTGCATCTGATCGCCATACGCACGCGTGACAGCGGGAAGGCAGACTCAGTGCAGCTTATGTGCGAGTCATTCACTGACTCTCGGGTGTATACAGACCGCGAAGGCTGTGTCGAAAAGCAGTTCCAACCAGCGACAGCTATGTCGAAAAGCAGTTCGAATCAGCGACAGCTGCGGTGTGGGAGACAAAGGGCAAAAGAAAGAATGGCCTGCTGCCTACACCACCAGAAAGCGAGAGTCGGCTGCTAAGGCGTGGAGGGTAGCATACAGCATTGGGGGTCGGCCGATTTTGCTGGCAGGCATTTCGTAGCTACCGAGCAGACTCGGTCAATAGGAAACATGGCCAATTCTCGCTGAGGCCTGGTTGAAGGATTCGGGCAGACGGCTTGTTATGGATGGGCGCGAGCATTGGAAATAAAGCTACGGCCTCGATAATATCTCCCGAGCGGACCTACCTGTGCCTAAGAACCTCACGTAGTGACCGCCGTCCTTACCCGGTCCGGCACTGTCGCTTGTGGGAGCTCCACGCGGCGCTCTGGCAGGCGCGGTTGCAGTATTTGACCGAGTGGCATCTCGCACACACTTTGAGATGGCCGTCCGCCGCGCCGCATTGCCCACAGGCGTCTTGGGGCGTTTCGGGCGAGCGCTCGCGCGACGACAGATGCGCATCCAGCGCCATAGGCTCGGCAAACGGGACCGCCGAGAGCGGCGTGAGGGCGATGCGGGTGGCGAACGGAGCGAAGGCGCGGAAGGCTGGCGGAAGGCTGGCGACGTCTTGCCCCTCGCCGCAGGAGCAAATGGCCATCAGTCCGTGCTCCAGGCTGCGCGGGCACCGTGGGGGGCCGGGGGTTGGGGTGAGGTACTCGCACGTCGGCCGGTGCTGCCACCCGTAACGGCACCGCTCGACCAACGCGGGCATGACGTGCTTCCACAAAACCTCCTCGCGCTCGGCCATCTCGATGCCCACGACCTGATAGCCCCCCATGGCTTGGGCGTGTGCTCGCGAGAAGTTCTGGATGCGTTGGGAGGTCAGCGGAACGACGTGGGCGTCCAGGCAGATGAAGCCCGAATCCTTGTCGTGGCGCAGGGCGTTGGCGAAGATCAGAGTGTCCGAGTCGCCGCGGGCATCGAGCCGGAAGCCCTGCCACCTTCTGCCCGTGTCGTTGTCGTCACACGCGAAATTGGCCAGGATCGCGGCTACGGACTGTTTCCATCCCAGCAGCGCACCGGGAAACTCCATTCTCCGATCAGGCGATGCATGTGCGTCTCGCTCCCGGGTGCTGATCGTCGTGCTAAAGAGGACGCTCAGCGCATCCGTCGACATGCCCGCCATGACAGGACTCTGGGCCAGGTTGATGCGCCCCATTCCCCACGCCACGGACTGCCCGGTCTCGGACCCGACGACCGGGAACGGGCTCAATTCGTATCCGTTCGCACGGGCGGCAAGCGATATCGGCGCGGCGACTTCGACCCAGAGCTGCCGGCGGGCGACGCGGGTCCTGCTGGCCGACCCGTCGATGGGAAGCGGGAACGTCAGCCGGCGGCTTTGCGGTCCCACTCGCAACGTCATGGAGCACGGACTTTCTTGCGCGACGTGGACGGGGGCGCCACTTTGCAAGTGCTCACGCTCGGCATCGTCACTGCACAATTGCTCTCGACGGGTTAGCAGCTCCAGACGGCCACGCGACAGAGCGACCGAGACGGCGGGCTCGGCACGCCGCCCGGGTCCCGGCTGCGTGGGCAGGGACGGCCCGTGTGGGGACCGACGCATCACCCCCGGAAGCGCGGGCAGGACATGGAAGTGGTGGGGATCGTCGACGGGGGTGGTGAATACCCGCAAGTGTGGCCCCAGGACGGGGATGAGGTAGGAGACGGAGACGGAGGTGTTGACCACCAGAGCGGCCCGCGTCTCGCCGGGTCTCCCCACCAGCAACTGGAAGGCCGGAACCAGACAGGTGACGATCAGCCCGGACTGGCCTCTCCACCCCAGCGCATCCTCGTCGATGGTGCCTCTCCCGCCCGGCCCGGCGGTCGTGAGGCGGCCGAAGCAGGCGTGGATGGCGTGGAAGCTGTTTTCGAAGAGGGCTTCATGGTAGACGGCCAGGTGCAGCCCAGGCGTGCCCAGGCGGCCGAGTTCGGTCGAGGTGAAGACGTGGAGCCGCTCTCTCGGCACGACCAGTGCTATGGCCACCACGCCGGGCATGTCGGCCCACCCGGGGAAGCGGTCCGCCACGTGGCAGCCCATCATGGCCGCGAAGTCGAGTGCGCCAGCCTTGGGAGACTTCTCCAAGGTGGCGACGCGGTACATTATTCCGCCCACGTGCCAGAGCAGGTTGAGTTCCTGCCACGAGTTGCTCCCCACAATCAGTCGCTTGTCGCCGTGGATCTTGGCCATGAGCAGCTCGATGCACTTCGGCCAGTCGGCCTGGACGTGCCGGCGGGCGAGGCTGACCAGAGCGACCAGCGTCGTGCGCGTGTAGTAGCCCAAGTCGTGCGAGATCGGATCGGTCGCTCGGCGGAGATTCTCCGACAGCTGAATGCTCAGATCCTCAAACGGCGCGAAGATTTTGTGATACCATTCGAAGAGCAGCGAGGCCAGCTCGTCGGCACTGGCGGCAATCACGGAGCCTGCGCCGCCCGCGGGCCCATGGTCGCCGCCAGAAGGCGTCTTCCAGCAGATGCGCACGTGTGCCTGGCCCGTCGCCCGTCCGTAAAGGCCCAGGAAGGCTTCCCTCCCGTACTGCTCGCTCGCTGTTCCCAACAGGGAAGCCGTGGGTGCAAGGCCGGCGATGACGCCAAACGAAGCCACGTCCACGCGCAGGAGCTCGTCGAGGTAGGCCGTCATCTCGCGCGCAGCACTCAGCAGAGTCTCGGTGTACAGGACGGAGAGGACGCTGTCATTGAGCAGCGGCCGCACCGCCGGGAGCAGGTTCAGGATGCCCACGTGGTCGATGATGTTGGACGTATCGATTACGTCGAAGGAACAGCTTGCGTGGGAGCTTTGGCCGAGACCGAGGTCGAGACCCACGCTCGACCAGGGACGTGCATAGGTGTGCAAGTGTGCCGGCACAGCCTCGTCGAGGTGTGCGTGTCGTTGGAGCTCGTAGCACAGGCTGAGCGCCTCGCCGCAGTGGAGGAAGATGCGCAGCCCTCCTCCCGTGCGCATGTGCTCGGTGAAGTGCTCGCACCACCCGCGAAACTGCGACTTCGCCGTGCTGCTGAGCCGGTTCAGCATCTCGCTTTCGTCGGCCGGCGGCGCATCGAAGGCTTCGGCCAGGTGGAAGCCATGCAGCGGATCCGTGGCGTAGTGCATTGCAAACCGGCCGAGCGGTGCCGACGAGACGCACAGCAGGGGGTTGGCGTGCCCGCCGCCCTCCTGCTCCAACGCGGCACAGTCGCTGCCGTTGCCGGCCACCACCCCCGTCCTCCAGTACGCGCGGGAGGCTTGGCTCATGACCGCGCCCGACGACGAGGCGTGCACGCCCGTGGCTCGCGTGCCGCTGCGGAGCACGCGGCCATCGTCCAGTCCATTCTGGCGCACCGTCTCCTGCACCGCCTCCCGGATTTCACCCTCCCTGCCGTCCCCACAGGCATCGAGGTAGCGCTGCCAGCACTGCCGCACCTCGTGAAACGTGTTCTCGCTGTAGAATTTCAGCGCTGCGCCGTAGCTCGACCTGTGCCACTCGTCGCTCGATGTCGACGCCGCGAGGAGACGCGCGACGTGGCGTGCGAGCGCGCGCTTGGCCCGGGACCGGATGAAGATGTGGTAGTAAACTTCCCACAGCACTCCCGCTGCCGCTTCGCCGTCCGGCTCGCCGTCCGGCTCGCCGTCTTCCGCGCACGGCCACGCTGCCAGGAAAGTGAAGAGAAAGGCGGCGCGAGCGAGCACGGCGGGCTCGAAATCGCACAGCGTCACTTCGTACGAGCGGCCGGCCGACGGCGCTTCGGTGGACAGGGTGAAGAGCACACTCCTGATGCCGCCGCACGCCAGGCAGAGAATCGTCGTCGCCCTCGACCCTTCCCGCGGAGCTCGATCGCGGAGCAAGTTGACCGCCGGAGTGTTTCCGATGGGATAGAACCAGTACCGCAGCTGCACGCGCGCCGGGATCAGCATGGTGACTCGTCTTAACTTCTCTTATATCCGTTCCGTAGTCTGCTGAGGTGGCAGGTGGTCTTTGAGTGCAATCTACGCCGTCTGTGGCAGAAGAGGGCTGGCTAGGGGTGGAGTTAGTTTATGGATACATGCCATCGGTTACCACCCGCAATGCAAGGCCCGCCCGACAACGCCTTTGCATATGATATGCCCGCTAGTCTCTTCTCATTGGGCCCGCGCCGGGCTCATTCAGGGTGCAACGAAGTGCCGGGCCATGCGGTACTACACCCAACCTGTACATCTGCTTTGCTCCTTGCGGCCTTGCCAACCAGCCAAACGCCCGCCCTGCATCAGGCCACCTTGACGCCGCTGCAGCCCGACTCGAATTCTTCCTCGCGCACCTTTGCCAGGAGGCTGGCAGTGCAGACCTGATGTAATAGATTCGATGGATAACCGAGCTTGAAGACACGTGACAAAGGTGCGAAAAAGGAGTGTGTGTTCTATCCACTGTCTACAGCGCGATTCTTATAGATGGAGGCAGTTGAGAGTGTTGAATCGCCTATCCTCCACATTGGTGACTGCGTAAGTTAGTATAGCACGCCATTATTGAGAGTTCAATAGTGCGTGTAGTGTGGCACCAGTGGTTACAACACTCCCCCTTGTAATGAAATCGCTTAAAGCTGTAGGTAAATAGAATAGATAGGGGGATAGATGTAGCCTTTGAATAGAGCAGTTTAATTAGTAACCGCGCCCTTGTAAAGGCGTCGACTAGCTGTTTAGTAGTAACCACATGTTCTACACTAATAAGCCTACTGTCGTGCTTCTTACGACAGTTGTAAGGCCCAGCGACTGTAAGGCGCCTAGGGCATAACGGGTTGGAGCCCGGCACGCTGCAAGGGCGTCTTATACTAGGAGAGTCCTAAGGTGTTGTAGTTAATCCGAGTACGCAGATATGATTTAATACGGCTGTTTTGATAACTATATCTCAAACTAAGGAAGGAAAGAAATCTATACGGCGGTAGGTAAGGGCTGTATAGGTAGGTGTGGCAAGGCCCGGCTCGGTCCGGAAGGGCCGAGCCGAAATTCTAAGGGTCCACCTTACTACTTAGTCCCACCCTTTTCTGCCGCTGCAACACCACCCCCCTCCCTTACTAGCGGTCGCCCTCGACCGCTTACTGTTACGGTCAACAGATGTAAAACGGAAAACACAGTTAACAGATATAAAACAGAAAACAACAGCATCTAGGACCCAACTAGAACTATCAAGATTTACAGACTACAGGCTAACAACTACTAGATAGAAGAAGACTCTAAGAGAGTAAAAGGCAAATCATCTCGCGATGCAAACACTCCTAGCTTAGTTCTGGAACCTTTGGAAAAAGCGGGTCTAGGAAATGAATTTAATAGCAGAACAAAGAAACAGAGTTTAATAAGAAAGTCACTAGCAAACACTTAGCAAACAACCAGCTAGGGTAGAGGGATATAAGAACCTGCTGCTACCTACCTAATCTTTCTCTTCTTCTTGTTTATAGCTCGTCTTGTGTATTAATTTAGCTTTTACACCTTAGACTCCAGCCCTTCCCTTCTTTACTTAGTTTTTATATCCCTTACTTCAGACTTTAGCCTCCCTCTCTAACCTTAACTTTTACATCCCTTCTTTTAGACTTTGTTTTATCCAACTCCTCCTACTTACTTCGACTTTTACATCGACCTCTTCCAACCTCTTAGCTCCCCCCTTAACATTACGAGCTATTACCCAAACACCAGACTATCAACATAGTTTTCTACACTCTATAAGAAGAGGTCCCCTTTAAGGAATACTTACAACTGGACCTATTAGCAGAAGAAATTATTAACCTAATAAACAACGATCCCTGATCTAAGTATATAGATGTAAATTAATACAGCTACTTTGAAAACTATATCCAAGGCTAGAGAGGGAAGAATCTACGTACAAGCAGAGGTGCAGTATTTGAGTGTGCGCTAAGCCTAGCCCTGCCAGCCGTCTATATCCACATCCGTATTACTACTGCCCTCCCTAACTAGCGATTGCCATTAATCGCAATTAGCCTATTAATCGCAATCAGCCAAACCAGGTCGCGTCGTGCCAAACCAGGTCGTAGGGGTCGCAAATTCAGCTTCGCTATTGGCCAATCAGGTCGCTCCAAAACAGGTCGCTTTTAAGGTCGCTTTTGAGGTCGCTTTTGGGGTCGCTTTTGAGCTTCAATTTCCGTGCGTTTTGAGTCTTAATCTCGTGCCTTTTTGAGCCTCAATCTCGTGCCTTTTGACGTCGCTTTGGTGCCTTGTTTGTTGCCTTGCCAAGGCTACAGAATTCTTAGAGGTCGCGGCTGCAGAATTCTCAGAGGTCGCGGCTGTAGAGGTCGTCGGGGCCGCGGAGGTCGCGGAGGTCGTCGAGGCCGCGGAGGTCGCAGAGGTTGTTGGGGACGCAGAGGTCGTTGAGGTCGCAGAGGTCTGTCGCTTCTGAACTTGCAGTGCCTTTCTGAGCATGCAGTGTCTTTCTGAATATACAGTGCCCTTCTGATTGTGCAGGGCCTTTCCAAACATACAGTGCCTGTGTTGTCTGCAGTGATCTGGGCACGCAGATATAATTTAATACAGCCTTTTTAATAACGATATCTCGAACTGAGGAGGGAAAGGAATCTATGTAGTGGTGGTGGTGGGCTTTCGTAGTGGTAGTGCCAAGGCCCGGCTCGGCCTGGAAGGGCCGAGCCAAAATTCTAAGGGTCCACCCTATTATCCAGTCCTACCCCTTTCCACCGCTGCAACACTACCCCCCTCCCTTACTAGCGGTCGCCCTCGATCGCTTACTTATCCCTTCTATAGGCTTCTATTATCGTTATCCAATAACGTCAACCCTTCTATCTATCTATCTATCTTCCTTTCGCGTCTTTCCTACGTTCTTTTCTATCTATTTCCCTCAATTCTACGTGCGCGCCAAGCCTAGTACGCACTATTAAATTCTGTCTATATCTACTTCCCTTTTTGGCTTCTTTCTTCTTTCTTTCTGCTCCTTTGCTGCAGCGGTAGCCACTTCCTTATTTTTCTGCCTTAGGTTCTGCCTAGTTTTCCTGTCTTCTTTTCGTTCCTTTCTGCGGATTTCAGTCGCCGATTTCGCTGTTTTCGACGTTACTTGTTTCGTCGCCCTTCTGATCCGCTACGTAGCCTGGTTATCTGATCCGCTGCGTAGCCTAGTCCGAGCTCCGGCGGTCTATATAGTTCCGTCCGCAGCGGCGTTTCTTTCTCTTCTTTTTCTTCTACTAAAGCGCTTACCTACTGCAGCGTCGGCAGTGCTGGCACGCTACGGCGTCGGCGAGCTGCCTGCCGACCCGGCGGTAGGTAGTAGCTGTGTTAAAGACTCTAGCGAAGCGACCCTCGATCGTTTCTATCGGCTTCTACACCGATAGAGTAGGCGCGGCTTCGCCTTTTTCTTTTATCTCTTTCGGAGGTCGTTAGTTTCGGAGCTATCCGGGTTTCGGCTTCTTTAGGATCCGCACATAGAACTCTCTAAGCAGCTCCGCCGAATTCCGGAGGTTCTCAATTGAATACTATTTGTAGTCTTCCAGCCACCCCTTCTACAAGATCTTTGCTTTAATAGACCCCTTTATCTTCTTTACGTCTATTACATCTTCTACCTCCTACTCTTCTTCCTTACCGTCTATCTCGATTGGCAGGGGTTCGGCGAACCCCTGTCGTAGCAGACCGTTTTCAAGGTCCAAGCTTAGCAGATCTAAATAGAAAACGTTGTAGATCCGGAGCTACTATCTTCTTCTAAGCCGATTCTATCGCCTCTTTCGCTACCTTAATCGCTTCTTCTATTCGAGCCTTAAGTGCTTTAGCTGCGGCGGCGGCGACTCTCTTCGACGACGTAGCAGTAGATAGTTCCGCGGAGCTGGGTTCGTTTGGCAGCTGAAAACTCATTCTTAGAAGGTAGCTATAAGTTATCTTAAACGGCGCTAGCGAGGTGGCCTTACACGGTGCCGAGTTGGCGCAGAACTCGGCTATCGGCAACACCTTAACCTAATCTTCTTAATAATAGCCGCAGAAGGTTCGCAGGTATCGCTCTATCTCGCAGTTAGCTACTTTAGACTAACCGTTGGTTTGAGGGTAAGCAGCGGTGCTGAGCTTTCTACGAATTCCGAGAGCTTGGTTAATAGCTTTCTATACGTCGGCGGTGAATTGAGGACCCCTATCCGTAGTAATAGTGTCCGGCAGGCTATAGTGCTTTTATACGTGTTAAATCAACATCCGCGCTGTCTCTTCCGCAGTAGTTCCTTCGTCTCTCGCTTAGTAGGGGATAAAGTAGCACTCTTTGCTCAGCCTATCTACTACGTTAAGAGTAGAATCGTATCTATCTGAATTCGGCAGGCCGGTTACGAAATCCATCTTAATGTGCTGCTATGGTTTCTCGGGGATCGGCAGTAGCTTTAATAAGCCTGCCGGAAAGCCGTAACGTAGCTTCGCTGCTCGGCATACATAGCAGTTGGCAATAAATCGGTGGATTCGCTCGAATATTCGCGGAAACTAGTAGATCGTCCTTACTGCATGCATCGTCTTCTTTGCTCCTGCGTAGCCAACATCTACAGAGCAATGGACCAGCTGGACGACCTCTGTAATTAGTTCTTCCGGAACTATTAGCTTCCCTAAACCGGTTTTGCCAAGCTTCTGTTGCTGGTTAAGCTGCTCTACCTTCTCGTAGAGAGTTCTTCCTTAGGGGCCGGCTCTACCGCGCAGACCCCTGCCTCTTTTAGCACCTCTGCGTCTACTATCCGCTCGGTCAGCACCTTCTGGAACATGTTCGGATCTTCTTTCGCGCGGCTAGTCTTCCCTTCTCTTCTCGTTAACGTGTCTGCCTTTCTATTTTGAGCTCCTAGTCGATAGGTAATCTTGAAATCGAACCCGGATAAGTAGGCAGCCTACCGGGCTTAACGTCGTAAGAGCTTCTAAGTCTTTATAAAGTAGGTCAGCGACTGGTGGTCCGTAAGGACCTGGATTGTGCTCTGTCTAGCTATAAGCTCCGGTTTCCACTCTTTAAAGACCTAAATAATGGCTAGCAGTTCTTTATTATAGATAGCATAGTTCTGTTTAGCATTATTTATAGACTTGCTAAAGAAAGCTACCAGATAGAGCGTTTCGTCGTCGTCAGCGTATTAAGAAAGGACCCCTGCTGTTACTGTGTTGGAAGCGTCTGTCTCTACGTAGATCGTCTTTTCCGGTCTGAAGTGCGCTAACACTAGCGCTAAGGCCACTGCCTCCTTTAGTTAGTTGAAAGCTTCTGTACACTTCTCGTTCTATAGGCTAGTGGCCTCCTTTTTCAATGCCTTATTTAGGGGTTCTGCTATCTTGCTAAAGTCCTTAATAAACTGTCGATAGTAGCTGAAGAATCCGAGAAATGCTCTGATTTAGGTAGTGTTTCCGGATTTCGGCTGCTTCCATTCCGCAACGGCAGCGACCTTTAAGGAGTCTATACGAATTCCATCTCTTCCGACAATAAGACCGAGATACTTGACCTTAGTTTGATAGAACTCGCTCTTCTTCGTGTCTGCGTTCAATCCGACCTCGCAGAGCCTCTTTAACACTCTCTCGATGTGGTCCGTATGTTGTTCTCTCGTTCCCTTAGTGTAGATAAGAATGTCGTCTAAGTAGATTAACACAAACCGTTCTAGCATATCTATAAAGGTGTAGTTTATAAAGCGTTGCTACACCGCCGGCGCGTTAGTAAGTCCGAAAGGCATTACTAGCTACTTGAAGTTGCCTATGCGCGTAGCGAACGTCGTAAGATCTTCCGTCTGCCCTTCTTCGTTCCTTAGTCGGTAGAACGCCTATCAAATGTCCAGTTTGCTGAACTATTTGGCTTTAGCTACTCGTTGTATAGTCTCGTCGATCAGCGGCAGCGGGTATACGTCTCTCTTGGTAACCTCGTTAAGGCCTCGATAGTCTACGTAGAGTCGCAGACCACCCCCTAGTTTCCTTACGAAAAGAATCGGTAACGCATATTCGGCGGAGCTCGGCGTAATAAACTTCTTAGCCAGATTCTCTCGAACAAACACCTCTACTTAGTCCAGTTCAGCTAGCGACAATCTTCTTTAGGGCTCGGTTCGTAGCAATATAGCCCCCTCTTTTAACCTAATCTTGCTGCCGTATTCCGGCCGGTGGAGCGGCAGGAGGTTAGAGTCGGCTTTTAAGAACACGTTAGCGTAATTATAGAGCTCTACCAGCAGCACCTCTAACAGGTCCGCTTCTTCTTCCGCTATTATCTTCTGGTGGTCTTCGATGTCTTTTATTAAGATAGCGTAAATCTCGTTGTCCGGTAACTTCGCGAGGGTCGATAAAGCTTCCGAGCTTATTATTCCGATCGTGGGCGCAGGCTCGGTAGAGGTAGGCAGAGCCGTTTTGCCGCTGGTCGCCTCTGATCTTGCTGTCGCGGCTGCGACCGATTTGGTAGTGACGGCGCTGTTACCTTGGGTTTTGAATCTGATCGTACCTTTATCTACGTCGACGATAGCTTTCTGGTTCTTTATCTATTTCTACCCTATAATAATGTCAAACCTTCCGATATCTATAATTCGGAACGTCGCTTCCGTAGTGCGACCAGCTAAGGTAGTCTTTAGCAGCACGTAGTGCGTAACGCTTTCCGTGTCTTGTCCGTTGTATGCCGAAATCTTCGTTAGCGACGCTAATTCCACTGGATAGCCGTATCCCTTCGTCAGTTTCTAAACTAGTCGGTAGTGGATCGCCGCACCGATAAGAGCTCTAGTATCGATAAAAGCTTTCAACTGGAGGGGTTAGCGCGACTTCTTAACAGGGTAGATCGTAATAGGAAGCATAATTGCCGTTTCCGTATTTACTTCTACAGCTGCCGAGAGCGGATCGCTACAGCTGTCAATACTTTCTTCTCGTGTCGATTCGCTCCAGTGCAGTGCCCTATTGTTAATGCTGGATAGGGGGCCTATCCGTCTAGCTGGTCTTTTCCTATAATCCTTAATTGCACCCCCCCGTCTACACTGTCAGTATCGTTCGGCGCCGGTTCGATAGCTTGAATAGTCTTTCTTAGTGGCTGCGGCTGCGGCTACTTTATAGCGCGATACTCCTGCTTCTGCTAGGCCGTTGCTTAGCATCTCGTAGCAATATAGCCGGGTTTTCCGTACGCGAAACAGGTGGGGACGAACGACGGTCGCGGCACGTAAGGCGGCTAGGGGCCGCGTCGAAAGGGTGCGGGGGCTCTGGTTGTCTGCATCAACGACGATGTCTTCTAAGTAGGTTCTCGCGTCGTCGGTTTTCCGTATACGTTCAGATTTCTTGCTGTTACTCTCGCCTAGTGCACGAAGCTCTAAAGGTCCTCGTCTTCTACCGACGCTATGGCCGCAGCGAGCTTAGGGCTTAGTTTCTGTCTTAGTAAGTGTAGCTGCTTATCCTTAGCTACTCTCGCTCTAATAGCATATTTCTTGAACAGCCTGTAAAATTCTTTAAATGTTAGCCGATTCTGACTGATCTTGTCTAGTTGTTCGCAGGCCGTCTTCTTCCGGAATGGGTCTCCGAAGCGTTGATCCAGCGCCTTGATCGCTTCTTTAGCGGTTACTTCTTCTAGGTCCGCCACTAGCGAGAACACTTCGCCTTCTAGTCGCGCCTCTAAATAGGCTAGTCTGTCTTCTTCGCTGCTCGATGCGTAATCGCGGCTTATCTTGTTCTTAATCTTCTTTTTAAACGCCTCCTACGCTTTAGGGTCCCTGCTACCGAAGGCAGGTAGGTCAGGTAGTAGCGTTATCGTAGTGCTACCTTGGCTGTAGGCTGCCGGTAAGGCGGTTTCTGTATAAGTTTCTCGCCGCAGTAGCGGCGATGGTCTCGCTGTTTCTATATTAGCTAGCTAATCCTTTAGCGCCTTTAGTTGCGCTAGTCGATTCGCCGCCTGGTTTTCTAACACGTCAATAATAGTCTCTGCCGATTCCTTTTCGGCCCTTACTGCTTTAGTTTCTTTTCTTAGTTGTCTGTTCTCTTCTAGCATTCTGTAAAACAGCATCTCGATAAGGTCTATGCCGTCGTAGACCTTCCCTATTCTATTCTCGTTTACATAGTCTTCCAGTTCTTCGAGCGTATAGTCGTAGATCTTCTTATATTCGGCTATTCGTTTCTTGACCTCTGCAGTCTCTTCTGCTGTAAAACCGCTAATAATGATCTTATTATTGATTATACTGGAGCGCCTACTCGCTCTGTTAGTCTTTCCTTTCCTACTTCTACTGCAGCCTATAACGCCGCTCTCTACTGTCGAGAAGCCTTCTATCTTCTTACAGTGCCTTGGGGGTTCGTTTTGGTATGTGTGTGTGCGCGTGCGTTATTCGAGCGTCCGGATAGTTCGACGGGCCCTTTCGCGCAGCGCAGGGTTTGTGTAGAGAGTGAGTTCGAGATATAATAATCCGGGCACGCAGATATAATTTAATACGGCCTTTTTGATAACTATATCTCGAACTGAGGAGGGAAAGGAATCTATATAGTGGTGGTAATAGGCTTTCGTAGTAGTGGTGCCAAGGCCCGGCTCGGCCCAGAAGGGCCGAGCCGAAATTCTAAGGGTCTACCCTATTATCCAGTCCCACCCCTTTCTACCGCTGCAACATGCAGCAGCTGCCCTGTGTTGTCTGCAGCAGCTGTGCCTGTCTGCAGCAGTTGTGCCTGTCTGCAGCAGCTGTGCCTGTCGTCTATAGCTGTGCTGTCTGTAGTAGCACTGTCTGTACCTGTATTGTCTGCAATTGCCCTATACTCTGAACGTGCCTCTAAATATATGCCTGCCTAGGTGCTCTATACAGCAGCCAGGTGCTCTGCCTGTGCTTAGCCTGGTGCTCTGCCTAGTGCTCTGCCTAGTGCTCTTGCTCTGTGCTCTTGCTCTGTGCTCTCGCCTAGGTGCAGCTGTGCCTCTTAATAGGCAGATGTTGCTTACAGCCGTGCTATGCCTTGTCTTGTTCTCGATTGTCGCGATTGCCTTGCCTTGTACTGAACTCTGTTGCCTTGTGCTTTGCCGTACGTCTCGAGATAGGCCAAATGTCTTGATTGTGCTGCCGGTCGCGCTGCTTGTGTCGTGCTTTGCCTCGTTTGCTAAACTTCTCGATAGGCCTTGTCCGAATAGAATAGTCGGTTAAAGACCTGAAAAAACAAATGTCGTCGCCCTAGGTCCTGCTAGGTGCGCTCTTGTCGTCGTTGCTCTGTCGTCGTCGCTCTTACTCCTCGCTCTCGCTCCTCGTCCTTGTCGCTCCTACATCGTCCTTCTCGACCTTCTCGTTCTTCTCGTCCTTCTTAAAACTTTAAAACTCGTACGATCTGCTCGTAGGGGCACTCTCTCTCTTCTCGATAGGGGCACTTCTCTTCCCTAAAACTCTTCTTCTCGATGTCCTCTGTAATAGACCTCTCTCTTCAAAACTCTTCTTCTCGATAGGGGCACTTCTCTCCCCTAAAACTCTCTCTTCTTCTTAATCGGGGGAGGGGGGGGTAGAGTAGTATGCATATGTACAATTAAGTAACCGGATATACTTCGACGGCCTCCTTTGTACATATACAGTACACACTCTAGGTTGGTTGCACGTACGTTAATCGAGTACCCGGATATAATTCGACGGGCTCTTTTGTATAGTGCGGGTTAGGTGTTGGGTTAAGCCTTGGACACAATAATCTAAGCATGTAAATGTAAATCAATACGGCTACTTTGAAAACTATATCCAAGGCTAGAGAGAGAAGAATCTATATACAAGCGGAGGTGCGGTATTTGAGTGTGCGCCAAGCCTAGCCCTGCTAGCCGTCTACATCCACATCCGTATCAATCCCAACCTTGCCCTCTAAGTCTTCTTTACAGCAACGAACATCGCCCGTACAGGCATTAAACAAGTAAAGGAACTCAACCAATACATCAATAGCCTAGAAGCAATACTATTAGATAGCAAGGACCAGGTATAAGAGATAGAACGAAAGATTGCTAATCTTACAATTAAGAAAGCTTAAATATAAGGACAATTGCAGGAAGCTCTAAACCTAAGGACACAGAACACTACTAGAGAACCTACCAGCAAGAGAGTAGCTGACCTAGAACTATTTTATATAGACAAGGACAAGTTTAATAAATTTCGACTACGATTGTTAATTAAGCTCTTAGCTAACGCGGACTACTTCCTAAACGAACAACAGAAAGTCTCGTACGCGTTCTCCCTCCTTGCTAGCAAGGCACTGCAACAGGTCTTACACTGGTTTGACCCAAAGATACTACAAGTTACTTGTCCAGAAGTCACTACCTTACTTACCGCTCTCGACTCGGCCTTTGGTAACCTATACCGCAAGTCTACGGCCTAGCAGCTAATCCGAACCCTTAATTTCTGCCCTATAATAATGTCAAACCTTCCAATATCTATAATACGGAACGTCGCTTCCGTACTGCGACCAGCTAAGGTAGTCTTTAGCGGCACGTAGTGCGTGACGCTTTCCGTGTCTTGTCCGTTATATGCCGAAATCTTCGTCGGCGACGCTAATTCCACTAGATAGCCGTATCTATTCGTTAGCTTCCGGACCAGCCGATAGTGGATCGCTGCACCAATGAGAGCTCCGGTGTCGATAAAGGCCTTTAGCTAAAGTGGTTTGCTCGATCCGTTAAGGGGGTAGACAGTAATTAGAAGGATAATAGCTGTTTCTGTGTTCACTTCTACCGCCGCCGAGAGCGGGTCGCTGCAGCTGTTAATGCTTTCTTCTCGTAGCGATTTGCTTTAATTCTGCGCCCTATTGTTAGTGCTACGTAGGGGGCCTATCCGTCCAGCTAGTCTTTTCCTATAATTCTTAACTGCACCCTGCCGTCTACGCTGTTAGTGTCGTTCGGAGCCGGTTCGATGGCTTGAATAGTCTTTCTCGGCGGTGGCGGCTGCTTCGTTGCTTGATACTCCTACTTCTGCTGCGCCGTTGCTTGGCGTCTCGTAGCGATATAGCCGGGCTTTCCGCACGCGTAGCAGGTAGGGACGAACGACAAACGCTGCGAATTAAATGGCTGCTGGGGGCGTTGTCGGTATAGGACGGGGGCTCTAGTTCTATTCGGCGACGACTTCTAAACCGGTTTACGTGTCGTCGATTTTCCGTATACATTCAGGTTTTTTGCGGTAACTCTCGCTCAGTGCACGAAGCTCTTAAGGTCTTCGTCCTCTACCGACGCTATAGCAGCGGCCAGTTCAGGGTTCAGCTTCTGCCTTAGTAGGTAGAGCTGCTTACCTTCCGCTACTCGGGCCCTAATCGCATATTTTCTGAATAGTCCGTAGAATTCTTTAAACGTCTACCAGTTCTAATTGATCTTGTCTAGCTGCTTACGGGCTGTCTTCTTTCGGAATGGGTCTCCGAAGCGCTAGTCCAGTGCTTTGATCGCTTCCTCGGCGGTCGCCTCTTCTGGGTCTGCTACTAGCGAAAAAGCTTTACCTTCCAATCTCGATTCTAGGTACGCCAATCTATCTCCGGCACTGTTTCCGGCGTGGTCGCGGTCTATCTTATTCTTTATCTTCTTCTTAAACGCTTCCTAGTCTTTAGGGTCTCTGCCTCTAAACACCGGCGGGTCCGGCAATAATGTTATTAAGGTGCTACCCTGACTGTAGGCCGCTAGTAAGGCGGTCTCTGCGTAGGTTTCTCGCCGCAGTGGCGGCGACGACTTCGCTGCTTCTATATTAGCCAGTTGATCCTTTAGCGCCTTTAGTTGCGTTAGTCGATTCGCCGCCTGGTTTTCTAATACATTAATAATAGTCTCTGCCGATTCCTTTTCGGCCCTTACCGCTTTATTTTCTTCTCTTAGTTGCCTGTTCTCTTCCAGCGTTCTGTAGAACAGCGTCTTAATAAGGTCTATACTATCGTAGACCTTTCCTACCCTGTTCTCGTTTACATAGTCTTCGAGTTCCTCGATCGTGCAGTCGTGGATCTTCTTGTATTTGCTTATTCGTTCCTTGATCTCTGCGGTCTCTTCCGCTGTAAAACCGCTAATAATAATCTTATTATTAATAACACTGGAGCGCCTGCTCGCTTTGTTAGCCTTTCCTTTTCTGCTTCTGCTGCGGCCTGTAACGCTGCTCTCTACTGCTAAGAAGCCTTCCATCTTCTTACAGTGCCTTTAGGGGTTGTTGTTTTGGTGTATGTGTAGGTGCGCGTGCGTTATTCGGGTTTCCGGATAGTTCGACGGGCCCTTTCGCGCAGCGCAGGGTTGGTGTAGAGAGTGAGTTTGAGATATAATAATCTAAGCGCGCAGATAAGGTTTAATACGGCTGTTTTAATAACTATATCTCGAACTGAGGAGGGAAAGGAATCTGTGTAGTGGTAGTAGTGGGCTTCTGTGGAGGTGGTGGTGCCAAGGCCCGGCTCGGTCCGTTCCGGAACCTAAATCCCGTAAGGGGGGCTAAGCCGAAATCCAGGGTCTACCCTATTAATCTGTCCTACCTCTTTCCACTGCTGCAACAGTTCGCTAACTTCTACTGTCATTTTATTTAGGGCTTTAGCTTAATAGTAAAGCTACTAACTGCTCTAACAAAAAAAGAAGCTAAGTTTGACTGGACTAACTCCTGCCTATACGCATTTAACCTCCTACGACAACGATTTACTAAAGATCCAATCCTTTAACACTTTGACTTTGACTTGGAAACCCGCGTAGAAACAGACGCCTCTAACGGAGCTATTAGAGCAGTTCTCCTTTAACAAAAATCGCCTAACTAGCTATAGCTCCTAGTAGCTTACCTCTTAAAGAAGATGCTACCTGCCGAATGCAATTACGAGATATACGACAAAGAGCTCCTTGCTATCGTTAAAGCATTTAAAGAGTAGCGACCAGAACTCGAAGATGCAGCCTACCCGACCTAAGTCAGTTCAGACTACAAGAACTTAATTTATTTTATAAAGAGCAAAATCCTTAATCGCAGACAAGCCCGCTAGAGCGAATTCCTCCTAAGGTTTAACTTTGTTATTTAATACGCGCCTAGATCTCTTAACTTAAGTGCTAATGCCCTTACTAGGATGCCTAGAACCTATCCAGTAGACCGAAAAGAAGGCTAGACAATATGTAACCAAACTATCCTAAAGGCCTATAACCTAAGCAAAGACCTGAAGACCTACCTAAAAGAAGGTACACTATTAATCGCTGTCTCTTTTGCTCTGTGTCTGGCACCTGCCTTCCTAGAAGATAACGATTCAGAAAGCGAACTAGACAACGAAACATTTAATACCGAAGACACTGAAATTAAAGGCTCTGTTACCTCCGACAATAAACAGAACGATAATGAATTAACTAAAGAAGCAAATCAACCTAGAGAACTGCTCCCAATAATTAGAGAAGCTTACGAATTAGACGAACAGGCTTAAGGACTGACCCAGGCCCTTGAAATAGGTCAGCGTACCTTCCCTGGCTTTTCTCTCTTAGAATGCGAACTTAGGGATAGACTGGTTTACTTTCGATCTCGTCTTTTTGTTCCTGCAGGTACAGACGATTTAATACGACTATATATCCTTAGGACAGTTTACAACTCGGCAGCAGGAGGCTACCTAGGACGATCGAAGCTTTATAAGCTTACTTCCTGTTACTACTAGTAGCTGTCGATGTAGAAGCACGTCCGCAGATATAGAAACAACTGTCCTATCTGCAAGGCAGCCAAACACGACCGACAATGTCTATAAGGATTGCTAAAGCCTCTCCCGGCCCCCGAACATCTGTAGAAACACATTACAATAGACTTTGTTACCTGTCTCCCTTAAGGAACCACTTAGGCAGGCGTTAAGGCAAAGAACCTCTTTGTAGTTGTAGACCGACATTCTAAGGACCGCTTTGTAGTACCCTGCTAGAGCATAACTTCTTCAGAAGCCGCTCGACTCTTCTATAAATACGTCTAGCGTTCCGTAGGCCTTCCGGACAGTATTACCTCTAACAGAGGCTCTTAGTTTATTGCTAAGTTCTAGAAACGCCTTTGCAAGCTTTTGAACATCGATTACTACATCTTAACGTCCTACTACCTAGAAACAGATAGTTAAACGGAAATTGCGAATGCACTGTTCGAACAGACGCTACGTTGCTTTATTAATTACTACTAAAAGGACTGGCTAAAACATATCCTAACAGTAGAATTCTCAGCGCGCAACTAGGAGTTAGAAACAACAGGACACTTACCCTTCTACACTACTAGAGGCTACTACCCCCAAACAGGAATAGAGCCTTAAGAACTACTACCGCGACCTAACGACCCAGACGAAGTCGATGCAGACGACTAGGCAACGCACCTCTCCCAGATCTATTAGGAAGTCCAAGAAGAAATAACTTATACTTAGGCTATCTATAAAGAACAAGCTAACCGAAAACGACAACTAGCCCTAGACTATTAAGTAGGAGACAGAGTGTACCTGGACTCTAAGAACATTGTTATAGGAAGACCTTCTCGCAAACTTAACTGGAAAAAACTAGGCCCCTTCCCTATTATAGAGAAGATTAGCTTATACGCATACCGCCTCTAACTGCCGGAAGACTGGGAAATCTACGACGTCTTCCATCCTGTTCGACTAAGATCTAAAGAAGGAGATTCCTTCCTAATCCAATTGCAAGACTAAGAACGAACCCGCATTCTCCCTGTAGAAGACGACGACGAAGACGAAGAAGGAGAATACTACGTACGCGAAACTACAGACTGTTAAGTGATTAATAAACAGACAAAGTACAAAGTTTAATAGCAAAGCTACGAAGACTAGGACACTACTTTAGAACCCCTTAGAAACATAATCTTCGATAAGGACAAGATTAAAGCCTTCTACCGTTAAACCCTCTTAGACTCTAGAGACTACTGCCTGGAAACCTAGTATAGCTAAAGAGAACTGGATTCTGCTTACTAATAGAATATTAACTGTAACATTAGGCCTGCTCCTAGGAATAAGCAGACTTACCCCTAGTATCTCGAACTACTAAGGCTTCGTAGGAACTCTGCTATATTAAGGAGGGCTACTGTTACAGTCAACAGATGTGAAACGGAAAACACAGTTAACAGATATAAAACGGAAAACAACAGCATCCAGGACCTAACCAGAACTATTAAGATTGATAGACTACAGGCTAACAACCACTAGATAGAAGAAAACTCTAAGAGAGTAAAAGGCAAATCATCTCGCGATGCAAACACTCCTAGCTTAGTCCTAGAACCTTTAGAAAAAGCGGGTCTAGGAAATAAATTTATTTGCAGAACAAAGAAACAGAGTTTAATAAGAAAGTTACTAGCAAACACTTAGCAAACAACTAGCTAGGGTAGAGGGATATAAGAACCTGCTGCTACCTACCTAATCTTTCTCTTCTTCTTGTTTATAGCTCGTCTTGTGCATTAATTCAGCTTTCTTACCTTAGACTCTAGCCCTTCCCTTCTTTACTTGGTTTTTATATCCCTTACTTTGGACTTTAGCCTCCTCCTCTAACATTAACTTTTACATCCCTTCTTTTAGACTTTGTTTTATCCAACTCCTCCTACTTACTTCGACTTTTATATCGACCTCTTCCGACCTCTTAGCTCCCCCCTTAACACTATATAGGTTCTGCCTATCCTCTCTACTTAACTAGGTACTCTACCCTCTTCTTCTTCCTTTAGCTCTTAAGGATTCCTTCTACCTCGTATTCTTCCTACCTCGTATTCTTCCTAGCCCTTAGTTATAATCGCTAGTAGACGCGCGTCGTCTGTTATCTAGTGCAGCAGGGGGTCCGTGTTCGCTAGTCGTACGAGGTCTAAGTAGAAGACTAGGTAGATCCCTAGGGGAGTGTTAAGTTGTACAGTGTATGTCCCTACTGGTCGGACTACTGTAAACTTCCGGTTTTTCTAATCTAGCTTCTTGCTTAGCCGGTCTGTACGGATGTTGCGCTAGTTTAGCTAGACCTTATCCCCTGCCTCGTACCTTAGTGCAGCCTGCCGTCCCTTATTAGCCTGCTCTTCTGCATTTTGTTAAGCTATAGCTAGACTCGCCTTCGCCTATTAATAGGCGTTCGTAATCGTCTGTACGATAGCCTCTCCCTGCTAAATTGGGGATCGTACAGGGCGTAGGGTGTTACTACTTAGGTCGGTAGGAGCAGGGAATAGTCGTATCTATAGGCTATAAAGAAGAGGGACAATCCTGTAGCATTAGCTGTACGGCTGTTAATAGCTAGCTCTGCTATAGGAAGAAGGCGGTTCCAGTTTGTCTAATTATAGTCGACGTATGCTTAGAGGTACGCTTCCAACGTCGAATTAACCCTCTCCGTCGCACTGTCCGTCTGCAGGTGCTATACAGTTAACAGGCGACGTTCTATATTTAGCAACTGGCAGGCCCTTGCCTAGAGCTGGCTCGTAAACTGCGTCCCCTAGTCTAACACAATTGACCTAGGGAACCTGTGCTTGCTAAACGTCGTCTGTATAAAGGCCTAGGCAGTGTCCTTAGCTGTAATAGAGTCTATTCCCTCTAGTATTACCCTCTTCGTTAGCTTGTCCGTTACTACAATAATGTTCCTCCGTTCGTCGCTCTTAGGTAGGTCTGTAATAAAGTCTACTGTTAGGTCTTGCTAGGGCCGGTTAGGTATCGGTAGAGGTTTTAGCAGCCTATGCTTTAGTTTACGCTAGGGCTTCGTCTGTCCGTATATATTGCAGTTCTGTACGAACCTGCAGATGTCCTTCGCTATTGCCGGCTAGTAGTAGTCCCTAGCGACGATGCTGTACGTCTCCTCGCGCCCTAGGTGCCCGGTAGCTATAGAATTATGCGCCTGTTGTATTAAGCTCGTATAGAGCTTCTCGTCTGCTAGGACCCAAATCCGATTCCTGAACTTTAGGTTGTTCTCCTCGTCTACCGAGCACTCTGCTGCTAACACCTTAAGATAGAGCTCGGCAAGGAGCTTCCGCTGTCCTCCTTAGATCGCTGTATAGGCCCCTTAGTATACCTCGTCCTTTTCTACTACCTCTTCCTATACCTGCAGTTAGGGTTCCTATATATGTATCGCTGCTAGGCAGATAGTCTCCTTGCCTAGCTCCTCCTTAAACATCTGGAATGTTCGTAACTTTAGCTGATCGTCCTCGTATGTCGTTAGCATGTCCTAGTCCTGTCTAGATAGTGTATTAGCCCTGCTGTTGTCCTTACCCTTGCGATACTAGAGTCTTATATTAAACCGGCTTAGGCACATTGCCTACTGTACGTGTCTCTTAGACAGCTTCTAGGGTTGCGTAAAGTACTCTAGATTCTTGTAGTTAGTTAGGGCAAGGAACTTAGGAACCGAGCAGAGTTCTCTATCCTACGCTTCGCAATACTGTACAACCGCTAGCAACTCCTTGTCGTAGATAGGGTAGTTGCACTTAGCTAGGGATTTCTTCTTAGAGAAGTACGAATATAGGTATAGAAGTCCGTCTAAGCCTACCTGTAACAGCATACCTCCTATATAGTACCCTAAGGAGTCGGTTTATAGTATTATTATACGTTCTAGGTCGAAGGCAGCAAGCGTTGGTCCTGTAGTAAAGAGCCTTTTTAGCTTGTTGAAGCTCTTATTGCACTCGTCCGTCTACTTAAATTGCTTGTCCTTATATGTTAGCTTGACTAGGGGGCGTACGATCTCCGAGTAGTTCTGTATAAACTGGCAGTAGAAGTTAGCAAACCTAAGGAATTTCCGTACACCCTTAACGCTCGTAGGCGGCTTCTATTGCTTAATAGCATTAATCTTTTTCCTATCTATGCTAATGCCTTTCCCTGCCTCGATAATAAACCCTAGGTATTTCGTACGCTGGACACCGAATTTACATTTGTCGATGTCGAGGTACAAGCCAGCCTGCTGCAGTTGGTCCAGCACCTTCTTAACGTCCTGTACGTAATCTCTATAGATGCCGTCTGTAAAAACCAGTATATTATCGAGGTACGCTAAGTAGATGTCGTCTAGTAACCCTTGCAAGGACTTGTTAATGTACCTTTAGAAGGTTGCCGGTACGTTAGCAAGGCCAAAGGGGGTAACAAGCTACTTAAAAAGACTATATCTCGTACAGAAGGCAGTTATCTATTTACAGCCCTCCTTAATCTGTATCTTGTAGAAAGCTAAGACTACGTTAAGCTTAGTAAACCACTTTGCCTTACTGATCCGTCCGAGAGTCTCCTTAATAAGGGGTAGGGGGTACCGGTCCTTCTTAGTAATTACATTAATGCCTCTGTAGTCTATGCAGAAACGCAAGCCGGCCTTCCCCTCCTTATAGACAAACAGTACTAGGGCTCCTGCAGACGAGGTACTTGCTGATCCGACTGCAGTAGACTCTAGGTCAATACCCGTCTTTAATAACTATATCCAAGGCTGGAGAGAGAAGAATCTACATACAAGCGGAGGTAGAGGTATTTAAGTGTGCGCTAAGCCTGGCCCTGCCAAGCCTAGCGGCCAGCTGTCTACATCTACATCCGTATTACTACCGCCCTCCCCAACTAGCGATTGCCCTTAATCGCAATCAATCTATCAATCGCAATCAGCCAATCAGGTTGCTCCAAAACAGGTCGCAGATTCAGTCGCAGAGGTCGCTTTTCAAGCTCCAATTTCTGAGCCTTTTGCCATCGCTTTCGGCCAATCGGGTCGCTCCAAAACAGGTCGCTTTTAAGGTCGTTTTTGAGCTTCAATTTCCGTGCGTTTTAAGTCTTAATCTCGTGCCTTTTTAAGCCTTAATCTCGTGCCTTGTTTGGTGCCTTGCCAAGGCTGCAGAATTCTCAGACTGTTGCAGAGCTTGTCGGGGTCGCGGAGGTCGCAGAGGTTGCAGAGGTCGTAGAGGTCGTTGGGGTCGCAGAGGTTCTCGGGGTCACTTTGCAAGCATGTGCTGCTTCTGAACCGTCGCTTTCCAAGCCGTCGCTTCTTATTCTCAACAGTCGCTTCTTAGACAGTCGCTTCTCGACAGTCGCTTCTTAACAGTCGCAGAGGTCTCGGAGGTCGCAGAGGTTGTTGGGGGCGCAGAGGTCGTTAGGGGTGCAGAGGCTTCTAGAGGTCGCAGAGGTTGCCTTGCAATCCGTATGTTAATAGCACCTCTGCAGGCGCTTCCTGCATCGTCTTGATGCTTGTAGTACGAGAGCACGCTATCTTCGAGCACGAACTATTGCAGCTTGTAGCCTAACGTGTAGTTAGTCCATTTCTTAAGGTATCCTTTAATCTCTCGACTTTCTTTGCTGCCCGGACCAGCATCGGTTGTTAGCGCACCTGCAGTTTAAGCGCCCTCGCTAAGGATAGTCTTCTCTTGTATCTGCCTCTAAGCTGCAGCTGCGGCGGGAGACTTCTTAAGAATAGCTCGCGTCTTGTTGTCCTTAGTAACATCCTAAGATAGCTTGCCTTTGCAGTCGCAACGGAAGGGGTCTGCTCTCTTTAGGAGAAGCAACTGGGCAAGCTTAAGGTCCCTCTTCTGCGCCGCCTCGTAGAGCAAGCTGCTACCGTCTGCTACCGTTGCGGATTCGGTTGCCAGCTCTGGTCCATTAACGTCCAGTGTAGTCTTAACGCAGCTCTCGTTAAGCAGACTCTCTAGACTCTCGTAGTTCCTAGCTCCGACCAACTGACGCACCTGCCTAACGACATAGTTGATAAATAGCGATCTCGCTAGCTGCAGCAGCTAGAAGATTTCGGGGTTCCGCGCTATGTCTAATGCCGTCTTAGCTTAATAGTTAGTTAGCGCATCGTTCGTGTCCTTCTGCTCGAGCAGCAGCTTAACTACCGGCACTCTCCCTAGCAATGCTGCGACTATTAGAGGAGTATTGCCTTCCTTGTCCTTCGCGTTAACATCGGTGTCGTGTTGTAAGAGGACATACTCGATGACCGGTATGTCGGCACATTAGATAGCAAGATGGAGGATAGTTGTGCCCTCTAGCTTGCCTTCGCTATTAGCTTAGGTAGCCTTTGCGATAGCTGCTGTGTCTCTATTGCGCAGTGCTTCAAACACCTTAAACAGCCGTACGCTCTGTTCGATAGATGCGCCCTGTATGGCGCTAACTAGCGCGACAGGGCTTCCGTATATAGTAGGTAAGGCGGGCGGTCCAGGGGACACCGATGTATGCGACATAGTCGTCGACAAATGCGGGCGCAGGCTTATAGACGTGCGATGCGGCGATAGGAAGCTGGCGTCGCCCGGCGCATTGGCCGTAAGGGTGTCTAGACTCGCCCTCTCTAGCTCCTCTGCGCAGCTGCCAGTGCTTTTAGTGTTGAAGGAAGCAAGCGAAGGCACATTGCCCCTGCTAGAGATTCTTCGCAAGGCCTTAGTAACGGCAGACTTGGAGCGCTTGTAAGCCGAAGGGCCTCCGTCTCCGTCTAACGACATGTTGCTGCTTAACCGACAGAGTCCGCCGTCTATGTAACAGCGAGATGCAAGCAGGTCGGCTCTGCCTAGGTGCTCGTACCTGGGTGCTCGTGCCTAGGTACTCGTACCTAGGTGCTCTGCCTGCTGGTGCTCTCTAGGTGCTAATTGCCGGTCGTCTTAATTAGTATGTCTGAATAGAATAGTCTGTTAAAGACCCGAAAAAACGAATGTCGTCGCCCTAGGTCCTGCTAGGTGCGCTCTCGTCGTCGTCGCTCTCGTCGTCGTCGCTCTCGTTATCTTCGCTCTCGCTCCTCGCTCTCGCTCCTCGCTCCTCGCTCTCGCTCCTTGTCCTCGTCGCTCCTACATCGTCCTTCTCGACCTTCTCGTCGCTCTCTTTGCTCTCTTCGCTCTCGTCGTACTCGTCACTCTTGCTCTTCTTTAAAACTCTCTCTTCTTCTTAATAGGGGCACTTCTCTTCCCTAAAACTCTCTCTCTTCTCGAAACTCTTCTTCTCGAAACTCTTCTTCTCGGTCGGGGGAGGGGGGTAGAGTAGCATATACATGTACGATTAAGTAACCGGATATAATTCAACGGCCTCCTTCGTACATATACAGTACACACTCTGGGTTGTCGGTTGCACGTACGTTATTCGAGTACCTAGATGTAGTTCAACGGGCTCTTTCGCGTAGTGCAGGTGTTGTTAAAGTAAGCCTTGGATATAATAATCCGACTGCAGTAGACTCTCGGTCAATACCCGTCTTTAATAACTATATCCAGGGCTAGAGAGGGAAGAATCTTTATACAAGCGGAGGTGGAGGTATTTGAGTGTGCGCCAAGTCTGGCCCTGCCAAGCCTAGCTGCTAGCTGTCTATATCTACATCCGTATTACTTGCCTAAATAAAACCTTTGGCAAGCAGGTCGTCCAGTGTCTTGCGCAGTACTAGGAGTTCTCTAGAGGACATTCTGTACAGTAGACTGTAAGGTACCTTAGGCAGACTCCTATCTAGACAGGTCTCTAGCTATATGTCGTAGTCTATCCCTTCTCCTTAGTATAGTAGCAGTTTCGAGGCCGACTTCAGCTCGAAGAGGTCTAAGTACCCTGCGTATTCCCTTAGGAGCTTCGTATAGGGGTCCGTCGCTTCCTTAGGCGCTAATGCCTTCTTAATGTCTGCACTTACAGTGTTGATTTCGGCCTTAGTATTGCTACCCTGCAGAGCCTTCCCTTAGTCTTAGGGCCTCTGCTTCGTCGCTGTATTAACTTCGGCCTTAGCATTGCCGCCCTACGGGACTCTCCCTTAGTCTCGGAGCCTCTACTTCGTCGCTGCTAGGTACAGCTGTACTTATCCAACGTCTAGCTTGCCCTACTAGCGCTCTATCTATAGCTTCCTTAGTATTAGGTTATACTCTAGCTTGTCCTATATAATATAGAGGTATAAGTCCTGCTTATAGTGTCCCTGTATCTCTATCGTTACTTTCGCTATATGGGTAATGTCCGGTCCTTGCCTACTAATGCCCAATATACGTATAGGTATAGTAGGGGTCGTCTTAATATAGTGTCTCTATACGAAGTCCTTGCTAATTACTCCGTATACTAAACATCTTGTATTTATTAATGTCTACGCTGTTGCGGACCCGTTTAGCGTAGGCTGTACGATAAACGGCGTAGTCGTTATGTAGTTGCTCTTAAAAGATAGCTAAGTAGTGCTTTAATTTGGCAATCTATCTCGTATACGCCTCTAGTAGAGCCTTCGCTTAGAGGCTACTCTTTTCCCGACTCGTCGTCGTCCGAGTAGGACTCCTAATCCTCTTATTAGGACGCTGTAGTTGCTACCCTTGCAGTAGTCGGCCGTCCCCTAGGTCTCTTTGCTAACAAAAGCCTACAATTCTGTACAGTGTAGCCTATCTTGCTATACCTGTAGCAGCTCCCTTCTGCTCGCCTCTTGTTAATAGTAGCTATGTCTACCTATTGTGCCCTTTTAGTAGCGGCCCTTGGCCGTACAGTAACGGCTGCCGCTACCCTTGTCGTCGTTGGTTCCTAGTCTATAGCGTCCGTCTGCTGCTAGAGGGGTTGTCGCATCTTATAAACGCGACTTATCCGTCCAAGCCTGCGCTGCTAGTCGTTAACTATCCTAAGGAGATTATAGAATTCCTCGTACGTAGCTAGTTGTATTACGCCTACTAGTCCTGTTATAATCTTTTTAGAGAGGCCTACCTCTAAGGAGGTAATTTTTATTCTGTCCTCCTATTAGAGACCTCCTGCCTCTACTAGAGTCTAGTTGTATTCTGCAAGGAATTCTCGTACAGTCTTGCGTCCTTGCTTTATTGTATTAACCTGTAGGAGTACTCGGCTCTCGCAGTCTAGGTCCTTATAGCTCTTGTTAAGAACTGCCTAGAGCATTGTCGTTATAGCTATTGCCAGGTTGGCAATAGCGGTCTCGTAGTACAGCAGAATCCGTACTGCCGCCCTGCCCTTTAACCTCCTAAAGAGGTAAACTACCTTGTCTAGCTTAGTTAGGTATGCTCCTAAGTCGACTACAAGCTTAGAGCGTATCTAGGCAGCCTAGGAGGGGTACTCGGCCAGGGCCTTACTATTGTACGAAGTAACGTTAGGGAGTTTGCTCTTAGGGGTCAGGGTATAGGCTATCGTGTTCGTCGTCGTAGGGGTCAGATCGCGATCGGGGGTTCTAAGCTGTCGTAGCTCCTGTTCCTGTTAGGAAATTATTGTAGCCTAGTGGTTTAATTGCTGCTCGAGCTGCCTCTTGTGTTCTAGCAGCTCCTTGTACGTACAGTACATCTGTCCCTGCATAGCTGTAGGTTCTATAGAGATGTCGCTGTCTATCTTTGTTGTATTACTGCGGTTACTAACAGTAAGATCAGTTCCTAATGTAAGGGCTTAAGAATCTTAGTTTAGAAACTTAAGGTTGGGTATCTATATAAAGGAACTAATAGGCAGTTCCTTCGTCGTCTGCTGCTGTACAAGTTGTACCTACGAAGCTAAGCTAGCAATTTCCCTCTATGCAGGGGTGCAAGGTTTATACTCTATATAGAGGATTAGGAGTTCTCCCTCTATACAGTAGTGCAGAGTTTTCCCTCTGTTTAGAGGGGCAGCAATTCCCCTCTATATAGGGCTATAGGGTTCTCCCTCTATACAGGAGTAGGGTTCTGTTCGTAATTCCGTACAGACGGTAGGGTTGTGCTAGCGTCGATAAGTCGCAGTCCTTAGGGCGACGGCTAGCTTAGGTCAGGTCTAGGACCTAGGCTGGGCGGCGCCCCCTAACAATTCCTTTCTCTCCTTAGTTCGAGATATAGTTATTAAAACAGCTATATTAAATTATATCTGCATGCTCGGATTATTATATCTCGAACTTACTAACTACACTAACTCTACGCTGCGCGAAAGGGACCGTTAAATCGCATCCGGCTATCCGAATAACGTACGCGTATACTACAAACCAAACCAAACACATTAGCACTATAAGAAGACAATAGAGGGCTTCTTAACAATAGAGGGCAGCGTTATAGGCTGCAGCAGGAAGAGAAAGACTAACAGAGCGAGGGATAGGCGTACTAGCACCCTCGACGATAAGACGGTTACTAAAGGTCTTATAGAAGAAGAGACAGACAAGGTAAAAGAAGGAATAGTAGGCTACAAGGAGCTGTATGCCTACACACCTAATAAACTCGAAGAATATCTAGCAGAACATATGTTAGGGGGCGCCGCCCAGCCCAGGTCCTAGACCCGACCTAAGCTAGCCGTCGCCCTAAGGACTGCGACTTAGCGGCGCTAGCATAACCCTACCCTCTATACAGAACTACCAATAGGACCCTACTCCTATACAGAGGGAGAACCCTATAGTCCTATATAGAGGGGAACTGCCGCCCCTCTAAATAGAGGGAAAACTCTGCACTACTATATAGAGGAGGAACTCCTAATCCTCTGTACGAAGTGTAAACCTTATGTCTCTACATAGGAGGAAATTGCTAGCTTAGCTTTATAAGTACAAATTGTACAGCAGCGGATAACGAAGGAACTGCCTATTAGTTCCTTTATATAGATATCTAACCTTAAGTTTCTAAACTAAGATTCGTAAGCCCTTTACATTAGGAACTAATCTTACTATCAATAACTGCAGTAATAAAACAAAGATAGACAGCGACATCCCTATAGAACCCGCGGCTATAGAGGGACATATAAACTGTATATACGAGGAGCTGCTAGAAAGCAAGAGGCAGCTCGAGCAGCAAGTAAGCTACTAGGCTGCAATAATTTCCTAACAGGAACAGGAGCTACGATAGCTTAGGGCGTCCGATCGCGATCCAACCCTAACAACGACGACGAACTTAATAGCCTATACCCCGACCCCTAAAAGCAAACTCCTGACGGCTCTACGTACGATAGTAAGGCTCCAGCCGAGTAACCCTCCTAGGCTGCCTAGATACGCTCTAAGCTTCTAGTCGACTTAGGAGCATACCCGACCGAGCTAGACAAGATAGTTTACCTCTTTAGGAGGTTAAAGGGCAGGGCAGCAGCACGAATTCTGCCGTATTACGAGACGGCTATTGCCAACCCGGTAATAGCTACAACGACGATGCTCTAGGCAGCTCTAGACAAGAGCTACAAGGACCCAGACTGCGAGAGCTGAGCACTCCTACAGGTTAATACGATAAAGCAAGGACGCAAGACCGTACGAGAATTCCTCGCAGAATTTAACTAGACTTTGGCAGAAGTAGGAGGTCTCTAATAGGAGGACAGGATAAAGATTACCTCTTTAGAGGTAGGCCTCTCTAAGGAGATTATAACAGGGCTAGTAGGCGTAATGCGACCAGCTACGTACAAGGAATTCTACGATCTCCTTAAGATAGTCGACGACTAGCAGCGCAGGCTTAGAGGGACAAGCTGCGCTTAAGAGATAAGACAATCCCTCTAGCGACAGACAGACGCTATAGACTAGGAACTAACGACGACGAGGGTAGCGGCAGCCGTTACTATACAGCCAAGGGCTGCTACTAAAAGGGCGTAATAGGTAGACATAGCTACCCTTAATAAGAGACGAGCAGAAGGGAGCTGCTACTAGTGTAGCAAGATAGGCTACACTGTACAGAATTGCAGGCTTTTGCTAGTAGAGAGACCTGGGGGACGGCCGACTACTGTAAGGGTGGCAACTATAGCGCTCTAACGAGAAGATTAGGAGTCCTACTTAGACGACGACAAGTTGGGAAAAGAGTAGCCTCTAAGCAAAGGCTCTGCTAGAGGCGTATATAAGATAGATTGCTAAGTTAACGCATTACTTAGCTATCTTTTAAGAGCAACTACATAACGACGACGCTGTTTATTGTACAGCCAACGTTAAACGGGTCCGCAACAGCGCGGACATTAATTAACATAGGATGTTTAGTGTATAGAGTAGTTAGCAGAGACTTCGCATAGAGACACTAGATTAAGACGACCCCTACTGTACTAGTATACATGTTAGGCATTACCGGGCGAGGACTGGATATTACCTACATAGTTAAAGTAATAATAGAGGTACAGGGACATTATAAGCAGGACTTATACCTCTATATCGTACAGGACAAGTTGGGGTATAACCTAATACTAGGGAAGCTATAGATAGAGCGCTAGAGGGGCAAGCTGGACGTTGGACAAGGACGGCTGTACCTAGCAGTAAAGAAGCAGAGGCTCCAAGACCAAGGGAGGGTCCAGCGGGGCGACAGCACTACAGCCGGAGCGTTAACGAAGCAGAGGCCCTAAGACTAAGGAAAGGCTCTATAGGGTAACAATGCTAAGGCCGAAATCAACACGGCAACAGTGGACATTAAGAAGGCATTCGCACCTAAGAAAGTGACGGACCCCTGTACGAAGCTTCTAAAGAAGTATGCTAGATACCTAGACCTCTTCGAGCCAAAGTCAGGCTTAAAACTGCAGCTACACTAAGGAGAAGGGATCGACCACGATATCTAGCTAGAACCCCGTCTAGATAGAAGCCTGCTGGAGGTACTGTACGGACCGCTGTACAGAATGTCCTCTAGAGAACCCCTAGTACTACGCAAGACACTGGACGACCTGCTTGCTAAAGGTTTTATTCGGGTAAGTACGTCGTCTGTAGGAGCCCTAGTGCTGTTTGTCTATAAGGAAGGGAAAGCCGGATTGCGTTTCTGCATAGACTACAGAGGCATTAACGCGATTACTAAGAAGGACCGGTACCCCCTATCCCCTATTAAGGAGACTCTCGGACGGATTAGCAAGGCAAAGTAGTTTACTAAGCTTAACGTAGTCTCGGCCTTCTACAAGATACAGATTAAGGAAGGTTGTAAATAGATAACTGCCTTTCGTACAAGATATAGTCTCTTTAAGTAGCTTGTTACCCCCTTTAGCCTTGCTAATGCACCGGCAATCTTCTAAAGGTACATTAACAAGTCCTTACAAGGGTTACTAGACGACATCTGTTCGGTATACCTCGACGACACTCTAGTTTTTACAGACGGCACCTACGTAGATTACGTACAGGACGTTAAGAAGGTGCTAGACCAACTGCAGTAGGCTAGCTTATACCTCGACATCGACAAATGTAAATTCAGTGTCCAGCATACGAAATACCTAGGTTTTATTATCGAGGCAGGGAAAGGCATTAGCATAGATAAGAAGAAGATTGATGCTATTAAGCAATAGAAGCTGCCTACAAACGTTAAGGGCGTACAGGAATTTCTTAGGTTTGCTAACTTCTACCGCCAGTTTATATAGAACTACTTAGAGATCGTACGCCCCCTAGTTAAGCTAACGTACAAGGACAAGCAGTTTAAGTAGACAGACAAATGCGATAGGAGCTTTAACAAGCTAAAGGAGCTCTTTACTACAGGACCAACGCTTGCCGCCTTCGACCTAGAGCGTACGACAATACTGGAAACTAACTCCTCGGGGTACTGCATTAGAGGTATCCTGTCCTAGGTAGGCTCGGACGGACTCCCGTACCTATACGCGTACTTCTCTAAGAAGAACTCTCTAGCTAAGTGCAACTACCCTATCTACGACAAGGAGTTGCTAGCAGTTGTACAGTGTTGTAAAGCATAGGATAGAGAACTCTGCTCGGTGCCCGAGTTCCTCGCCCTAACGAACTACAAGAACCTAGAGTACTTTACGCAGCCCTAGAAGCTGTCTAAGAGGCACGTACGATAGGCAATGTACCTAAGCCGGTTTAATATAAGACTTTAGTATCGCAAGGGTAAGGACAACAGTAGGGCCGACGCGTTATCTAGACAGGACTAGGACATGCCGACAACGTACAAGGACGACCAGTTAAAGTTACGAACATTCCAGATGTTTAAGGAGGAGCTAGGCGAGGAGACTATCTGCCTAGTAGTAACACACCTTTAGGAACCCTAACTGCAAGTATAGGAAGAGGCAGTAGAAAAGGACGAGGTATACCGAGGGGCCTATACAGCGATCTAAGGAGGACAGCGGAAGCTGCTAGCAGAGCTCTACCTTAAGGTATCGGCAGCAGAGTGCTTAGTAGACGAGGAGAACAACCTAAAGTTCAGGAATTAGATTTAGGTCCTAGCCGACGAGAAGCTCCGTACGAGCTTAATACAACGGGCGCACGACTCTATAGCTACTGGGTATCTAGGGCGAGAGGAGATGTACAGCATTGTCGCTAGGGACTACTACTAGCCGGTAATAGCGAAGGACATCTGTAGGTTTGTACAGAACTGCGATGTATACAGATAGACGAAGCCCTAGCGTAAACTAAAGTATAGGCTGCTAAAGCCCCTACCGATCCTGGACTGGCCCTAGCAAGATCTAACTATAGACTTTATTACAGACCTCCCTAAGAGCGACAGACGGCGGAGCATTATAGTAGTTATAGACAAGTTAACGAAGGGGGTAATACTAGAGGGAATAGACTCTATTATAGCTAAGGACACTGCCTAGGCATTTATACAGACGACGTTTAGTAAATACAGTTTCCCTTAGTCGATTGTGTCGGACTAGGGCACGCAGTTTACGAGCCAGCTCTAGGCAAGGGTCTGCGAGTTGCTAAAGGTAGAACGTCGCCTGTTAACTGTATAGTACCTGCAGACAGACGGGGCGACAGAGAGGGTCAATTCGACGTTGGAAGCGTACCTCCGAGCGTACGTTAACTATAACCAGATAAACTGGAACCGACTTCTCCCTATAGCAGAGCTAGCTATTAACAGCTGTACGGCTAATGCTACAGGATTGTCCCCCTTCTTTATAGCCTATAGATACGACTATTCCCTGCTCCTACTGACCCTAAGTACTAATATTCTGCGCCCTATACAATCCCCTATCCAGTAGGGAGAGGCTATCGTACGGACGATTACGAATACCTATTAATAGGCGATAGCGAGTCTGGCTATAGCTTAACAGAACGCGGAAGAGCAGGCTAATAAGGGACGACAGGCTGCACTAAGGTACGAGGTAGGGGATAAGGTCTAGCTAAACTAGCGGAACATCCGTACAGACCGGCTAAGCAAGAAGCTAGATTAGAAGAACAGGAAGTTTATAGTAGTCCGACTAGTAGGGACATATACCGTATAACTAAACACTCCCCTAGGGATTTATCTAGTCTTCTATTTAGACCTTGTACAGCCAGCGAACACGGACCCCCTGCCGTACTAGACGACAGACGACGCGCGCCTACCTGCGATTATAACTAAGGGCCAGGAAGAGTACAAGGTAGAAGGAATCCTTAAGAGCCGAAGGAAGCAGGGGAGGGTAGAGTATCTAGTAAAGTAGAGAGGATAGGCAGAGCCTATATAGGAACTATACAAGGCTCTATAGGACACAACTGCACTAGACAGGTAGGAGGAGGACCATCCCCCTGCCTAGTTACAGTAACACTGCACTATACGGCGAAGAGGGGCACGATCTACCCTATAAACAGGGTAGCCGCTAGCAACTTAAGTTGCTAAAGGATCGAGGACGACGATATAGGACACTATAGAATCCTACTAACACGACACTATACGATACTATACGAAGGAAGGGCTGGAGGAAGGGAACAGCTAGAAAACAGGAGGGAGGGAAAGTAGAAGTAAGAGAGGATAAGAGCGACAATGTCCGAAAACTTTTATATGCTACCTTAAGGTAGCCTACTGGCCACTACTCCTAAGACCTAGGGCAGCCAACCCTACAGCCAAAACCTTAATTACCTCCTAGATAGAAAGAGCCCTAGTACTAAGAAAAGTAGAAGGGTAGCTTAGCAACACCCTACTGCTCGTTGGTATAGCACCTAAGACGTTAGCTTAGACTGTACAGAAGACGGGAATCCGTACGAACCGAAAGCGTAGCTGTTAGTCAAATTAAGGATCCTACTGCTAGGAGTAGAAATAGGAGGAGACCCTACCTAGACGAGCAGAGGGGGAGCCAGCGACCACGAGAGAGCCACGATAAGCACGCCCGGACGGGGCGGGTAGTATAGTAGTAGTAACCGGTAGTAGCTAATAGATAGTAGTTAGTAGTAATAGTAGTAGTAATAGACGGCCGGACGGACAGGTAGCAGGTAGAGGATAAAGAAGAAAGAGAAGAAGAGAGAGAGGGGAAAGGGAATGGGTTTATATACCGAGTAGCAGCTGCCTACCTTTTAGGGCAATAGCAACTAGGGCAGCTGCTACAGCTAGATAAGGGGGGACAAACGAGGCAACTACGATACAGAGCCTGTACAAGCAGGGGCCTACTAGACAACTGGACAGAGGCGGGAACATCTACCTAGGAGCAAAACCCTAGACGACGACCAAGGGACAGAGACAGAGCCAAATAGCCTAGTGGCACCGGTCCGTACAGTTGGGATATAGAGTAGATAGCTAAGGCTCGAAGGTAGGAGGAGAAGGAGCAGGCAGGACCGAGCACCTCCTACACCTTTATAACTGCAGGCAGGCCTCCTTAGCCTTAGCCTCGGCTTTGTTAAATTAGAAAACGGAGCCGACCAAGGTTAGGTAGAAGCGATCAAGCACCCCCTGCCTTCCCTACCTACAGACTTAGAAGGAGAAGTCCAAGGTTAAACCGGGAGAGAGGGAGACTAACAGTTACGCGCCTAGGCGAGGATAGGAAAGCGCTACCTAGCAAAGAAACACTAGGAGCTAAGGGTGTTCGGCACAGCGCTGTACAAAAAGGGCACTACAAGAAGGGAGGGGGGGGGGGGTATTGTTAGAGGGCGCTGCCTAGCCCAGGTCCTAGACCCGACCTAAGCTAGCCGTCGCCCTAAGGACTGTGACTTAGCGGCGCTAGTATAACCCTACCCTCCGTACGGAACCACTGACAGGACCCTACTCCTATATAGAGGGAGAACCCTATAGTCCTATATAGAGGGGAACTGCCGCCCCTCTAAATAGAGGGAAAACTCTGCACTACTGTATATAGGGGAAACTCCCAATCCTCTGTACGAAGTGTAAACCTTACGCCCCTACATAGGAGGAAATTGCTGGCTTAGCTTCGTAGGTACAAATTGTATAGTAGCAGACGACGAAGGAACTGCCTATTATTTCCTTTATATAGATACCTAACCTTAAGTTTCTAAACCAAGATTCTTAAGCCCTTTACAATATAGAGCAGGAAAGGTATACGACACTATTACCTTTATTAAGAAGAAGTTTTATAAGAAAATAGAAGAGAACAGGCAGCTAAGAGAGGAAATAGAATCGGTAATAGCTAAGAAAGAATCGGCAAAAACTATTATTAATATGCTAGAAAACTCAGCAGCGAATCGACTAGCGCAGCTAAAGACGCTAAAGGCTTAGTTAGCCGACATAGAAGCAGCGATGTCGTTAGCGCTGCTACTATATTAAGAAGAACAAGCAGAAACTGTATCTCCTGCTACCTATAGTTAAGGTAGCACTTCGATAACGTTACTACCTAATCTACCGGCGTTTAGGAGTAGAGACTCTAAAGACTAGTAGGTATTTAAAAAGAAGATAAAGAATAAGATAAACCGCGATTATGCTGGAAGCAGTAAAGAAGACAGATTGGCCTACCTGGAATCGTAGCTAGAAGGCGAAGCGTTCTTACTAGTAGCAGACCTAGAAGAGGTAACCGCCGACGAAGCGATTAAAGCTCTGGACCAGAGTTTCGGAGACCCCTTCTAAAAGAAGACAGCCTATAAACAGCTGGACAAGATCAACTAGAACCGGCTAACGTGTTGAGAATTCTACGGTCTGTTTAGGAAATATGCTATTAGAGCTAAAGTGTCCGAAGACAAGCAGCTCTACTTATTAAGGCAGAAGTTGAACCCTAATCTGGCCGGAGCTATAGCTTTAGTAGAAGACGAAGGTCTCGAGAGCTTCGTGCACTAAGCGAGAGTTACTGCTAGAAACCTAAATGCATACGGAAAATCGGCAACGCGCGAACTAATTCAGAAATTATCGTTAGTGTAGATAATACGACCCCCTGCTCCTTTCTAACGAGGCCCCTAGCAGCTACCCTATTCGCCGCGCTCGTCGTTCGTCCCTACCTGCTACGCCTACAGAAAGCCTAGCTATATCGCTACTAGATGCTAAGCGACAGCTTAACAGAAGCAGGAATATCGTACTACGAAGCCACTGCTACTAAAGAAGACTATCTAAGCTATAGAGCCGGCACTGAACGATACTAACAGTGTAGATAGTAGAGTGCTATTAAGAATCTTAGGAAAAGACTAGCTGGAAAGATAGGCCCCCTATCTAGTATAGACAATAGGGCACTGCTACAGACTACATCGCTAGAAGAAGGAAGCATTAATAGTTGTAGCGATCCGCTCTTAGCAGTGGTAGAAGTGAATACAGAGACCGCTATTATTCTTCCAATTACTGTCTACCCCCTTAACGGCTTACACTGCCCCCTTTCGCTAAAAACTTTTATTAATATAAGAGCTCTTATCAGCACAGTAGTTTACTATCGATTAGTTTAGAAACTAACGAAAGGATATAGCTATCTAGTAGAACTAGCGTCGCTAACGCGAATTTGAGCTTACAATAGACAAGACACAGAGAGCGTTACATATTGTGTGCCGTTAAAGACTACCTTAGCTAGTCGAACTACAGAAGCGACGTTCCGAATTATAGATATCGGAAGATTTAATATTATTATAGGGCAGAAATAGATAAAGAACTGGAAAGCCGTTATTAACGTAGGTAAAGGCACACTCGGACTCAAAACTTAGCAAGGCAGTGTTGCCGCTGTTGCAGCGGCAGAAAGGGGTAGGACTAAGTAATAGGGTAGACCCTTGGAATTTCGGCTCGGCCCTTCCGGACCTAGCCGGGCCTTAGCACACTACCCCTAAAGCCCTCGCCTACTGCTGTATAGATTCCTTTCCTTCTTCAGTTCGAGATATAGTTATTAAAACAGCCGTATTGAATTATATCTGCGTGCTCGGATTATTATATCTCGAACTTACTTACTACACTAACTTCGCGCTGCGCGAAAGGGACCGTTAAACTATCCGGACACCCAAATAATGTACGCGCATACTTATACACCAAACCAAACACTAGTACCGTAAGACAGCTATAGAGAGCTTCTTAACAGTAGAAGGCGGCGTTACAGGCTGCAGCAGAAGTAAGAGAGAAAAGACTAACAGAGCGAGTAGGCGCTCTAGCGTTATTAATAATAGTATTATTTTTAAAGGTTTTACAGCGGAAGAAACCGCAGAGATTAAGGAACAAATAACTGAATATAAGAAGATCTACGACTGCATGCTCGAGGAACTTAAAGACTATATAAGCGAGAACGGAATAGGGAAGGTCTACGACGGTATAGACCTTATTAAGACGCTGTTTTACAGAACCATAGAAGAGAAGAGGCAGTTAAGAGAGGAAACCGAAGCGGTAAGGGCCGAGAAGGAATCGGCAGAGACTGTTTTTAATGTACTAGAAAACTAAGCGGCGAATCGACTAGTACAACTAAAGGCGATAAAGACTCAGTTGGCTAAGATGGAAGCAGCGATGTCGTCGGCGCCGCCACTACATCGAGAAGAAGAAGCAGAGACTGCCCTACTAGCGGCCTACAGTTAAGGCAGCACCTCGATAACATTACTACCTAACCTACCGTCGTTTAGAGGCAGAGACCCTAAAGACTAGGAGGCGTTTAAGAAAAAGATAAAGAACAATATAGACCGCGATTATGCCGGAAACAGTAAAGAAGACAGGTTGGCCTATAATCTAAGTATGTAGATAATTTAATACAGCTACTTTAAAAACTATATCTAAGGCTAGAGAGGGAAGGATCTACGTACAAGCGGAGGTAGAGGTATTTAAGTGTGTGCCAAGCCTAGTCCTGCCAAGCCTGCTACCTTCTAGCACCTTCTAGCCCTCTACTTCTATATCTGTATTACTACTGCCCTCCCTAACTAGCGATTGCCTACAATCGTAATCAGTCTATCAATCTATCGTGCCAAACCAGGTCGCAGAGGTTGTGTTGAACTAGGTCGCAGCTGCAGCCGACCAGGTTGCAAATTCGGCTTTAATTTCAGTATGCTTTGCTATTGCTTTTGGCCAATTAGGTCGCACCAATCCAGGTCGCAAATTCAGTTGTAGAGGTCGCTTTTTAAGCTTCAATTCCGTGCGTTTTGAGTCTCAATCTCGTGCCTTTTTGAGCCTTAACCTCGTGCCTTTTTGAGCCTTAATCTCGTGCCTTTTTAAGCCTTAATCTTGTGCTCTTTGCCGTCGCTTTAGTGCTTTAATCGGTGCCTTAGTTGGTGCCTTATTAAGGTTGCAGAGGTCGTCGGGGTCGTAGAGGTCGCGCAATTTTAAACAAGTACTTCTGAACATATGCCTGCCTAGGTGCTCGTGCCTAGGTGCACTGCCACCTGTATTGTCTGCAGCCGTGTTGTCTGCAGCCGTGTTGTCTGCAGCGGTGCCTGCCTGTACCAGCCCTGTATTGCCTGCAGCTGTGCCTGCCTATAGCTGTGCTGTGTTGTCTAAAGCAGCTGTATGTTGTTAGTAGCTGCTGTGTCTGTATACAGCAGCCTTGTCTTGTCTGTAGCTGTACCTAGAGCTAGCTGTGCTTCGTATTGTGCCTAGTCTCGATTGCTGCACCCGTTGCGCTGCTCGTACCTCTTGCCTTGTCTCTTGCCTTGTCTCGATCGCTAAACTGCCGGTCGCCTCGCTAGTGTCGCTTCTGCTGCTCGTGTCGCTCGTACCTTAATTGCGCTCGTACTTTGCCTTGTATTGTCTGTAGTAGCTGTGCCTCTGTAGCTGCCTGTTGTCTGCAGTAGCTCTGTGTTGTCTGCAGCAGCTGCACCTATGTCTAGGTGCTCGTGCCTAGTGCTCGGGCTCGCTAGTGCTTGGGCTTGCTAGTGCTTAGGCTGTTACAATTGTCGGTTGTCTTGTCGCAACTGGCCTTGTCTAAATAGAACGGTCTGTTAAAGACTCGAAAAAACAAATGTCGTCGCCCTAGGTCCTGCTAGGTGCGTCTCGTCGTCGTCGTTGCTCTCGCTCCTTGCTCTCGCTCCTCGTCCTTCTCGCTCCTACATCGTCCTTCTTGACCTTCTCGTTCTTCTCGTCGTTCTCGTCGCTCTCGTTCTCGTCGCTCTCTCGCTCTTGTCGCTCTCTCTTATCTTAAAACTTCAAAACTCGTACGATCTGCTCGTAGGGGCACTTCTCTTCCTAATATCCCTCTCGTAGGGGCACTCTCTCTCTTTAAAACTCTTCTTCTTCTTAATAGGGGCACTTCTCTTTCCTAAAACTCTCTCTTCTTCTCGATAGGAGCACTTCTCTTCTCTAAAACTCTCTCTCTTCTCGATCGGGGGAGGGGGTAGAGTAGTATGTATATACACAATTAAGTAACCGGTTGTAATTTAACAGCCTCCTTTGTACATATACAGTACATACTCTAGGTTGTCGGTTGCACGTACGTTAATTGAGTACCCAGATATAATTCGACAGGCTCTTTCGCATAGTGTAGGTTAGGTGTTAGGTTAAGCCTTGGATATAATAATCTAAGTACGTAGATAATTCAATACAGCTACTTTAAAAACTATATCCAAGGCTAGAGAGAGAAGAATCTACGTATAAGCAGAGGTAGAGGTATTTGAGTGTATGCCAAGCCTAGTCCTGCCAAGCCTGCTACCTTCCAGCACCTTCCAGCCCTCTACTTCTATATCCGTATCAGCCTACCTGGAATCGCGATTAGAAGGTAAAGCTTTTTCGCTAGTAGCGGACCTGGAAGAGGTAACCGCCGAAGAAGCAATTAAAGTGCTAGACCAACGCTTTAGAGATCCCTTCTAGAAGAAGACAGTCTGTAAGCAACTGGATAAGATTAACTAGGACCGGCTAACGTTTAAGGAGTTCTATAGACTGTTTAGAAAATATGCTATTAGAGCTAGAGTGTTAGAAGATAAGCAGCTACACTTGCTAAGGCAGAAGCTAAACCCGAAACTGGCTGCAGCTATAGCTTTAGTAGAAGACAAAGACCTCGAGAGCTTCGTGCACTAAGCGAGAGTTACTGCTAGAAACCTAAGCGCCTACGCAAAATCGGCATCGCGCGAACCGATTTAGAAGCAGTCGGCGCCGACAATACGACCTCCTGCTCCTTTCCGCTAAGGCCCTACCTAGTGTCTAACATCTTATTCGCTGCATTTGTCGTTCGTCCCTACCTGCTACGCGTACAGAAAGCTGGGCTATATCGCTACGAGATGCCAAGCGACAGCTTAACAGAAGCAGGAATATCGTGCCGCAAAGCCGCAGCTGCCGAGAATAACTATCTAAGCTATCGAGCCGGCTCCAAACGACACCGACAGTATAGATAGTAGAGTGCCTCTACGAATCTTAGGAAAAGACTAGCTAGACGGATAGGTCCCCTATCTAGCATAGACAATAGGGCACTGCTACGAACTACGTTACTAGAAGAAGGAAGTATCAATAGTTGTAGCGATCCCCTTTTAGCAGCGGTAGAAGTAAATACAGAGACTGCTATTATCCTTCTGATTACGGTCTACCCCCTCGGAGGCTCGCACCGACCACTCTAATTAAAGACTTTTATCGATATAGGAGCTCTTATCGGAGCCGCGATCCACTATCGATTGATTTAGAAGCTAATAAACAGATACAGTTACCTAGTGGAATTAGTATTACCAACGCGAATTTCGGCATATAACGGACAAGATACTAAGAGTGTTACGCATTATGTGCTATTAAAGACCACCTTGGCAGGTCGCACTACAGAAGCGACGTTCCGAATTATAGATATCGGAAGGTTTAACATTATTATAGGGCAGAAATAGATAAAGAACGAGAAAGCCGTTATTAATATAGGTAAAGGCACGATTAGGTTTAAAACCCAGCAGAGTAGAGTCGCCGCTGCCGAATCGGTCACCGTCGTCGCCGCGAAACTAAACGCTACAACTACCGGAGCGGCTCCGATCAATCGGCCCGACCCTTTGGACACGATCGGAATAATAAGCTTAGAAGCTTTAACGACCCTCGCGAGGTCGCCAGACAGTAAGATCTACGCTATCTCGATAAAAGACATTAAAGATTACTGGAAGATAATAGCAGAAGAAAAAGTAAATCCGTTAGAGGTACTACCAAAAGAGCTCTATAGCTACGCAGATGTGTTCTTAAAAGCTAACTCCAACCTCCTACTACTCTATTAACCGGAATACGATAATAAGATCCGATTAAAAGAAAGAGCTACGCTGCTAAGAACCGAGCCCTTAAGAAGACTATCGCTAGCCGAGCTGGACTAGGTAGAAGTGTTTGCTCGAGAGAATCTGGCAAAGAAGTTTATTACGCCAAGCTTAGCCAAATATACCTAGAGCTTAAAATAGAAAGGCTAATACGCTAACGAGAAGAGAAGGGAAGACTAGCCGCGCAAAAGAAGATCCGAATATATTCCAGAAGGTGTTAACCGCACGGATAGTAGACGTCGAGGTGTTAAAAGAAGCAGGGATCTGCATAATAGAACTACTAACAGAAGAAGAGACGCTCTACAAGAAAGTAGAACGGCTTAATTAGTAGCAGAAGTTTGGCAAAACAGGCTTAGGGAAGTTAATAGTTCCAGAAGAACTAATTACAGAGATTATCTAGCTAGTCTATAGTTCTAAGAATGTTGGCTATCCTTGATCCGGGCACGCAGATATGATTCAATACAGCCTTTTTGATGACTATCTCTCGAACTAAGGAGGAAAAGGAACCTATGTAGTAGTAGTGGTGGGCTTTGATAGAGGGTAGTGTGCCAAGGCCCGGCTCGGCCCGGACGGGCGGGGCCGAAATCCAGGGTCCACCCTATTATCTAGTCCCACCCCTTTTCACTGCCGTAACACTACCCCCCCCCCTCACCAGCGGTCGCCCTCGACTGCTTAGTCACCCCACCTATCCGAAAATCTCTCTTCTTTCCGTCTTTTTTTTTTTTTTTTTTTTTGATTTATCTTCTTTTTCTCGAAAATCCCCTCTACCGTCGACGTTACCTCTTCCGTCCTTTATCAAAAACAACGTCTCGTTATCGCTTTTTCAGCCCTTATGTTATTGGCATCTGAAGTCCTTTACTTGGCGTTTATGTGATCGGTGCGCCTAATCCGTGCCATCTGATCTCATCCGTAGGTTATCTAAGCTGCGGCGTAGCTGGTCTGTGCGTCGTCGCGGAGGTCTATATAGATCTTTCCGCAGCGCTGTTTTTCTTCCTCTTTTTCTCTTCTACTAAAGCTTCCGCCCTCTACGCGGTCGCCGAGCGACGTGGCGGTGCCTGGAGCTATCAATTCCATTACGATCGCCTTTATCGGCTTCCGCGCCAGTAGAGCGGACGTGTTTTCTTTCTTCCGGAATTGTCGACATCAGAGCTACGCCGGTTTCGGCTTCTTCGGGTTCTGCGCGTAAAAGTCTCTTAGCAGCTCTGCCGAGTTCCGCAGGTTCTCGACCGGATACTATTCGTAGTCTTCCGGCTACCCCTTCTACGAGATCCTCGCTTTAATAGATCCCCTTATCTTCTTTACGTCCATTACGTCTTCTACCTCCCATTCTTCCTTATTATCTATCTCGATTGGCGGGGGTTTGGCGAAGCCCTGTTCCGGCAGGCCGTTCTTAGGGTCCAGGCTTAGTAGATCCGAGTGAAAAACGTCGTAGATCCGGAACGCCTTCGGCAGCTCGAGCCGATAGGTTACCGGCGATCTCTTTTCTGTTATCTTGAACGGACCTACGTGGCGCGGATTGAGCTTAGCGTTGCCTTTCAGCCTTAGGTTCTTCGTGTTAAGCTATACTCTTTAACCTTTCTCGAATTCTATTAGTAACCGCTTCTTATTAGCTCGAACTACCATCTTCTTCTGAGCCGTCTCTATCGCTTCTTTCGCCACTTTGATCGCTTCTTCTATCTGAGATCGTGGCGCTTCTGCCGCTGCGGCAGCGACTCTCTTCGACGACGTGGCGGTAGATGGTTCCGCGGAGCTGGGTTCGTTCAGCGGCTGAAAGCTTATCCTCGGGAGATAGCCGTGCGTTATCTCAAACGGCGCCAGTAAGGTAGCTTTAGACAGTGCCGAGTTGGCGCAGAACTCAGCTATCGGCAGCATCTCGACCCACTTTTCTTGGTAATAGCTACAGAAGGTTTGTAGATATCGCTCTATCTCTCGGTTAGCGACTTTAGACTGACTGTCGGTTTAAGGGTGAGCGGCTATGCTGAGCTTTCTACGAATTCCGAGAACGTAGTTGATAGCTTTCTATACGTCGGCGGTGAATTGAGGACCCCTATCCGTAGTGATAGTGTCCGGCAGGCTATAGTGCTTCCACACGTGTCTAATCAACATCCGTACGGTCTCTTCTGCAGTAGTTCCTTTATACTTAGCTCGGCAGGGGATAAAATAGCGTTCTTTGCTAAGCCGGTCCACTATATTAAGCGTGGCATTATATCTATCGGCTTCCGGCAGGCCGGTTACGAAATCCATCGTAATGTGCTGCTACGGTTTCTCGGGGATTGGAAGTAGCTTTAGCAGACCGGCCGGAAGACCGTAACGTAGTTTCGCGGCTCTGCATACGTAGCAATTGGCGATAAATCGGTAGATCCGTTCGTAGATCCGCGGAAACCAGTAAATCGTCCTTACGGCTTCTATCGTCTTCTTCGAGCCGGCGTGGCCAACGTCCTTCGATCTATAGACCAGCTGGATAACCTCTGTAACCAGTTCTTTCAGAACTATTAGCTTCCCTGAACCGGTTCCGCCGAGCTTCTGCTGTTGATTAAGCCGTTCCACCTTTTCGTAGAGCGTCTCTTCCTTAGGGGCCGGTTCTATCGGTTCTGGTTTGGTCTGCAGTTCCGCTGCGCAGATCCCTGCTTCCTTTAACACCTCGGCGTCTACTATCCGTTCGGTTAGCACCTTCTGAAACATGTTTAGATCTTCTTTCGCGCGGCTGGTTTTTCTATCTCTTCTCGTCAGCGCGTCAGCCTTTCCATTTTGAGCCCCTGGTCGATAGGTAATCTTAAAATCGAACCCTAATAAGTAGGCGGCCCACCGTGCTTAACGTCGTAAGAGCTTCTACGTCTTTATAAAGTAGGTCAGCGACTGGTGGTCCGTAAGGACCTGGACCGTGCTCTGTCCAGCTATAAGCTCCGGTTTCCACTCCTCGAAAGCCTAAATAATCGCTAGCAGCTCCTTATCGTAGATAGCGTAGTTCCGCTTAGCTTCCGTTATGGATTTGCTAAAGAAGGCCACTAGGTAAAGGGTCTTACTATCGTTAGCGTATTAAGAAAGGACCCCTGCCGTCACTGTATCGGAAGCGTCCGTTTCTACGTAGATCGTCTTTTCTGGTCGGAAGTGCGCCAGAACCGGCGCCGAAGCCACTGCTTCTTTCAGCTGTACGAAAGCCTCTGTGCACTTCTCGTTCTATAGGCCGGCGGCCTCTTTCTTTAACGCCTCGTTCAGGGGTCTCGCGATCTTGCTAAAGTCCTTAATAAACCGTCGATAATAGCTGCAGAATCCGAGAAACGCTCTGATTTGGGTAGTGTTTCCGGATTTCGGCTGCTTCCATTCCGCTACGGCGGCGACCTTTAAGGGGTCCATCCGAATTCCATCTCTTCCGACGATAAGGCCGAGGTATTTGACTTTAGTCTGATAAAACTCGCTCTTTTTCGTGTTCTTGATGTGGTCCGTATGCTGATCTCTCGTTCTATCTATGTAGATAAGAATGTCGTCCAAATAGATAGACACGAACCGTTCCAGCATGTCTATAAAGGTGTGGTTTATAAAGCGTTGCCACACTGCCGGCGCGTTAGTAAGTCTGAAAGGCATTACCAACCACTTGAAATTGCCTATACGCGTCGCGAACGTCGTAAGATCTTCTGTCCGCCCTTCCTCGTTTCTCAGTTGGTAGAACGCTTAGCGGATGTCCAGCTTGCTGAACCACTTAGCCTTAGCTACTCGTTGTATAGTCTCGTCGATCAGCGGCAGCAGGTATACGTCTCTCTTAGTAACCTCGTTGAGGCCTCGATAGTCTACGCAGAGTCGCAGGCTACCCCCTGGTTTCCTTACGAAAAGAATCGGTAACGTATATTTGGCAGAACTCGGCGTAATGAACTTCTTCGCCAGATTTTCGCGAACAAACACCTCTACCTAGTCCAGTTTCGCTAGCGACAGTCGTCTTAGGGGCTCGGTTCTTAGCAGCGCGGCTCCTTCTTTTAGCCGGATCTTGTTGTTATATTCCGGTCGATAGAGCGGCAGGAGGTTGGAGTCGGCTCTTAAAAAGACGTTAGCGTAACTATAGAGTTCTTTCGGTAACACCTCTAGCGGATCCACTTCTTCTTCCGCTATTATCTTCCTGTAGTCTTCGATGTCTTTTATCGAGATAGCGTAGATCTTATTATCCGACGACTTCGCGAGGGTCGTTATGGCCTCTAAACTTATTATTCCGACGGTAACCGGGGGTTCGGAGCGATCGGACGGAGCCTCTTTCGCGGACTCCGTAGCTTTCGGCTCAGCGGCGGCGGCGACCTTTTCGATAGTCCCTGCTCCGCTACCCGGGGTTTTGAATCTGATCGTTCCTTTATCTACGTCGACGATGGCTTTCTGGTTCTTTATCTATTTCTGCCCTATAATAATGTCAAACCTTCCGATATCCATAACTCGGAACGTCGCTTCCGTAGTGCGACTAGCTAAGGTAGTCCTTAATGGCACATAGTGCGTAACGCTTTCTGTGTCTTGTCCGTTATACGCTGAAATCTTCGTCAGCGACGCCAGTTCCACCGGATAGCCGTATCTATTTATCAGCTTCCAGACCAGTCGGTGGTGGATCGCCGCGCCGATAAGAGCTCCTGTATCGATAAAGGCTTTTAGCTGAAGTGGTTAGCGCGACTTCTCAATAGGGTGGATCCTAATAGGAAGGATGATCGCCGTTTCTGTGTTTACTTCTACAGCTGCCGAGAGCGGATCGCTGCAGCTGTTGATGCTCTCTTTCGTCGACGTAGTTCGCGTTAATGCCCTTTCGTCTATGCTAGATAGGGGGCCTATCCGTCCAGCTGGTCTTTTCCTATAATTCTTAGCTGCACCTTACTGTCTACGCTCTCGGTGTCGTTCGGAGCCGCCTCTATAGCTTGTATGGTCTTTCTCGGTGGCTGCGGCTGCTGCGGCTGCCTTATAATGCGATACTCCTGCTTCTGTTGGGCCGTTGCTTGGCATCTCGTAGCGATATAGCCGGGTTTTCTGCATGCGAAACAGGTGGGGACGAACGCCGATCGCGGCACGTAAGGCGGCTGGGGGCCGCGTCGGAAGGGTGCAGGGGCTCTGGTTGTCTGCATTAGCGACGGCGACGATTTCTGAACCGATTCGCGTAATTTTGCGTAAGCGCTCAAGTTTCTCGCGGTAACCCTTGTCTAATGCACGAAGCCCTTAAGGTCTTCGTCTTCCACAGACGCTATAGCGGCGGCCAGTTCAGGGTTCAGTTTCTGCCTTAATAGGTAGAGCTGCTCATCTTCCGCTACTCAGGCCCTAATCGCATATTTTCTAAACAAGCCGTAGAATTCTTCAAACGTCTGCCGGTTCTAACTGATCTTGTCCAGCTGCTTACAGGCCGTCTTCTTTCGGAATGGGTCTCCGAAACGCTGGTCCAGCGCCTTAATAGCGTCGTTAGCTGTTACTTCTTCCAGGTCCGCTACTAGCGAAAAAGCTTTACCTTCCAGTCGCGCCTCTAAATAGGCCAATCTGTCTTCTTTGCTGCTTAATGCGTAATCGCGGCTTATCTTATTCTTAATCTTCTTCTTAAACGCCTCCTACGCTTTAGAGTCTCTGCCACCGAAAACCGGTAGATCCGGTAGTAACGTTATCAACGTGCTACCTTAACTGTAGGCCGCCGGCGAGGTGGTTTCTACGTAGGTTTCTCGCCGCAGTAGCGGCGACTTCGCTACTTCCATGTCGGTCAGTTGATCCTTTAGCGCCTTTAGCTGCGCTATTCGATTCGCCGCTTAGTGTTCCAACACGTCGACGATAGTCTCTGCCGATTCCTTCTCGGCCCTTACCGTCTCTACTTCCTCTCTTAGCTGTCTGTTTTCTTCCAGTGTTCTGTAGAACAGCGTCTTAATAAGGTCTATACCGTCGTAGACCTTCCCTATTCCGTTCTCGTTTACGTAGTTCTCTAGTTCCTCGATCGTGCAGTCGTAGATCTTCCTATATTCGCTTATTCGTTCCTTAATCTTAGCAGTCTCTTCTGCTATAAAACCTCTAATAACAATCTTATCGTTAATAACACTGGAGCGCCTACTCGCTCTGTCAGTCTTTCTCTTTCCGCGGCGGCCTGTTACGCCGCTCTCTACTGTCGAGAAGCCTTCTATCTTCTTACAGTGCCTTAGGGGGGTTGTTGTTAGTGTTTTGGTAGGTGCGCATACGTTATTCGGGTTTCCGGATGGTTCAACAGGCCCTTTCGCGTAGCGCGGGGTATAGTGTAGAGAGTGAGTTCGAGAGATAATGATCCGGGCACGCAGATATAATTCAATACGGCCTTTTTGATAACTATCTCTCGAACTAAGGAGGAAAAGGAACCTATGTAGTGGTAGTGGTAGGCTTTGATGGAGGGTGGTGTGCCAAGGCCCGGCTCGGCCCGGACGGGCCGAGCCGAAATCCAGGGTCTACCCCATTATCCAGTCCCACCCCTTTTTACCGCCGTAACAATCCTAGCTTAAAGAAGATAATAGAAGCTGTAAGGACGATCTACTAGTTTCTGCGAATCTTCGAGCGGATCTACTAGTTTATCGCTAATTGTTACGTATGCTGCGTCGCGAAGCTACGTTACGGCCTTCCGGCCGGTCTGTTAAAGCTACTTCCGATCCCTAAGAAACTGTAGTAGCACATTATAATAGATTTCGTAACCGGCCTACCGGATTCTAGTAGATATAATGCTACGCTTAACGTAGTAGATCGACTAAGCAAAGAACGCTACTTTATCCCCTGCTAAGCGAAGGATAAAGGAACTACTGTAGAAGAAATAGCGAGAATGCTAATTTAGTATATATAGAAGCACTACGGTCTGCCGGACACTATTACTACGGATAGGGGTCCCCAATTTACTACCGATGTATAGAAGGACATTAACTATACTCTTAGAATTCGCGGAAAGCTCAGCACGGCAGCTTACCCTTAAACCGACAGTCAGTCTAAAGTAGCTAACTGCAAGATAGAAAAATATCTACGAATCTTCTGTAGTTACTATTAAGGAGAGTAGGTAAAGGTGTTGCCGATAGCCGAATTCTGCGCCAATTTAGCACGATTAGAAGCTACCTCGCTAGCGCCGTTCGAGATAACCTATAGTTATCTTCTAAGAATAAGCTTCTAACTGCTAGACGAACCTAGCCCTTCGGAATCTTCTACTACTACTTCGTCGAAGAGGGTTGCTGCCACTGCGGCGGAAGCTCTCCGATCTCAGATAGAAGAAGCAATTAAGGTAGCGAAAGAGGCAATAGAATCGGCTTAGAAGAAGATAGTAACTCGAGCTAATAGGAAACGGTCGCTAGAAGAATTTAAAGAAGGCTAAAAGGTATAGCTTAACACGCAGAACCTAAGGCTAAAAGGCAACGCTAAGCTTAACCCTCGCTACGCAGGTCCATTTAAGATAGTGGAAAAGAGGTCGCCGGTAACTTATCGGCTCCAGCTACCAAAATCGTTCCGGATCTACGACCTCTTTTATTCGGATCTGCTAAGTTTGGACCCTAAAGACAGTCTTCCGGATTAGGGGTTTACTAAACCCCTACCAGTCGAGATAGACAGTAAAGAAGAGGAATAGGAGGTAGAAAATATAATAGATATAAAAAAGCTAAGAGGATCTATCGAGGCAAGGATCTTATAGAAAGGATAGCCAGAAGACTATAAATAGTATCAGGCCGAGAACCTCCGGAATTTGGCAAAGCTGCTAAGAGAGTTTTATGTCTAGAACCTAAGGAAGCCGAAGCCTAAGTAGCTCCGAAGCTAATTGTCCTAGAGAAAGAAGAAGAAGAGCTGCGTCTGCTCTATTAGTGCAGAAGCCGATAAAAACGATTATAGAGATTACTTAGCTAGAGTCTTCGGCTCTACCACTACTACTGCCGACCGGCTTCGCCAGTCGGATAATAGCTATAAGGCCGAAGACGGCACTACCGCTAGCGCGCTTAGTTAGAGTCTTTGCTCTCTGTTACTACTATCTACTAGCTTAGCCAGAAGGATAATGTTGCGGCGGTAGAAAGAGGTAGGACAGATTGATAGGGTGGACCCTGGATTTCGGCTCGGCCTCTTCCGGGATTTAGGTTCCGGAACGGACCGAGCCGGGCCTTGGCACCACTACCTCTACGGAAGCCTACCACTACTACTACATAGATTCCTTTCCCTCCTTAGTTCGAGATATAGTTATTAAAACAGGCGTATTGAACCTTATCTGCGCGCTCGGATCATTATATCTTAAACTCGCTCTCTACAACAAACCCCGCGCTGCCCGAAAGGGCCCGTCGAATTATCCGGACGCTCGAATAACGCACGCGCACACACACTAACAACAACAACCCCCAAAGCACTGTAAGAAGATAGAAGGCTTCTTAACGGTAGAGAGCGGCGTAACAGGCTGCCGCAGAAAGAGAAAGACTGACAGAGCGAGTAGGCGCTCTAGTGTTATTAATAATAAGATCATTATTAGCGGTTTTACAGCGGAAGAGACCGCAGAGATTAAGGAACGAATAAGCAAATACAAGAAGATCCACGACTGCACGATCAAAGAACTAGAAGACTACGTAAACGAGAATAGGATAGGAAAGGTCTACGACAGTATAGACCTTATTAAGACGCTGTTCCACAGAACGCTAGAAGAAAACAGACAACTAAGAGAAGAAACTAAAGCAGTAAGGGCCGAGAAGGAATTGGCAGAAACTATTATCGACGTGTTAGAAAGCCAGGCGGCGAAGCGATTGGCGCAGCTAAAGGCGCTGAAGCATCAAATAGCTAATATGGAAGCAGCAAAGTCGCTGCCAACGCATCGAGAAACCTATGCAGAGACCGCCTTACCGGCGGCCTATAGTTAAGGTAGCACTACGATAACGCCACTACCGGACCTACCTGCCTTCGGCAGCGGAGACTCTAAAGCATAGGAGGCGTTTAAGAAGAAGATCAAGAATAAGATAAGCTGCGATTATGTGTCAAGCAGCGCTAGAGATAGATTGGCGTACCTAGAATTACGATTAGAAGGTAAAGCTTTCTCGCTAGTAGCGGACCTACAAGAGGTAACTGCTAAAAAGGCGATTAACGCGCTGGATCAGCGTTTCGGAGACCCCTTCTGGAAGAAGACGGCCCGTAAGCAGCTGGACAAGATTAACCAGAACCGGCAGACGTTCGAAGAGTTCTATAGACTGTTCAGGAAATATGCTATTAGAGCGAGAGTAGCAGAAGATAAGCAGCTGCACTTACTAAGGCAGAAACTAAGCCCTGAACTGACGACAGCTATAGCCTCTGTAGAAGACGAAGACCTTTAAAGCTTCGTACACTAGGCGAGAGTCACCGCCAGGAACTTGAACGCATACAGAAAACCAACGACACGTGAACTGATCCAGAAGCCGTCGCCGTCGGCGCAGCCGACGAGAGCCCCTGCGCCCTTCCGACAACGCCCCTAGCAGCCACTGTATCAGTTACAGCGTTCGTCGTTCGTCCCCACCTGCTACGCGTATAGAAAGCCCGGCTATATCGCTACGAGATGCCAAGCAACAGCCTAGCAGAAGCAGAAGTATCGTGTTATAAAGCAGCCGCAGCTACCGAGAAAGACTATACAAGCTATAGAGCCGGCTCCGAACGATACCGACAGTGTAGACAGCGGAGTCCAGCTAAGAATTATAGGAAAAGATCAGCTGGACGGATAGACCCCCTATCCAGCGTAAAAAATAGGGCATCCCTGCAAAAGGCACTAACAGAACGAGAGAGCATCAAAAGTTGTAACGATCCGCTGTTAGCGACGGTGGAAGCGAACACAGAAACGGCGATTATTCTTCCTATTACGATCCACCCTGTTAAGAAGTCGCGCCCACCGCTCTAGCTAAAAGCTTTTATCGATACTAGAGCTCTTATTGGTGCGGCGATCCACTATCGGTTAGTTCAGAAATTTATAAAGGGATACGGCTATCCAGTGGAATTAGCGTCGCTAACGAAGATTTCGGCATATAACGGACAAGACACGGAAAGCGTCACGCACTACATGCCGCTAAAGACTACCTTGGCTGGTCGCACTACGGAAGCGACGTTCCGAATTATAGATATCGGAAGGTTTGACATTATTATAGGGCAGAAATGGATAAAGAACCAGAAAGCTATTATCGACGTAGATAAAAGAACAATTAGATTCAAACCCCTAAGCAACGGCACCGCCGCCGCCGAACCGACCGACGCCACCGTAGCCGAATCGAAAGTCGCGGCTGCCAATGAAACCCCGTCCGATCGTTCCGAACCCCTGGTTACTGTCGGAATAATAAGTTTAGAAGCTATAACGACCCTCGCGAGGTCGCTGGACAATAAGATTTACGCTATCTTAATAAAAGACATTAAAGACTACCGGAAGATAATAACGGAAGAAGAAGTGGATCCCCTAGAAGTACTGCCGAACGAGCTCTATAGTTACGCTAACGTCTTCTTAAAAGCCGACTCCAACCTATTGCCGCTCTATCGACTGGAATATAACAACAAGATCCGATTGAAAGAGGGGGCTACGCTGCCGAGAACCGAACCCCTAAGACGACTGTTACTAGCGGAACTGGACCAGGTAGAGGTGTTCGTTCACGAAAACCTAGCAAAGAAGTTTATTACGCCGAGTTCTGCCAAATACGCGTTACCGATTCTTTTCGTAAGGAAACTAGGGGGTAGTCTGCGACTCTGCGTAGACTATCGAGGCCTTAACGAGGTTACCAAGAGAGACGTATACCCACTGCTGTTAATCGATAAGACTATACAGCGCGTAGCAAGGGCCAAGTGGTTTAGCAAGCTGGACATCCGCTAAGCGTTCTATCGACTAAGAAACGAAGAAGGGCAAACAGAAGACCTTACGACGTTCGCGACGCGTATAGGCAATTTCAAGTAGTTGGTAATGCCTTTCGGACTCACTAACGCGCCGGCGGTATAGCAACGCTTTATAAACCACACCTTTATAGACATACTGAAACGGTTCGTGTCTATCTATTTGGACGACATTCTTATCTATACGGACGGAACGAGAGACTAGCACACGGACTACGTCGAGAGGGTGCTAAAGAGGCTCTGCAAAGTGGGATTAAACGCGGACACGAAGAAGAGCGAGTTCTATCAGACCGAAGTCAAGTATCTCGGTCTTATCGTCGGAAGAGACGGAATTTGTATAGACCTATTAAAGGTCGCCGCTGTTGCGGAATGGAGGCAGCCGAAATCCGGAAACACTACGCAAATCAGAGCGTTTCTCGGATTCTACAGCTACTACCGACAGTTTATTAAAGACTTTAGCAAGATAGCGAGACCCCTAAACGAGGCGTTAAAGAAGGAGGCTGCTGGCCTATAGAATAAGAAGTGCACAGAAGCTTTCGTACGGCTAAAAGAAGCAGTGGCCTCGGCGCCGGTTCTAGCGCACTTCCGACTGGAAAAGACGATCTACGTAGAAACGGACGCTTCCGATACAGTAACGGCAGGGGTCCTTTCTTAATATAGAGACGATGAAACCCTTTATCTAGTAGCTTTCTTTAGCAAGTCTATAACGGAAGCCGAGCGGAACTACGCTATCTACAATAAGGAGCTGCTAGCGATTATTCAGGCGTTCGAGGAGTAGAAGCCAGAGCTTATAGCTGGAAAGAGCACGGTCCAGGTCCTTACAGACCACCAGTTGCTGACCTACTTTTTTAAAGACGCAGAAGCTCTTACGACGTCAAGCACGGTAGGCTGCCTACCTATCTAGGTTCGACTTTAAGATTTTCTATCGACTAGGGGCTCAAAATGGAAAGGCTAACGCGCTAACGCGAAGAGAAGGGAAAACCAGCTGCGCGAAAGAAGATCCGAACATGTTTCAGAAGGTGCTAACCGAGCGGATAGTGGACGCAGAGGTGTTGAAAGAGGTAGGGGTCTGCGCAGTAGGACCGGCCCCTAAGAAAGAGACTCTCTACGAGAAGGTAGACCGGCTTAATTAACAACAGAAGCTCGGCAAAACCGGTTCAGGGAAGCTAATAGTTCCAGAAGAACTAATTACTAAGGTTATCCAACTAGTCTATAACTCTATAGATGTTGGCTACGCTGGAGCGAAGAAAACAATGCAGGCTGTAAGAACGATCTACTGGTTTCTGCGGATCTACGAACGGATCTACCGATTTATCGCCAACTGCTACGTATGCCGAGCCGCGAAGCTACGTTACGGCCTTCCGGCTGGTCTGCTAAAGCTGCTTCCGATCCCCGAGAAGCCGTAGCAGCATATTACGATAGATTTCGTAACCGGACTGCCGGACTCGGACAGCTACGACGCTACGCTAAACGTAGTAGACCGACTAAGCAAAGAACGCCACTTCATCCCCTGCCGAACGAGAAACAAAGGAACTATAGCGGAAGAGACCGCACGGATGTTGATTCAACACGTGTGGAAGCACTATAGCCTGCTAGACACTATTACTACAGATAGGGGCCCTTAGTTCACCGCCGACGTATAGAAAGCCATTAACCAAGCTCTCGGAATTAGTAGAAAGCTTAGCACAGCCGCTTATCCGTAGACCGACAGTTAGTCTAAAGTGGCTAACCGAGAAATAGAGAGATATCTACGAACCTTCTGCAGCTATTACTAAGAAGAATGGATTAAGGTGTTGCCGATAGCCGAGTTCTGCGCCAACTCGGCACTGTCTAAAGCTACCTCGCTGGCGCTGTTTAAGATAACGCACGGCTGTCTTCTAAGAATAAGTTTCCAACCGCCGAGCGACGCCGGCTCGCCGGAGCTTCCCACCGCTACGTCGTTAAAGAGAGTCGCCGCTGCGGCGGCAGAAGCGCTACGATCTCAGATAGAAGAAGCGATCAAGGTAGCGAAAGACGCGATGGAATCGGCTCAGAAGAAGATAATAGCTCGAGCTAATAAGAAGCGGTTACCGGTAGAATTCGAGGAAGGCCAAAAGGTATAGCTTAATACGTAGAACCTAAGGCTAAAAGGGAACGCCAAGCTCAACCCCCGCTACGTAGGTCCGTTTACGATAGTGGAAAAGAGGTCGCCGGTAACCTATCGGCTCTAGTTACTGAAATCGTTCCGGATCTACGATGTCTTCCACTCGGACCTATTAAGCTTAGACCCTGAAAACGGCCTGCCGGAACAGGGGTTTGCTAAACCCCTGCCAATCGAGATAGACGATAAGGAAGAATAGGAGGTAGAAGACGTAATAGACGTAAAGCAGACGAGGGGGTCCATTAAAGCGAGGATTTCGTAGAAGGGGTGGCCAGAAGACTATAAATAGTATCTGGTCGAGAACCTACGGAATTCGGCGAAGCTGCTTAGAGAGTTCTACGTGCGGAACCCGAAGAAACCAAAACCTAGATAGCTCCGAAACTAACGACTTCCGAAAGAGATAGAAGAAAAAGAAGAAAGCCGCGTCCGCTCCACCGGCGCAGAAGCCGATAAAGACGATCGTAACGGTCGCTTTCAGGGAGGTCTTCGACTCGGCCACTACCCACTACCGGTTCGACGCGGCCACTACCTACCGTAGCGTGCCAGCGCCGCCGACCCTGTAGTAGGTAAAGGCTTTAGTAGAGAAGAAAAAGAAGAAGAAAAACGGCGCTGCGGAAGACCTATATAGATATCTAAGGCGATGCACAGACTAGCCGAACCGCAGCGCAGATAACCTACGGCTCAGATTAGATAGCACGGATCAAACGCGCGGATTAGATAGACGCCAAGTAAAGGACTTCAGACGCCGACGATGTAAGAAATTAAAGAAGCGATAAAGAAAACGTTGTTTTTAATAGAAGACAGAAGAGGTAACACTACTGTTGGAGTGGATTTTCGAGAAGGAGACGACAAAAAAAAAGTGGAGATTTTAGGATAGAAAGGGTAACTAAGCGGTCGAGGGCGACCGCTAGTAAGGGAGGGGGGTAGTGTTGCAGTAGTAGAAAGAGGTGGGACAGATTAATAGGGTGGACCCTGGATTTCGGCTCGGCCCCTTCCAGGATTTAGGTTCCGGAACGGACCGAGCCGGGCCTTGGCACCACTACCTCTACAGAAGCCTACTACCACCACTACATAGATTCCTTTCCCTCCTTAGTTCGAGATATAGTTATTAAAACAGCTGTATTAAACCTTATCTGCGCGCTCGGATCAGATAATAACAGCAAAGAACGAAGCTAACGCAAACAAAGCAGCCTTGCAGTAGCGCTTAAGGCCTTAGTAGAGAAGAAAAGGAAGAAGAAATAGCGAGCTATAGACAGATCTATATAGACCTATAAAGCAGCGCATAGGCTAGCTACGCTGCAGCTTAGATAGCTGCCGGCTTAGATCAGATAGCTTAGATTAGATAGAAACCAAAGTAAAAGATGTTAGATAGCGACGATATAAGAAGAAAGAAGGTAATAAAAAGGGATGTTTTCGAGATAGAAGAAAGCGAAGAGGTAACGTTAAAAAAAGAGTTAGGGATAAGTAAGCAGTCGAGGTCGACTGCTACTAAGGGAGGGGGGTAGTGTTGCATCGGCAGAAAGGGGTAGGACTAAGTAATAGGGTAGACTCTTAGAATTTCGTCTCGGCCCTTCCAGACTAAGCCGGGCCTTAGCACACTACCCCTAAAGCCCTCGCCTACCGCCGTATAGATTCCTTTCCTTCTTTAGTTCGAGATATAGTTATTAAAACAGCTGTATTAAATTATATCTGCGTACTCGGATTAGCCGCTGCCGTTAAATCGGTCACTGTCGTCGCTGCAGAACCGAAAGTTACAGTTATTAACGCGGTTCCTGTTATAGCAGCAGAAAGGGGTAGGACTAAGGAATAGGGTAGACTCTTGGAATTTCGGCTCGGCCCTTCCAGACCGAGCCGGGCCTTGGCACACTACCCCTAAAGCCCTTACCCACTGCTGCATAGATTCCTTTCCTTTTTCAGTTCGAGATATAGTTATTAAAACAGCCGTATTGAATTATATCTGCGTGCTCAGATTATTGTATCTCGAACTTACTTACTATACTAACTTCGCGCTATGCGAAAGGGACCGTTAAACTATCCGGACACCCGAATAACGCACGTGCACACTTATATACCAAACTATACACTAGCACTGCAAGACAGCTATAGAGAGCTTCTTAACAGTAGAAGGCGGCGTTACAGGCCGCAGCAGAAGCAGGAGAGAAAAGACTAACAGAGCGAGTAGGCGCTCTAGCGTTATTAATAATAGTATTATTATTAGAGGTTTTACAGCGGAAGAAACTGCAGAGATTAAGGAACAAATAACTAAATATAAGAAGATCTACGACTGTACGCTTAGGTAACTTAAAGGCTATATAAACGAGAACGCAATAGGGAAGGTCTACAAGGGTATAGACCTTATTAAGATACTGTTTTACAGAACCCTGGAAGAGAAGAGGCAGTAAAGAGAGGAAACCGAAGCGGTAAGGGTCGAGAAGGAATCGGCAGAGACTATTATTGATATGCTAGAAAACTAGGCGGCGAATCGACTAGCATAACTAAAGGCGATAAAGACTTAGTTAGCTAAGATAGAAGCAGCGATGTCGTCGGCGCCGCTACTACATTAAGAAGAAGAAGCAGAGACCGCCTTACTAGCAGCCTATAGTTAAGGCAGCACCTCGATAACGTTAATACCTAACCTACTAGCGTTTAGAGACAGAGATCCTAAAGACTAGTAGGCGTTTAAGAAAAAGATAAAGAACAAGATAGACTGCAGTTATGCCGGAAACAGTAGAGAAGACAGGTTGGCCTACCTAGAATCGCGATTAGAAGGTAAAGCTTTTTCGCTAGTAGCAGACCTAGAAGAGGTAACTGCCGAAGAAGCAATTAAAGCGCTAGACCAACGCTTCGGAGATCCCTTCCGGAAGAAGACAGCCTATAAGCAACTAGATAAGATTAACTAGAACCGGCTAACGTTTAAGGAGTTCTATAGACTGTTTAGAAAATATGCTATTAGAGCTAGAGTGTTAGAAGATAAGCAGCTACACTTGCTAAGGCAGAAGCTGAACCCTGAACTGGCCGCAGCTATAGCTTCGGTAGAAGACGAAGACCTCGAGAGCTTTGTGCACTAAGCAAGAGTTACTGCTAGAAACCTGAGCGCCTACGCGAAATCGGCATCGCGCGAATTAATTCAGAAGCAGTCGGCGCCGACAACACGACCCCCTGCTCCTTTCTGCCGAGGCCCTACCTAGCAGACATCTTATTCGCCGTGTTCGTCGTTCGTCCCTACCTACTACGCGTACAGAAAGCTAGGCTATATCGCGACGAGATGCTAAGCGACGGCTTAACAGAAGTAGGAATATCGTGTTACAAAGCCGTAGCTGCCGAGAAAGACTATCTAAGCCATTAAGCCGGCTCCGAACGACACCGACAGTATAGATAGTAGAGTGCCTCTGCAAATCTTAGGAAAAGACTAGCTAGACGGATAGGCCCCCTATCTAGTATAGACAATAGGGCACTGCTACGAACTACGTTGCCGGAAGAAGGAAGTATAAACAGTTGTAGCAATCCGCTCTTAGCGGCGGTGGAAGTAAATACGGAGACTACTATTATCCTTCTAATTACGGTCTACCCCCTTAGAGGCTCGCACCGACTACTATAATTAAGGGCTTTTATCGACATAGGAGCTCTTATCGGAGCCGCGATCCACTATCGATTAATTTAGAAGCTAATAAACAGATACAGTTACCTAGTGGAATTAGTATTACTAACGCGAATTTCGGCATATAACGGACAAGATACTAAGAGTGTTACGCATTATGTGCTATTAAAGACCACCTTGGCAGGTCGCACTACAGAAGCGACGTTCCGAATTATAGATATCGGAAGGTTTAACATTATTATAGGGCAGAAATAGATAAAGAACGAGAAAGCCGTTATTAATATAGGTAAAGGCACGATCAGGTTCAAAACCCAGCAGAGTGGAGTCGCCGCTGCCGAATCGGTCACCGTCGTCGCTGCGAAACTAAACGCTACAACTACCGGAGCGGCTCAGATCAATCGGCCCGACTCTTTGGACACGATCGGAATAATAAGCTTAGAAGCTTTAACGACCCTCGCGAGGTCGCCAGACAGTAAGATCTACGCTATCTTAATAAAAGACATTAAGGATTACTGGAAGATAATAGCAGAAGAAGAAGTAAATCTATTAGAGGTGCTACTAAAGGAGCTCTTTAGCTATGCGGATATATTCTCGAAAGCTAACTCCAACCTCCTGCTGCTCCATCGACCAGAATACAACAACAAGATCAGATTAAAGGAAGGAGCTACGCTGCCAAGAACCGAGCCCCTAAGACGATTATCGCTGGCCGAGCTGGACTAAGTAGAGGTATTTGTTCGAGAAAACCTAGCAAAGAAGTTTATTACACTAGGCTCTGCAGAATATACATTACCAATTCCTTTCGTACAGAAATCCAGAGGTAGTCTCCGACTGTACGTAGATTACCGAGGCCTTAATAAGGTTACTAAGAGAGATGTGTACCCGCTGCTATTAATAGATAAGACTATACAACGAGTAGCTAAAGCTAAGTAGTTTAGTAAGCTGGATATTCGCTAAGCGTTCCACCGACTAAGGAACAAGAAGGGACAAACAGAAGATCTTACGACATTTGCTATACGTACAAGCAATTTCAAGTAGTTGATAATACCTTTCGGTCCTACCAACGCGCCGGCAGTGTAGCAGCGTTTTATAAATTACACCTTTATAGACATGCTAGAACGATCCGTATCTATCTACCTAGACGACATTCTTATCTACACTAATAGAACGAGAGAACAGCATATAGACTACATCGAGAAGGTGCTAACTAGGCTCTACGAGGTCGGATTAAACGCGGACACGAAGAAGAGCGAGTTCTATTAGACTGAGGTCAAATATCTCGCTCTTATCGTCAGAAGAGAAGGAATTCGGATAGACCCCTTAAAGGTCGCCGCTAATGCAGAATAGAAGTAGCCGAAATCTGGAAACACTACCTAAATCAGAGCGTTTCTCGGATTCTGCAGCTACTATCGACAGTTTACTAAGGACTTTAGCAAGATAGCGAGACCTCTAAACGAAGCATAAAAGAAGGAGGCCGCTGGCCTATAGAATAAGAAGTGCACAGAAGCTTTTAACTAGCTAAAAGAAGCAGTGGCCTCGGCGCCGGTTCTAGCACACTTCCGACCGGAAAAGACAGTTTATCTAGAGACGGACGCTTCCGATACAGTAACCGCAGGGGTCATTTCTTAGTACGACGACGCCGACAAGACCCTCTATCTAGTAGCTTTCTTTAGCAAGTCTATAAACGAGGCTAAGCAGAACTACGCTATTTACGACAAAGAGCTATTAGCTATTATTTAGACTTTCGAAGAGTGGAAACCAGACCTTATAGCTAGAAGGAGCACTGTCTAGGTTCTTATAGACTATTAGTCACTTACCTACTTTGTAAAGATGCAGAAGCTATCGCGCTATCAAGCTTAGTAGGCCGCCTACTTATCTAGATTCGACTTTAAGATTACCTATCGACCCGGAGCTCAAAATGGAAGGGCTAATACGCTAACGAGAAGAGAAGGGAAGACTAGCCGCGCGAAAGAAGATCCGAACATGTTCTAGAAGATGTTGACCGAACGGATAGTAGACGCTAAGGTATTAAAAGAAGTAGGGATCTGCGCGATAGAACCGCCGACAGAAGAAGAGACACTCTACGAGAAAGTGGAACGGCTTAATTAGCAACAAAAGCTCGGCAAAATAGGCTTAGGGAAGCTAATAGTTCTAGAAGAACTAATTACAGAGGTTATCCAGCTAGTCTATAGTTCTAAGGATGTTAGTTACGCCAGCTCGAAGAAGACGATAGAAGCTGTAAGGACGATCTACTAGTTTCCGCAAATCTTCGAGCGGATCTACTGATTTATCGCTAATTGTTACGTATACCAAGTCGCGAAGCTACGTTACGGCCTTCCAGCCAGTCTATTAAAGCCACTTCCGATCTCCAAGAAACCGTAGCAGTATATTACGATAGATTTCGTAACTGGCCTGCCGGATTCTGGTAGATATAATGCTACGCTTAACGTAGTAGATCGACTAAGCAAAGAACGCTACTTTATCCCCTACTAAGCGAAGGATAAAGGAACTACTATAGAAGAAACAGCGAGAATGCTAATTTAGTATATATAGAAGCACTATAGTCTGCTGGACACTATTACTACGGATAGGGGTCCTTAATTTACTGCTAATGTATAGAAGGCTATTAACTAAGCTCTCAGAATTCGTAGAAAACTCAGCATAGCTGCTTACCCTTAAACCGACAGTTAGTCTAAAGTAGCTAACTGCAAGATAGAGAAATATCTACGAATCTTCTATAGTTATTATTAAGCAGAGTGGGTTAAGGTGTTGCCGGTAGCCGAATTCTGCGCCAATTTAGCACGATTAGAAGCTACCTCGCTAGCGCCGTTCGAGATAACCTATAGTTATCTTCTAAGAATAAGCTTCCAACTGCTAGACGAACCCAGCCCTTCGGAATATCCTACTACCACTTCGTCAAAGAGGGTTGCCGCCGCCGCGGCAGAAGCTCTCTGATCTTAGATAGAAGAAGCGATCCGGGTAGCGAAAGAGGCAATAGAATCGGCTTAGAAGAAGATAGTAACTCGAGCTAATAGAAAGCGGTTGCTAATAGAATTCGAGGAAGGCCAAAAGCTATAGCTTAATACGCAGAACCTAAGGCTAAAAGGCAACGCCAAGCTTAACCCCTGCTACGTAGGTCTGTTTAAGATAGTAGAAAAGAGGTCGCTAGTAACTTATCGGCTCTAGCTACCGAAATCGTTCCAGATATACGACGTCTTTTATTCAGATCTGCTAAGCCTAGACCCTAAAGACGGCCTTCCAGAACAGGGGTTCGCCGAACCCCTACTAATCGAGATAAACGGTAAAGAGGAAGAATAGGAGATAGAAGATATAATAGATATAAGAAAGCTAACAGGATCTATCGAAGCAAGGATCTCGTAGAAGAGATAGCTAGAAGATTATAGATAGTATGCTATTACGAATCTCCGGAATTCGGTAGAGCTGCTAAAGGAGTTTTATACGCGGAATCCAAGGAGACCGAAGCCTAAGTAGCTCCAAAGTTAATAGTTCTAGAAGAAGAAGAAAAGCTGCGTCTGGTCTATTAGTGCAGAAGCCGATAGAAACGATCGCGACGATGCGTTTGCTTAGGGTCTTCGCCTCTACCACTACTGCCGACCAGCGAAGCCAGTCGGATAATAGCTATAAGGCCGAAGACGGCACTACTGCTAGGCCGCTTTGTAGGAGTCTTCGTTCTTCGCCCTCTAGCGAAGAACGAAAACAACGCTAACGAAGCGGCTTTACGGTAGGGCCCGAAGCTATAGTAGAGAAGAAAAAGAAGAAGAGACAGCGAGCTGCGGATAGATCTATATGGACCTCTGTAGCGGCGTACAGGGTGGCCACGCCGCAGCTTAGATAGCTGCTAGCTTAGATCGGATAGCTCTAATCAGATAGAAGCCGAATTAAAAGACGTTAGATAGCAACGATGTAAAAAGAAAGAAGATAGAAAAAGGAGATATTTTCGAGATAGAAGAAAGTAAAGAGGTAACGTCGGTTTTAAAGATAGTTTCTATAGAAGGAACTGCGAATCAAAAAAAAAAGAGACGAATAAGCAGTCGAGATCGATTGCTAATAAGGGGGGGGGGTAGTGTTACAGCGGCAGAAAGGGGTGGGACTAAGTAATAGGGTAGACTCTTAGAATTTTGGCTCGGCCCTCCTAGACCAAGCCGGGCCTTAGCACACTACCCCTAAAGCCCTTACCTACCGCTGCGTAGATTCCTTTCCTTCTTTAATTCGAGATATAGTTATTAAAAAGGCTGTATTAAATCCTATCTGCGTGCCTAGATCAGATTTCGTAAAGCGGCGTCAGCGCTACTAGCTTTGCAGTAGCGCTTAAGACTATAATAGAGAAGAAAGAGAAGAAGAGACAGCAGGCTACGGACGGATCTATATAGACCTCCGCAGCAGCGTACAGGCCAGCTACGCTGCAGCTTAGATAGCTGCCGGCTTAGATCAGATAGCTTAGATTAGATAGAAGCCGAAGTAAAAGACGTTAGATAGCGATAATATAAGAAGAAAGAAGATAAAGAAAGGGGATATTTTCGAGATAGAAGAAAGCGAAGAGGTAACGTCGGTTTCAAAGAGGGGTTTAAGCAAAAGGAACTGCGAATTAAAAAAAAGCAGAAGAAGAAAAGAGAGAGATAAGTAAGCGGTCGAGGTCGACTGCTAGTAAGGGAGGGGGGTAGTGTTGCAGCGGCAGAAGGGGGTAGGACTAAGCGATAGAGTAGATCCTTAGAATTTCGGCTCGGCCCTTCTGGACCAAGCTAGGCCTTAGTATACTACCCCTAAAGTCCTTGCCTACCGCTGTATAGATTCCTTTCCTTCTTTAGTTCGAGATATAGTTATTAAAAAGGCTGTATTGAATTATATCTACGTGCCCGAATCAAATGTCGTATATTAGGCGGCGCTGCCCAGCCTAGGTCCTAGACCTGACCTAAGCTAGCCGTCGCCCTAAGGACTGCGACTTAGCAGCGCTAGCACGACCCTACCCTTTATACAGAATTACCGACAGGACCCTACTCCTATATAGAGGGAGAACCCTATAGCCCTATATAGAGGGGAATTGCCGCCCCTCTAAACAGAGGGAAAACTCTGCACTACTGTACAGATGGAGAACTCCCGATCCTCTGTATAGAGTGTAAACCTTATACCCCTATATAGAGGGAAATTGCTAGCTTGGCTTTGTAGGTACAAATTGTATAGCAGCAGACGACAAAGGAACTGCCTATTAGTCCCTTTATATAGATACCCAACCTTAAGTTTCTAAACTAAGATTCTTAAGCCCTTATATTAGGAACTGATCTTACTGTCGGTAACTGTAGTAATATAACAAAGATAGACAGCGACATCCCTATAGAACCTACAGCTATACAGGAGCATATGCACTGCGTATACGAGGAGCTGCTAGAACACAAGAGGCAGCTCGAGCAGCAAGTAAGCCACTAGGCTACGATAATTTCCTAACGGGAACAGGAGCTACTACAGCTTAGGGCGTCCGATCGCGATCCGACCCCTACGACGACGACGAACACGATAGCCTACACCCCGACCCCTAAGAGCAAACTCCCTAACGTTACTACGTACGATAGTAAGGCTCCGGCCGAGTACCCCTCCTAGGCTGCCTAGATGCGCTCTAAGCTTCTAGTCGACTTAGGAGCATACCCGACCGAGCTAGACAAGATAGTTTACCTCTTCGGGAGGTTAAAGGGCAGGGCGGTAGTACGGATTTTGCCGTAGTACAAGACGGCTATTGCCAACCTGGCAATAGCTACGACGACGATACTCTAGGCAGCGCTTAACAAGAGCTACAAGGACCTAGACCGCGAGAGCTAAGCACTCCTATAGGTTAATACGATAAAGCAAGGGCGCAAGACTGTACGAGAATTCCTTGCAGAATACAACTAGACTCTAGCAGAGGTAGGAGGTCTCTAATAGGAGGACAGGATAAAAATTACCTCTTTAAAGGTAGACCTCTCTAAGGAGATTATAATGGGACTAGTAGGCGTAATGCGACTAGCTACGTACGAGGAATTCTGCAATCTCCTTAGAATAGTTAACGACTAGCAGCGCAGGCTCGGACAGATAAGCCGCGCTTACGAGATAAGACAACCCCTCTAGCGGCAGACGGACGCTATAGACTAGGAACCAACGACGACGAGGGTGGCAGCAGCCGTTACTGTACGGCCAAGGGCCGCTACTAAAAGGACACAATAGGTAGACATAGCTACTATTAACAAGAGGCGAGCAGAAGGGAACTGCTACAGGTATAGCAAGATAGACTACACTATACAGAATTGCAGGCTTTTGCTAGCAGAGAGCCCTAGGGGACAGCCGACCACTGCAAGGGTAGCAACTACGGCGCCCTAACAAGAGGATTAGGAGTCCTACTCGGACGACAACGAGTCGGGAAAAGAGTAGCCTCTAAGTAAAGGCTCTACTAGAGGCGTATACGAGATAGATTGCTAAATCAAAGCACTACTTAGCTATCTTTTAAGAGCAACTACATAACGACTACGCTATTTATTGTACAGCCAACGTTAAACGGGTCCGCAACAGCGCGGACATTAATTAACACAGGATGTTTAGTGTACAGAGTAATCAGCGAAGACTTCGTACAGAGACACCAGATTAAGACGACTCCTACTGTACCTGTACGTATATTGGGCATTACCGGGCGAGGACTGGACATTACCTATATAGTAAAAGTAACGATAGAGATATAGGGACACTATAAGCAGGACTTATACCTCTATGTCGTATAGGACAAGTTAGGGTATAACCTAATACTAGGGAAGCTATAGATAGAGCGCTAGAGGGGCAAGCTAGACGTTGGGCGAGGACGGCTATACCTAGCAGTAACGAGGCAGAGGCTCCGAGACTAAGGGAGAGCCCTGCAGGACGACAGCGCTACGGCCAGAGTCAATACGTCGACGAAGCAGGGGCCCTAAGACTAAAGGAAGGCTCCGCAGAGTAATAATGCTAAGGCCAAAATTAACACAGCGACGGCGGACATCGAGAAGGCATTAGTACCTAAAATAGTAACGGACCCCTATACGAAGCTCCTAAGGGAATATGCTGGATACCTAGACCTCTTCGAGCCAAAGTCAGCCTTAAAACTGCTGCTACACTAAGGAGAAGGAATTAACTACGACATCTAGCTAGAGCCCTGTCTAGATAGGAGTCTGCTAGAGGTACTGTACGGACCGCTATATAGAATGTCCTCTAGAGAATTCCTAGTACTACGCAAGACACTAGACGACCTGCTTGCCAAAGGTTTTATTTAGGCAAGTACCTCGTCTGCAGGAGCCCTAGTACTGTTTGTCTATAAGGAGGGGAAGGCCGGCTTGCGTTTCTACGTAGACTACAGAGGCATTAACGCAATTACTAAGGAGGACTAGTACCCCTTACCCCTTATTAAGGAGACTCTCGAACGGATTAGCAAGGCAAAGTAGTTTACTAAGCTTAACGTAGTCTCGGCCTTCTACAAGATACGGATTAAGGAAGGTTGCGAATAGATAACTGCCTTCTATACGAAATATAGTCTTTTTAAGTAGCTTGTTACCCCCTTTAGCCTTGCCAACGCACCGGCAACCTTCTAAAGGTACATTAACAAGTCCTTGCAAGGGTTACTAGACGACATCTGCTCGGTATACCTCGACGACACCCTAGTTTTTACAGACGGCACCTATACAGATTACGTACAGGACGTTAAGAAGGTGCTGGACCGACTGCAGTAGGCTAGCTTGTACCTCGACATCGACAAATGCGAATTCGGTGTCCAGCGTACGAAATCCCTAGGTTTTATTATCGAGGTAGGGAAAGGCATTAGCATAGATAGGAAGAAGATTGATGCTATTAAGCAATAGAAGCCGCCTACGAACATTAAGGACGTACGGGAATTTCTTAGGTTTGCCAACTTCTACCGCTAGTTTATACAGAACTACTCGGAGATCGTACACCCCCTAGTCGAGCTAATATATAAGGACAAGCAGTTCAAATAGACGGACGAATGCGATAGGAGCTTTAACAAGCTAAAGGAGCTCTTTACTATAGGACCAACGCTTGCCGCCTTCGACCTAGAGCGTACGACGATACTAGAAACCGACTCTTTAGGATACTGCATAGGGGGCATCCTGTTACAGGTAGGCTCGGACAGACTCCTACACCTATACGCGTATTTCTCTAAGAAGAACTCCCTAGCTAAGTGCAACTACCCTATCTACGACAAGGAATTGCTAGCAGTTGTACAGTGTTGCGAGGCATAGGATAGAGAACTCTGCTTAGTTCCTAAGTTCCTTGCCCTAACTAACTACAAAAACCTAGAGTACTGTACGCAGACCTAGAAGCTGTCTAAGAGGCACGTACGATAGGTAATATACCTAAGCCGGTTTAATATAAGACTTTAGTATCGTAAGGGTAAGGACAACAGCAGGGCCGATACGCTATCTAGACAGGACTAGGACATACTAACGACGTACGAGGACGACCAGTTAAAGTTACAAACATTCTAGATGTTTAAGGAGGAGCCAGGCGAGGAGACTATCCGCCTAGCAGCGACACACCTATAGGAACCCTAACTGCAAGTATAGGAAGAGGCAGTAGAGAGGGACGAGGTGTACCGAAGGGCCTATATAGCGATCTAAGGAGGATAGCGGAAGCTCCTAGCAGAGCTCTACCTTAAGGTGTCGGCAGCAGAGTGCTTAGTAGACAAGGAGAACAACCTAAAGTTCAGGAATCGGATTTGGGTCCCGGCAGACGAGAAGCTCTGTACGAGCTTAATACAACGGGCACATAATTCTATAGCTACTAGGCACCTAGGGCGCGAGGAAATGTACAGCATTGTCGCCCGGGACTACTACTAGCCGGCGATAGCGAAGGACATCCGCAGGTTCGTACGAAACTGCGATGTATGCAGACGGACGAAGCCCTAGCGTAAGTTAAAGCATAGGCTGCTAAAGCCCCTACCGATCCTAGACCGGCCCTAGCAAGACCTAACAGTGGACTTTATTATAGACCTCCCCGAGAGCGATAGACGGCAGAACATTATAGTAGTAACAGACAAGCTAACGAAAGGGGTAATACTGGAGGGAATAGACCCTATTACAGCTAAGGACACTGCCTAGGCATTTATACAGACGACGTTTAGCAAGTACGGTTTCCCTTAGTCAATTGTATTAGATTGGAGCACACAGTTTACGAGCCAGCTCTAGGCAAGGGTCTGCTAGTTGCTAAAGGTAGAACGTCGCCTGTTAATTGTATAGTATCCGCAGACGGACGGGGCGATAGAGAGGGTTAATTCGACGTTGGAAGCGTACCTCTGAGCGTACGTCGACTATAACTACACAAACTGGAACCGCCTCCTCCCTATAGCAGAGCTAGCTATTAACAGCCGTACAGCTAATACTACAGGATTGTCCCCCTTCTTTCTAGCCTATAGATACGACTATTCCCTACTCCTACCGACCCTAGGAGGTAACACTGCGCGCCCTGTCGATCCCCAATTTAGCAGGAAGAAGCTATCGTACAGACGATTACGAACGCCTATTAATAGGCGAAGGCGAGTCTAGCTATAGCCTAAAAGAATACCGAAGAGCAGGCTAACAAGGGACAGCAGGCTGCACTAAGGTACGAGGCAAGGGATAAGGTCTAGCTAAACTAGTGCAACATCCGTACAGACCGGCTAAGCAAGAAGCTAGATTGGAAGCACAGGAAGTTTACAGTAGTCTAACTAGTAGGGATATAGACTGTACGACTAAACACTCCCCTAGGGATTTATCTAGTCTTCTACGTAGACCTCGTACAGCTAGCGAACACGGACCCCCTGCCGCACCAGACGACAGACGACGCGTACCTACTAGCGATTATAACTAAGGGCCAGGAAGAGTACGAGGTAGAAGGAATCCTTAAGAGCCAAAGGAAGCGGAGGAAGGTAGAGTACCTAGTAAAATAGAGAGGATAGGCAGAGCCTATATAGGAACCGTACGAGGCCCTGCAAGACACAACAGCGCTGGACAGGTAGGAGGAGAACTATCCCCCTACCCAGTTACAGTAACACTACGCTATACAGCGAAAAGGGGCACGATCTACCCTATAAACAGGGTAGCTGCTAGCAACTTAGGTTGTTAAAGGGTCGAGAATTACGACGTAGGACACTATAGGATCCTACTAACACTATACCGTACGACACTATACAGAAGAGGGGCTAGAGGAAGGGAACAGCTAGAAGACAGGCAAGATAGGAGAAATAAGAAGGGAATAGGAACGACACTGTCCGAAAACTTTTATATACTACCTTAAGGTAGCTTACTAGCCACTACCCCTAGGACCTAGGTTAGCCAACTCTACACCTATAATCTTAATTACCTCCTGGACGGAAGGGGCCCCAGTACTAGGAAAAGTAGAAGGGTAGCTTAGCAACACCCTGCTGCTAGTTAATATAGCATCTAAGACGTTAGCTTAGACGGTACAGAGGACGGGAACCTGTACGAACCGGAAGCGAAGCTGCTAGTCGAATTAAGCATTCCACTACTAGAGGTAGAAATAGGAGGAGACCCTAGCCGGACGAGCGGAGGAGGAGCCAGCGACCACGAGAGAGCTACAACGAGCACGGCCGGACAGGGCAGGTAGCATAGTAGTTAGTAGTAGTAATAGTAGTAGTAGCGGGCTGCCAGGCGGACAGGTAGCAGGTAGAGAATAAAGAAGAAAGAGAAGAAGAGAGAGGGAGAAAAGGGAAGGGGTTTATATACAGGGTAGTAGCTGCCTGCCTTATAGGGCAACGACAACTAGGGCAGCTGCTACAACTGTATAAAGGAGGACAAACGAGGCAGCTACGACCTAGGGCCTGTACGAGCGACGGCCTACTAGACGATCGGACAGAGGCGGGAACATCTACCTAGGAGTAAAACTCTAGACGACGACTAGGGGACAGGAACAGAACCAAATAGCCTAGTAGCGCCGGACCGTACGGTTAGGACGTAGAGTACATAGCTAGAGCTTAAGGGTAGGAGGGGAAGGAGCAGACGGGACCGAGCACCTCCTACACCTTTATAACCGCTTGCAGGCCTCCTTAGCCTTAGCCTCGGCTTCGTTAAATTAGCAAACGGAACCGGACAAGGTTAGGTAGAAGCGATCCAGCACTACCTGTCTTCCCTGCCTACGGACCTAGAAGGACAAGTCTAAGGTTAAACCGGCGGAGAGGCAGGTTAACAGTTAAGTACCTAGACGAAGACGGGAAAGCGCTACCTAGCAAAGGAACACTAGGGGCTAAGGGTGTACAGTATGCTGCTGTACGAAAAGGGTACTACGAGAAGGGAGAGGGGGTATTGTTAGGAGGCGCCGCCTAGCCTAGGTCTTAGACCCGACCTAAGCTAGCCGTCGCCCTAAGGACTGCGACTTAGCGGCGCTAGCACGACCCTACCCTCTGTACGGAATTACCGACAGGACCCCACTCCTATACAGAGGGAGAACCCTATAGCCCTATACAGAGGGGAATTGCCGCCTCTCTAAACGGAGGGAAAACTCTATACTACTGTATAGAGGGAAAACTCTCGATCCTCTATATAGAGTGTAAACCTTACACCCCTATACAGAGGGAAATTGCTGGCTCAGCTTTGTAGATACAAATTGTACAGCAGCAGACGACGAAGGAACTGCCTATTAGTTCCTTTATATAGATAGCTAACCTTAAGTTTCTAAACCAAGATTCTTAAGCCCTTACATCGTAAGATCTTCTGTTTGTCCTTCCTCGTTCCTTAGTTGGTAGAACGCTTCGCGAATATCTAGCTTGCTAAACTACTTAGCTTTAGCAACTCGCTGTATAGTCTTATCGATTAGCGGCAGGGGATATACATCTCTCTTAGTAACCTTATTAAGGCCTTAGTAGTCTACGTACAGTCGGAGACTACCTCCGGGTTTCTGTACGAAAAGAATTAGTAACGTATACTCGGCAGAGCTTAGCGTAATAAACTTCTTTGCTAGGTTTTCTCGAACAAACACCTCTACTTAGTCTAGCTCGGCCGGCGATAAATATCTTAGGGGTTCGGTTCTCAGCAGCGTAGCTCCTTCTTTTAGCTGGATCTTGTTGTCGTATTCCGGTCGGTAGAGCGGCAGGAGGTTAGAGTCGGCTTTTAAGAACACGTCAGTGTAACTATAGAGTTCTTTTGGTAACACCTCTAACAGGTCCACTTCTTCTTCCGCTATTATCTTCTAGTAATCTTCGATGTCTTTTATCGAGATAGTGTAGATCTTATTCTCTAGAGACTTCGCAAGAGTCGTTAGGGCTTCTAAGCTTATTATTCCGACGGTATCTAGGGGATCGGAACTGTCGGCTAGAGCCGCGTTAGCAGACGTAACGTTTGGTTTAGCAGCGACAACAGTGGCCGTTTCGACAGTAGCAGTGCCGCTCTGCTAGGTTTTGAACCTAAGTGTGCCTCTGTCTACGTTAATAAAGAATACGTCAGTATAACTATAGAGTTCTTTTAGTAACACCTCTAACAGGTCCACTTCTTCTTCCGCTATTATCTCCTAGTAATCTTCGATGTCTTTTATCGAGATAGTGTAGATCTTATTCTCTAGAGACTTCGCAAGAGTCGTTAGGGCTTCTAAGCTTATTATTCCGACAGTATCTAGGGGATCGGAACAGTTAGTCGGAACCGCGTTAATAGCCGTAACGTTCGATTTTGCGGCGGCGGCTCCGCTCTGCTAGGTTTTGAATCCGAGTATGCCTTTACCTACGTTAATAACTGCTTTCTGGTTCTTTGTCTATTTCTGCCCTATAATAATGTCAAATCGTCCGATACCTACAATTCAGAGCGTCGCCTCTGTAGTGCGACCCGCTAGGGTGGTTCTTAATAGCACATAATATGTAACACTCTTAGTATCTTGTCCGTTGTATGCCGAAATTCGCGTTAGCGATGCTAACTCTACTAGATAACTATATCTGTTTATTAGCTTCTGGACTAGTCGATAGTGGATCGCGGCGCCGATAAGAGCTCCTGTGTCGATAAAGGCCTTTAATTAAAGTAGTCGGTGCGAGCCGTTAAGGGGATAGACTGTAATTAGAAGGATAATAGCAGTCTCTGTGTTTACTTCCACTACTGCTAAGAGCAGATCGCTATAGCTGTTAATGCTTCCTTCTTCTAGCGATGCAGTTCGTAGTAGTGCCCTATTGTCTATACTGGATAGGGGGCCTATCCGTCTAGCTAGTCTTTTCCTAAGATCCTTAGTAGCACTCTACGATCTACACTGTCGGTATCGTTCGGCGCCAGCTCGATAGCTTGGATAGTTTTCCTCAGTAGCGGTAGCTTCGTAGCACGATATTCTTGCTTCTGCTAAGCCGTCGCTTGGCATCTGGAAGCTATATAGCCAGACTTTCCGCACGTATAGTAGGTAGGGACGAATGACGAGCGCGGCAAATAAGGTAGCTGCTAGGGGCCTTGTCGGAAGGGCGCGGCAGGGGGGCGCGTTGTTGGCGCCGACGATAGCTTCTAGGTCGATTCGCGCGCCGTCGATTTTCTATACGCGTTCAAGTTTCTAGCGGTTACTCTCGCCTAGTGCACGAAGCTCTCAAGATCTTTGTCTTCTACCGAAGCTATAGCTCCGGCCAGCTTAGGGTTTAACTTCTGCCTTAGTAAGTAGAGCTGCTTATCTTCGGACACTTTAGCTCTAATAGCATATTTTCTAAACAGTCTGTAGAACTCCTTAAACGTTAGCCGGTTTTAGTTAATCTTATCCAGTTGCTTACAGGCCGTCTTCTTTCGGAAGGGGTCTCCGAAGCGTTAATCCAGTGCTTTAATTGCTTCGTTGGCGGTCACCTCTTCTAGGTCCGCTACTAACGAAAAAACTTTACCTTCTAATTACGATTCTAGGTAGACCAATCTGTCTTCTTTACTGTTTCTGGCATAATCGCAGTTTATCTTATTCTTTGTCTTTTTCTTAAAGACCTCCTAGTCTTTAGGATCTCTACCTCTAAGCACTAGCAGACTAGGTAGTAACGTTATAGAAGTGCTACCTTAACTATAGGCCGCCAGTAAGGCGGTCTCCGCTTGCTCTTCTTAATATAGCGGCAGCGCCGACGACATCGCTGCTTCCGTGTTAGCTAGCTAAGCCTTTAGCATCTTTAGTTGCTCTAGTCGATTTGCTGCCTAGTTCTCTAACACGTTAATAATAGTCTTTGCCGATTCCTTCTCGGCTATTACTGCTTCTATTTCCTCTCTTAATCGCTTGTTCTCTTCTATGTTTTTGTAGAACTTCTTTTCGATAAAGGTAATAATGTCGAACACCTTCCTAGCTCTATGTTCTGCCAGATATTCTTCGATTTTATCCGGCGTACAGGCATATAGCTCCTTGTAGCTGATCCGAGCGCGCAGACAAGGTTTAATACGGCTGTTTTGATAACTATATCTCGAACTAAGGAGGGAAAGGAATCTATGTAGTGGTAGTGGAGGGCTTTCGTAGTAGTGGTGCCAAGGCCCGGCTCGGCCTGTCCGGGCCGAGCCGAAATTCCAGGGTCCACCCTATCAATCTGTCCTACCTCTTTCCACCGCCGCAACACTACCCTCCTCCCTTACCAGCAGTCGCCCTCGACAGCTTAGTCACATTATCTATTCGAAAATCTCCACTTTTTTTTTGTTTCGTCGTCTCCTTCTCGAAAATCCCCTCTGACGGTAATGTTACCTCTTCCGTCTTCTATAAAAAACAACGTCCTCTTTATCTCTTTTTCAACTTCTTACGTTATCGGCATCTGAAGTCCTTCATTTAGCGTTTATATAATCGGTGCACTTGATCCGTGCTATCTGATCTGAGCTGTAGGTTATCTGAGCTGCAGCGTAGATAGTCTGTGCGCCGGCCCAGAGGTCTATATAGATCTTTCCATAGCGCCGTTTTTCTTCTTCTTTTTCTCTTCTACTAAAGCCTTTACCTACTACGCGGTCGGCGGCGCTGGCACGCTACGGCGTGCGCGAGCTACCGGCCGACGCGGTAGTGGTAGAGCACAATCACTTCCTAAAGAAATCTTACGATCGTTTTTATCGGCTTCCGCGCCGGTAGAGCGGACGTAGCTTTCTTTGTTTTCTTCCGGAAGGGTCGGCTTCAGAGCTATTCCGGCTTCGGCTTCTTCGGGTTCCTCGCGTAAAAATCTCTTAGCAGCTCCGCCGAATTCCGGAGATTCTCGATCGGATACTATTTATAATCTTCTGGCTACCCCTTCTACGAGATCCTCGCTTTAATGGACCCTCTCGTCTTTCTTACGTCCATTACGTCTTCTACCTCCTACTCTTCCTCTTTACCGTCCATTTCAACCGGCGGGGGTTTGGCGAACCCCTGCTGCGGCAGACCGTTCTTAGGGTCCAGGCTTAGTAGATCAGAATGGAAAATGTCGTGGATCCAGAACGCCTTCGGCAGCTCGAGCCGATAAGTCACTAGCGACCTCTTTTCTATTATCTTGAACGGACCTACGTAGCGTAGGTTAAGCTTCGCGTTTCCTTTTAGCCTTAGGTTTCGCGTATTGAGCTATACCTTTTGACCTTCTTCGAATTCTATTGGCGACCGGCTTCTATTAGTTCGAGTTAGCATCTTCTTCTAAGCCGTCTCCATCGCTTCTTTCGCTACTTCGATCGCTTCTTCTATCTGAGATCGTAGCGCTTCTGCCGCCGCGGCGGCGACTCTCTTTAACGACGTAGAAAGCTCTAGCGAATCGGCGTCGCTCGGCGGATGGAAGCTTAACCTTAGAAGATAACCGTGTGTTATCTCGAACGGCGCTAGCGACGTCGCTTCTGACTGTGCTAAATTGGTGCAGAATTCGGCTATTGGCAGCACCTCTACCTACTTTTCTTGATAGTGGCTGCAGAAGATCCGTAGATATTTCTCTATCTTACGGTTGGCTACTTCTAATTGACCGTCGGTCTGAGGGTAAGCGGCCGTACTAAGCTTTCTATAGATTCCGAGCTTTCGATTGATAGCCTTCTATACATCTGCAGTAAATTGAGGACCCCTATCCGTAGTAATAGTGTCCGGCAGGCTATAGTGCTTCTATACGTATTGAATCAACATCCGTGCGGTCTCTTCTGCAGTAGTTCCTTCGTCTCTCGCTCGGCAGGGGATAAAGTGTCGTTCTTTGCTTAGCCTATCCACTACGTTAAGGGTGGCATTGTATCTATCGGAATTTGGCAGGCCAGTTACAAAATCCATCGTAATGTGCTGCTATGGTTTCTCGGGGATCGGTAGTGGCTTTAATAAGCCTGCCGGAAGGCCGTAACGTAGCTTCGCGGCTCTGCATACGTAGCAATTAGCGATAAGTCGGTGGATCCGTTCGTAGATCCGCGGAAACTAGTAGATCGTCCTTATAGCTTCTATCGTCCTCTTCGAGCCGGCGTAACCAACGTCCTTAGAGCTATAGACCGATTGGATAACCTCTGTAACCAGTTCTTCCGGAATTATCAGCTTTCCTAAGCCGGTTTTGCCTAGCTTCTGCTGCTGATTAAGCTGCTCTACCTTCTCGTAGAGAGTCTTTTCTTCGATCGGCGGCTCCATTGGTTCTGGTTCGGTCTGCAGTTCCGCTACGCAGATCCCCGCTTCCTTTAACACCTCGGCGTCTACTATCCGTTCGGTTAGCACCTTCTGAAACATGTTCGGATCTTCCTTCGCGCAGCTCGTCTTCCCTTCTCTTCGCGTTAGCGCGTTAGCCTTTCCGTTTTGAGCCCCTAGTCGATAGGTGATCTTAAAGTCGAACCCTAATAAGTAGGCAGCCTACCGTGCTTAACGTCGTAAGAGCTTCTGTGTCTTTATAAAGTAGGTCAGCGACTGGTGGTCTGTAAGGACCTAGACCGTGCTCTTTCTAGCTATAAGCTCTGGTTTCCATTCCTCGAAAGCCTGAATAATCGCTAGCAGCTCCTTATCGTAGATAGCGTAGTTCCGTTCGGCCTCCGTTATAGACTTGCTAAAGAAAGCTACCGGATAGAGGGTCTCGTCGTCGCTATATTGAGAAAGGACCCCTGCCGCCACTGTATCGGAAGCGTCCGTTTCTACATAGATCGTCTTTTCCAGTCGGAAGTGCGCCAAAACCGGCGCCGAAGCCACTGCCTTTTTAGCTGTACGAAAGCTTCTGTGCACTTCTTATTCTATAGGCCGGCGGCCTCTTTTTTTAGTGCTTCGTTTAGGGGTCTCGCTATCTTGCTAAAGTCCTTAATAAACTGTCGATAGTAGCTGCAGAAGCCGAGGAACGCCCTGATTTGCGTAGTATTTCCTGATTTCGGCTGCTTCCATTCGGCGACGGCGGCGACCTTTAAGGGGTCTATACGAATTCCATCTCTTCCGACGATAAGACTGAGATATTTAACCTTAGTTTGATAGAACTCGCTCTTTTTCGTGTCCGCGTTCAGTCCGACCTCGCAGAGCCTAATCAACACCTTCTCGATGTGGTCTGTGTGTTGCTCTCTCGTTCTATCCGTATAGATAAGAATGTCGTCTAGGTAGATAGACACGAACCGTTCTAACATGTCTATAAAGGTGTGGTTTATAAAGCGTTGCTACACCGCCGGCGCGTTGGTAAGTCCAAAAGGCATTACCAACTACTTGAAATTGCCTATATGCGTCGCGAACGTCGTAAGGTCTTCTGTCTGCCCTTCTTTATTCCTTAGTCGATGGAATGCTTAGCGGATGTCCAGCTTGCTTAACTACTTAGCCTTCGCTACCTGCTGTATAGTCTTATTAATTAGCGGCAGTGGATACACGTCTCTCTTAGTGACCTTATTGAGGCCTCGATAGTCTACATACAGTCGGAGACCACCTCCGGGCTTCCGTACGAAAAGGATCGGTAACGCGTATTCGGCAGAACTCAGCGTAATAAACTTCTTCGCTAGGTTTTCGCGAACGAACACCTCCACTTAGTCCAGTTCCGCTGGTAACAGTCTTCTTAGGGGCTCGGTTCTTGGCAGTGTAGCCCCCTCCTTTAGTCGGATCTTGTTGTTATATTCCAGTCGATGGAGCAGTAATAGGTTGGAGTCGGCTTTTGAGAAGACGTTAGCATAACTATAGAGCTCGTTTGGCAGCACCTCTAGTAGGTCCACTTCTTCTTCCGCTATTATCTTCCGGTAGTCTTCGATGTCTTTCATTAAGATAGCGTAAACCTCATTGTCTAGTGACTTCGCGAGGGTCGTCGTTGCTTCTAAACTTATTATTCCGATAGTAACCGGGGGTTCGGAACGATCGGACGGAGCCGCTTCGATCGTCGTAACGTTCGGTTTAGCGTCGGCTACCGTAACCGATTCAGTGGCTGATCTGACGGCAGCTAAGCCGCTGATCGGTTTTCTGAATCCGAGTGTGCCTTCTCCTACGTCAATAATTGCTCCCTGGTTCTTTATCTATTTCTGCCCTATAATAATGTCAAACCTTCCAATATAAATAATTCGGAACGTCGCTTCCGTAGTGCGACCAGCTAGTGTAGTCTTTAGCGGCACGTAGTGCGTAACGCTTTCCGTGTCTTGTCCGTTGTACGCCGAAATCCTCGTCGGCGACGCTATTTCCACCAGATAGCCGTACCCCTTTATTAGCTTTTTAACCAATCGATAGTGGATAGCCGCTCCGATAAGGACTCCGGTATTAATAAAAGCTCTTAGCTAAAGTGGTCTGCCCGATCCGTCAAGGGGGTAGACAGTAATTAGAAGGATAATAGCTGTTTCCGTGTTCACTTCTACTGCAGCTAATAGCGGATCGCTGCAGCTATTAATGCTCTCTCGTTCCGTCGGTGCCTTTCGCAGGGATGCCCTGTTTTTTACGCTAGATGGGGGGTCTATCCGTCTAGCTGGTCTTTTCCTATAATTCTTAACTGCACCCCGCCGTCTACGCTGTCTGTGTCGTTCGGAGCCGGTTCAATAGCTTAAATAGTCTTTCTCGGCGGCGGCGGCTGCTTCGTTGCTCGATACTCCTGCTTCTGCTGTGCCGTTGCTTGGCATCTCGTTGCGATATAGCCGGGTTTTCTACACGCGTAGCAGGTGGGGACGAACGACGAACGCGGTAGATACGACGACTGCTAGGGGGTTCGTCGGAAAGGCGCAGGGGGCCGCGCCGTCTGCGCTGACGGCGACGACTTCTGAACCAATTCGCGTAATTTCGCGTAAGCGCTTAAGTTTCTCGCGGTTACTCTCGCTCTGTGCACGAAGCTCTCGAGGTTTTCGTCTTCTACCGACGCTATAGCTGCGGCCAGTTCAGGGTTCAGCTTCTGCCTTAATAGGTAGAGCTGCTTATCTTCCGCTACTCAGGCCCTAATCGCATATTTTCTAAACAAACCGTAGAACTCCTCCAACGTCTGCTGGTTCTGGTTGATCTTATCCAGCTGATTACAGGCCGTCTTCTTTCGGAATAGGTCTCCGAAGCGCTGGTCTGGTGCTCTGATCGCTTCCTCGGCGGTCGTCTCTTCTAGGTCCGCCACTAGCGAAAAAGCTTCGCCTTCTAATCGCGATTCCAGGTACGCCAGTCTGTCTCCGGCGCTGTTTCCGCCGTAGTCGCGGTCTATCTTATTCTTTATCTTCTTCTTAAACGCTTCCCAGTCTTCGGGGTCTCTACCTCTAAACGCCAGCGGGTCCGGTAATAATGTTATCGAGGTGCTACCTTAACTATAGGCCGCTAGTAAGGCGGTCTCTGCTTGTTCTTCTCGATGCAGTGGCGGCGGCATCGCTGCTTCTATATCAGCTAGTTAATCCTTTAGCGCCTTTAGTTGCGCTAGTCTATTCGCCGCCTAGTTCTCTAACACGTCGATAATGGTTTCTGCCGATTCCTTCTCGGCCCTTACCGTCTCTACTTCTTCCCTTAACTGTCTGTTTTCTTCTACGTTCCTATAAAACTTCTTTTCTATAAAGGTGATAATGTCAAACACCTTCTTAGCTCCGTGCTCTGTAAGATATTCTCCTATCTTATCCGGCGTGCGTCCGTACAGTTCGGCGTAGCCCTCTATGCCCTTTCTCGCTTTATCTACCTCTTCTTTCGTAAGGCCTTTATCGGTCGTTCTGTTGTCGAGAATGCTAGTACGCCTATCCCTTAGTATGTTAGTCTTTCTCTTTCCGCTGCGGCCTGTAACGCCGCTCTCTACCGCTAAGAAGCCTTCTATCTTCTTACAGTGCCTTAGGTTGTTGTTTTTGATGTGTGTGTAGTGCGCGTGCGTTATTCGGGTTTCCGGATAGTTTGACGGGCCCTTTTGCGCAGCGCGGGGTTGGTGTAGAGAGTGAGTTTGAGATATAATAATCCGAGCGCGCAGATAAGGTTCAATACGGCTGTTTTAATAACTATATCTCGAACTGAGGAGGGAAAGGAATCTATGTAGTGGTGGTGGAGGGCTTTTGTAGAGGTGGTGCCAAGGCCCGGCTCGGCCCGGACGGGCCGAGCCGAAATTCCAGGGTCCACCCTATCAATCTGTCCTACCTCTTTCCACCGCCGCAACAGTAGCCGGCTATGCCCTTCTTCGCTTCGTCTGTCTCTTCTTCTGTAAGGCTCTTAGTGGCCGTTCTATCGTCGAGGATGCTAGTGCGCCTATCCCTCGCTCTATTAATCTTTCTCTTTCCGCTATAGCCTGTAACGCTGCCTTCTACTGTTAAGAAGCCTTCTATAGTCTCCTTATAGTGCTAATGTGTTTGGTTTGGTTTGTAGTGTACGCGTACGTTATTCAGGTAGCTAGATAGTTTAACGGTCCCTTTCGCACAGCGCGGGGTCGGTGTAGATAGTAAGTTCGAGATATAATAATCTAAGTATACAGATATAATTCAATACAGCTGTTTTAATAACTATATCTCGAACTAAGGAAGGAAAGGAATTTATGCGGCAGTAGGTAAGGGCTTTAGGGGTAGTGTGCCAAGGCCTGGCTTGGTCCAGAAGGGCCGAGCCGAAATTCCAAGGGTCCACCCTATTACTTAGTCCTACCTCTTTCTGCTGCTGCAATATACTATAAGAAGGCTATAGAAGGCTTCTCGATAGTAGAGGGCGGCGTTACCGGCTACAGCAGGAAGAGAAAGACTAACAGAGCGAGGGATAGGTGCGCTAGCATCCTTAACGAGAGGACAGCTACTAAAGGTCTTATAGAAGAAGAGACGGACGAAGCAAAGAAGGGCATAGCCGGCTATAAGAAGCTATACGCCTGTATACCTAACGAACTCGAGGAACACCTAGCAGAACACAGGTCCAGAAAGGTATACGACACTATTACCTTTATAAAGAAGATGTTTTATAAGAAAATAGAAGAGAACAAGCAGCTAAGAAAGGAGATAGAAGCAGTAATAGCTAAGAAGAAATCGGCAGAGACTATTATTAAGATGTTAGAGAGCTAAGCAGCGATACGACTAGCGCAACTGAAAACGCCAAGGGCTTAGTTAGTTAATATAGCGGCAGCGACGTCGTTGGCACCGCTACTACTATAAGAAGACTAAGTAGAAACTGCCTTACCTACTGTCTACAGTTAAAGTAGCACTCCGATAACGTTACTGATGTAACGCGGTACACTTAAGCCAAAAGGGACTGGTCAAGTAACTCGGAAGTGACTTGACCAATGTGTACCAGATATATGAACCTTGGCAAGGCATAGTAATGACACGGGCCAACCCACCCCGTATCACTACCCCCTGCGCTACAGGCTTACGACCTCGTAAGCTGCGCTTACTTACAGGCTACGTATGCGATTTGCACAGCCCCCCTATGCCGTATACGCAATCAACCCCCCCCCGGCAGGTCTGCACACAGCCAGCTGGACCTTTACCGGGTCTGCCTCATTCTGTACGGAGTGGTAGACAAACGGACATACGTCAACGCTGCTTCCACTCGCCAGTTGAAAGATACGCCCCCTAGGAATTGAACCCGGGCCTTTCATCGTACACTTTCAGCAGTCACTTCCGAGTTAAGTAATGTGACGCGGTACACTTAAGCCAAAAGGGACTGGTCAAGTAACTCGGAAGTGACTTGACCAATGTGTACCAGATATATGAACCTTGGCAAGGCATAGTAATGACACGGGCCAACCCACCCCGTATCAGTTACTACCTAATCTACCAGCCTTTAGGGATAGAGACCCTAAGGCCTAGGAAGTATTTAAGAAGAAGATAAGGAACAAGATAAGTCGCGACTACGCAGCAAGCAGCGAAGAAGACAGACTAGCCTATCTAGAGGCGCGACTAGAAGGTAAAGCGTTCTCGCTAGTAGCGGACCTAGAAGATGTAACCGTTAACGAAGCTATTAAAGCCCTAGACTAACGCTTCGGAGACCCTTTCTGCAAAAAGACAGCCTGCGAGCAACTAGACAAGATTAGCTAGAACCGGCTAACGTTTAAGGAATTTTACAGACTGTTTAGGAAATATGCTATTAGAGCTAAAGTGTCTAAGGATAAACAGTTACACTTACTAAGACAGAAGTTGAACCCTAAACTGGCCGGAGCTATAGCCTCGGTAGAAGACGAAGATCTTAAAAGCTTTATACACTAGGCGAGAGTTACTGCTAGAAACTTAAACGCGTACGGAAAATCGGCAGTACGCGAACTGAATTAGAAGTCGACCCTAGCGCAGACGACGCGACCTTCTGCTCCTTTCCGACGAGGCCCCTAGTAGCTATCTTATTTACTACGTTCGTCTTTCGTCCCTACCTGCTATATATACAGAAAGTCTAGCTATATTGCTACTAGATGCTAGGCGACGACTTAGCAGAAGCAGGAATACTGTGCTACGAAGCCGCCGCCGCCGAGGAAGACTATCTAAGCTATAGAGCTGGTGCCGAACGATACTAACAGTATAGACAGTAGGGTGCTATTAAGAATCTTAGGAAAAGACTAGCTAGACAGATAGGTCCCCTACCTAGCATAAACAATACGGCACCGCTACGAACTGCAACGCTAGAAGAAGGAGAGAGTATTAATAGTTGTAACGATCCGCTCTCGGCAGCAGTAGAAGTAAATACAGAGACTGCTATTATCCGTCCAATTACAGTCTACCCCCTTAACGGCTTACACCGCCCCCTTTAGCTAAAAGCCTTTATCGATACAGGAGCACTTATCGGCGCGGCGATTCACTATCGACTAGTTGAGAAACTAACAAAAGGATATAGCTATCTAGTAGAGCTAGCATCGCCGACGCGAATTTCGGCGTATAACAGACAAGACATAGAGAGCGTTACGCATTATATGCTATTAAAGACTACCCTAGCTAGTCGCACTATAGAAGCAACGTTCCGAATTATAGACATCGGACAGTTTAACATTATTATAGGGCAGAAATAGATAAAGAACCAGAAAGCTGTTATTAACGTAGACAGAGGCACACTTAGGTTCAAAACCTAGCAGAGCGGCACTGCTACTGTCGAAACGGTCACTGTTGTCGCTGCTAAACCAAACGTTACGTCTGCTAACGCGGCTCTAGCCGACAGTTCCGATCCCCTAGATACCGTCGGAATAATAAGCTTAGAAGCCCTAACGACTCTTGCGAAGTCTCTAGAGAATAAGATCTACACTATCTCGATAAAAGACATCGAAGATTACTAGAAGATAATAGCGGAAGAAGAAGTGGACCTGTTAGAGGTGTTACCAAAAGAACTCTATAGTTACACTGACGTGTTCTTAAAAGCCGACTCTAACCTCCTGCCGCTCTACCGACCGGAATACGACAACAAGATCCAGCTAAAAGAAGGAGCTACGCTGCCGAGAACCGAACCCCTAAGATAATTATCGCCGGCCGAGCTAGACTAAGTAGAGGTGTTTGTTCGAGAAAACCTAGCGAAGAAGTTTATAACGCTAAGCTTTGCGGAGTATACGTTACTAATTCTTTTCGTACAGGAACCCGGAGGTAGTCTCCGACTGTGCGTAGACTATAGAGACCTTAATAAGGTTACTAAGAGAGACGTATACCTGCTACCGCTAATAGATAGAACTATACAACGAGTACCGAAAGCTAAGTAGTTCAGTAAGCTAGATATTCGCTAAGCGTTCTACTAACTAAGGAACGAGGAAGGGCAGACGGAAGATCTTATAGCGTTCGCTACGCGTATAGGCAACTTTAAGTAAATAGTTATGCTATTCGGCCTTACTAACGCGCCGGCTATATAGCAACGCTTTATAAACTATACCTTTATAGACATGCTAGAACGGTTTGTGTCTATTTACCTAGACGACATTCTTATCTATACCGATAGAATAAGAGAGCAATATACAGACTATATCGAAAGAGTGTTGACTAGGCTCTGCGAGGTCGGGTTAAACGCGGATACGAAGAAGAGCGAGTTCTATTAGACCGAGGTTAAATATCTCGGTCTTATTGTTAGAAGAGAAGGAATTCGGATAGACCCCTTAAAGGTCGCTGCTATAGGGGAATAGAAGCAGCCGAAGTCTGGAAACACTACCTAGATTAGAGCTTTTTTTAGGTTCTGCAGTTACTATCGACAATTTATTAAGGACTTTAGCAAGATAGCAAGACCCCTAAATAAGGCATTAAAGAAGGAGGCGGCTAGCCTATAGAACGAGAAGTGAACAAAGGCTTTTAACTAGCTAAAAGAAGCAGTAGCCTTAGCGCCAGTGCTAGCGCACTTCCGACCGGAAAAGACGATCTACCTAGAGACAGACGCTTCCGACATAGTAACAGTAGGGGTCCTTTCTTAATATAACGACAACGGCGAGACCCTCTATCTAGTAGCCTTCTTTAGCAAGTCTATAAATAAGACTAAGCGGAACTACACTATCTACGACAAGGAGCTGTTAGCTATTATCTAAGCTTTCGAGGAGTAGAAGCTAGAACTTATAGCTAGAAAGAGTACAGTCCAGGTCCTTACAGACTATTAGTCGTTAACCTACTTTATAGAGACACAGAAGCTCTCGCGCCGCTAGGCTCGGTAGACTGCCTATTTATCCGGGTTCGACTTTAAGATTACTTATCGACCCAGAGCTTAAAATAGAAAGGCTAATACACTAATAAGAAGAGAGGGGAAGACTAGCCGCGCGAAAGAAGATCCGAACATGTTCTAGAAGGTGTTAACCAAGCGGATAGTGGACGCCAAGGTGTTAAAAGAGGTAGGGATCTGCGCAGTAGAGCCAGTAACCGAGGAAGAGACACTCTACAAAAGAGTAGAGCAGCTTAACTAGCAACAGAAGCTCAGCAAAACTGGTTTAGGGAAGCTAATAGTTCTAGAAGAACTAATTACAGAGGTTATCTAGCTAGTCTATAGTTCTAAGAATGTTGGCTACGCTAGCACAAAGAAGACAATAGAAGCTGTAAGAACGGTCTACTAGTTTCTGCAGATCTTCGAGCGGATTTACTAGTTTATCGCCAATTGCTACGTATGTCGGGCCGCGAAGCCGCGCTATAGCCTTCCGGCTAGTCTATTAAAGCTACTGCCGATTCCCGAGAACCCGTAGCAGCACATTACGATATATTTCGTAACCGGCCTACCGGATTCCGATAGATACAATGCTACCCTTAACATAGTAGATTAGTTAAGCAAGTAACGCTACTTTATTCTCTGTTAAGCAAAAGACGAAGGCACTACTATAGAAGAGACAGTACAGATGCTAATTTAGCATATATAGAAGCACTATAGCCTGCTAGACGCTATTACTACGGATAGGGGTCCTTAATTTACTGCTAATATATAGAAGGCTATTAACTAAGTTCTCAGAATTCGCAGAAAGCTTAGCATAGCTGCTTACCCCTAGACCGACAGTTAGTCTAAAGTGGCTAACTATAAGATAGAGAAATATCTACGAATCTTCTATAGCTATTATTAAGAAGAATAGGTTAAGGTATTGCCGATAGCCGAATTCTGCGCTAACGTAGCACTGTCCGAGGCTATCTTGCTAGCGCCGTTCGAGTTAACTTATAGCTATCTTCCGAGAATAAGCTTTTAACTGCTAAGTAGAACTGACTCTTTGGAAACTTCTACCTTATCGAAGAGGGTCGCCGCTGCCGCGGCAGAAGCGCTTAGATCTTAGATAGAAGAAGCGATCCGGGTAGCGAAGGAGGCGATAGAATCGGCTTAGAAAAAGATAGTAACTCGAGCTAATAGAAAGCGGTTACCGATAGAATTCGAAGAAGGCCAAAAGGTATAGCTTAACACGCAGAACCTAAGGCTAAAAGGCAACGCCAAGCTTAGCCCCCACTACGTAGGTCCGTTTACGATAGTAGAAAAGAGGTCGCTAGTAACTTATTAGCTCTAGCTACCGAAGTTGTTCCGAATCTACGATGTTTTCTATTTAGATCTATTAAGTCTGGACCCTAAAGACAGTCTACCAGAACAGGGGTTTACAAAACCCCTACTAATCGAGATAGATAGTAAAGAAGAAGAGTAGAAGGTAGAAGACATAATAGATATAAGGAAGATAAGGGGGTCTATTAAAGCGAGGATCTTATAGAAGAGGTAGCTAGAAGACTATAAATAGTATCCGGTTAAGAATCTCCGAAACTCGGCAGAGCTGTTAAGATAGTTTTATGTCCAGAACCTGAAGAAGCCAAGAGCTAAGTAGCTCCGAAGCTAATAGCTCTAGAAGAGATAGAAGAGGAAGAAAGGCTACGTCTGCTCTATTAGTGCGAAAACCGATAGAAACGATCGCGGCAGTCCACTTAGCTAGAGTCCTTAACTACACCGTTACCGTCCGCCGGCTTTGCAAGTTAGATAATAACAGTAAAGTCGAGGACAGCGCCACTGCTTTAGCGCACTTTGTAACAGTCTTCGTCTTTGCTAACACTAACTGCCAGTCCTGTCGGACGGATAATAACGGCGAATACAAAGCCGACGCTATTAAAGCAGCTTTACGATAGTGCTTAAGGCCTTAGTAAAGAAGAAAGAGAAGAAGAGATAGCGCGCTATAGGTATCTCTATATAGACCCTCTATGGCAGCGCACAGGCCAGTTATGCTCTAGCTTAGATAGCTGTCGGCTTAGGTTAGATAGCTCCGATTAGATAGACGCTAAGTAAAGGACTTCAGATAGCGACGATATAAGAAGAAAGAAGATAACAAAAGAACGATATTTTCGAGATAGAAGAAAAGAAGAGGTAACGTCAATTTTAAGAAGAATTTTCGTAGAAGAAGCTGCAAACCGGACGGAAGAAGAAGACGAAGAAGCGGAAGAAAAAGAAGAAAAGAAAGACGAATCAAAAAAAAAGAAAGAGACAGAGGGGATAAGTAAGCGGTCGAGGGCGATCGCTAATAAAGGAGGGGGGTAGTGTTACAGTAGCAGAAAGAGGTAGGACTAAGTAATAGGGTAGATCCTTAGAACTTCGGCTTAGCCCTTCTAGACTAAGCCGGGCCTTGGCATGCTACCCCTTAAGCCCTTACCTACTACTATATAGATTCCTTTCTCTCCTTAGTTCGAGATATAGTTATTAAAACAGCCTTATTAAATTATATCTATGCGCTCGGATCAATTTGCTCTTTTGCTGCTAGCTTTCCTAAGAAGTTTCTTAATAAACCTTCTTTCTTTGTCCTACTAAAAAAGTTACTTCCTAAACCCTCTTTTCTTTAAGGTTCTAGAGCTAAATTAGAAGTGTTTGTAGGGCGGATCTAGTCGCTTCTTACGCACCTAGAATTATCTTAGTTAGGCTAGTAATTGTTAAGCTATAAGCTGTTAATAATAGTAGAGCTAGATAGGATCTGTTGCAGTCACAGAAAGGGGTAGGACTAAGCGATAGGGTAGACCCTTGGAATTTCGGCTCGACCCTTCCGGACCTAGCCGGGCCTTGGCACACTACCCCTAAAGCCCTTACCTACTGCTATATAGATTCCTTTCCTTCCTTAGTTCAAGATATAGTTATTAAAACAGCTGTATTAAATTATATCTGCGTGCTCGGATTATTATATTTCGAACTTACTACTTACACCAACCCTGCGCTACGCGAAAGAGTCCGTTAGACTATCCGGCTACCTGAATAACGCACGTACACACTACAAACCAAACCAAAACACCAGCACTATAAGAAGACTATAGAAGGCTTCTTAACAGTAGAAGGTAGCGTTATAGGCTGCAGCGGAAAGAGAAAGACTAACAGAGCAAGGGATAGGCGTACTAGCATTCTCGACAATAGAATAGCTACTAAGGGCCTTACAGAAGAAGAGACAGATAAAGCGAAGAAGGGCATAGTAGGCTATACAGAGCTGTACGTACGCACGCCGGATAAAATAGAAGGATATCTGGCAGAATATAGAGCTAGGAAGGTGTTCGACATTATTACCTTTATCGAGAAGAAGTTCTATAAGAACATAGAAGAGAACGGGCGACTAAGAGAGGAAATAGAAGCGGTAATAGCCGAGAAGGAATCGGCAGAAACTATTATCGATATGCTAGAAAACTAGGCGGCGAATCGACTAGTACAACTAAAGGCGATAAAGGCTTAGTTAGCTAATACAGAAGCAGGGATTTCGTCAGCGCCGCTACTACATCGAGAAGAACAAGCAGAGATCGCTTTACTAGCGGCCTACAGTTAAGGTAGCACCTCGATAACGTTACTACCTAACCTACTAGCGTTTAGGGGTAGAGACCCTAAAGACTAGGAGGCCTTTAAGAAAAAGATAAAGAATAAGATAAACTGCGATTATGCTGGAAACAGTAAAGAAGACAGACTAGCCTACCTGGAATCGCGATTAGAAGGTAAAGCTTTTTCGTTAGTAGCGGACCTAGAAGAGGTTACGGCCGACGAAGCAATTAAAGCTCTAGACTAGCGCTTCAGAGACCCCTTCTAAAAGAAGACGGCCTAGGAGCAACTAGATAAGATTAACTAGAACTAGCTAACGTTTAAGGAGTTCTACGGAATGTTTAGAAAATGTGCTGGCTTTAGCAATCCTTGTAGACGTTGTCGGTCGTGTTTGGCTGCCTTGCAGATAGGACAGTTGTTTCTATATCTGCAGACGTGCTTCTACATCGACGGCCACCAGTAGTAACAGGAAGTAAGCTTGTAAACCTTCGATCGTCCTAGGTGGCCTCCTGCTGCCGAGTTGTAAACTGTCCTAAGGATGTATAGTCGTATTAAATCGTCTGTACCTTTAGAAACAAAAAGGCAGGATTGAAAGTAAACCAGTCTATCCCTAAGTTCGCATTCTAAGAGAGAAAAGCTAGGGAAGGTACGCTAACCTATTTTAAGGGCCTGGATCAGTCCTTAAGCCTGTTTGTCTAATTCGTAAGCTTTTCTAATTATTGGGAGCAGTTCTCTAGGTTAATTTGCTTTTTTAGTTGATTTATTATCGTTCTGTTCGTTGTTAGAGGTAACAGAGCCTTTAATTTCAGAGTCTTCGGTGTCAAAAGTTTCTTTGTCTGGTTCGCTTTCTGAATCGTTATCCTCTAGGAAGGCAGGTGCCAGACATAGAGCAAAAGAGACAGCAATTGATAGTGTACCTTCTTTTAGGTAAGTCTTTAGGTCTTTGCTTAGGTTATAGGCCTTTAGGATAGTTTGGTTACATATTGTCTAGCCTTCTTTTCGGTCTACTAGGTAGGTTCTAGGCATCCTAGTAAGGGCATTAGCACTTAAATTAAGAGATCTAGGCGTGTATTGGATAACAAAGTTGAACCTTAAGAGGAATTTGCTCTAGTAGGCTTGTCTGCGATTGAGGATTTGCTCTTTATAAAATAAATTAAGTTCTTATAGTCTGAACTGACTTAGGTCAGGTAGGCTGCACCCTCGAGTTCTAGTCGCTACTCTTTAAATGCTTTGACGATTGCAAGGAGCTCCTTGTCGTATATCTCGTAATTGCATTCGGCAGGTAGCATCTTCTTTAAAAGGTAAGCTACTAGGAGCTATAGCTAGTTAGGCGATTTTCGTTAAAGGAGAACTGCTCTAATAGCTCCGTTAGAGGCGTCTGTTTCTATACGGGTTTCCAAGTTGAAATCGAAGTGTTAAAGGATTAGATCTTTAGTAAATCGTTGCCGTAGGAGGTTAAATAAGTGTTAGCAGGAGTTAGTCCAGTTAAACTTAGCTTCTCTCTTTGTTAGAGCAGTTAGTGGCTTTATTATTAAGCTAAAGCCCTAAATGAAACGACGGTAGAAGTTAGCGAAGCTAAGGAAGTCTTGCACTTCTTTGACAGTCTTTAGGATCTTCCAGTCCAGGATTGCTTAAATCTTTGCTAGGTCTATATAGATGCCTTTGTCTAAGATAATAAGGCTAAGGAATTGAACTTCTTGTTGGTAAAATTCGCACTTGTTAATGTCCAGATGCAAGTCTGCTTCTGCCAGTTTCGCTAGTACCTTTTAGACGTGTTCCTAATGTTCCTTTAGTGTAGTGCTGTAGACCAGGATGTCGTCAATGTAAGCAGTAACAAATTGGTCTAAGTACTCTCTTAGGGTGTCGTTTATATATTCTTAAAAAGTGCTAGGTGCATTGCACATTCTAAAGGGCATTACTAGGGATTCGAACAGGCCGTACCGGGTTCTGAAGGCGGTCAACTATTCTTATCCTTTAGCTATCCTAATCTTGTTAAAGGCCGCAATTACATCGAGCTTAGTAAACTATTTTGCTTTCGAGAGGCGTTCTAGTGTTTCTTAGATTAGAGGGATCGGGTACCGGTTCTTCTTAGAGATAGCATTAAGATTGCGGTAGTTAACACAGAAGCGTAGCCCTCTACCGGGATTTTTAACAAACATAACAGGGCTAGCGGCAGGTAAGCGACTAGATCGAATAAAGCCTTTCTAAAGGTTTTATTACAGAAACTTTTGCAGGACTTGGAGTTTTTTGCAGGACATTTGTTAGAGAGGTCCAAAAGGGGGTATCTAGCCTTCTTCCAGTTTAATCTTGTAATCGTAAGGTCGGTAAGGAGGTAGCTTGTTAGCTTCTTTAACTGACTATATACTAAGAAAGTCGTAGTATTCTGTTGGTACTTTTGTCTCTAGATAAGTAGCTTCTCGGTTTTCGTCGAACTTAGCAAGGGCTTTCTCGATGTCTTCTATTAACGCAGCAAAGATTTGAGCTCCTTTTTCCTTTGCAGCTGTGTAGAAAGCAGCTACGGATACTTAGAGGATCGAATCCTTTGTACTGTTCGCAGGAGTAAGCTAAGTTAAAGTATAGCAATAGTTTCGGCAATGTTCTAAGTTTATATCGAGGCTTCCAGTGTCCTAGTTAATCTGTAGGTTGTAGAGCTTTAGCTAAGGCAATCCTAGGATTATCTTCTAGTTAGGTAGAGATGTATCAAAGCAAGAGAGGTGTTCTTCGTAGTTGTTCCTAAGTTGAAGTTTGACGTAGGCAATCTAAGTTATACCTCCTGCAGAGGCCTCGCTGCTGTTAAACATCTTTAAGGGTCTAGGGTATTTCAAGTTCTAAGTAGGGATTCCTAAGGAGTTAACAAGTCTAGGGTTAATAAAACTCTTGCTAGTTGCGCTGCAGTCGATTATCGTAAGTACTAAGTGTATAGAATTCTTCTTAGTGTAGATATTTGCTGTAACGACAAAGGGAGGATAAGTTAACTTATCCTATGCCTTAGTGTAGAATTGCACTATAGAAGAAGAGATTACACAATGTTGATCTAAATGCTTGCCTGTAATCCGGGCACGCAGATAAGATTCAATACAGCCTTTTTGATAACTATATCTCGAACTGAGGAGGGAAAGGAATCTATGTAGTAGTAGGTAAGAGCTTTAGGGGTAATGTGCCAAGGCCTAGCTCAGTCTAGAAGGGCTAAGCCGAAATTCCGAGGGTCTACCCTATTGCTTAGTCCCACCCCTTTCTGCTGCTGCAACACCACCTCCCTCCCTTATTAGCAGTCGCCCTCGACCGCATACTTATCTGTTCCTCCAAAAAGAATGTTTTTTTTACATTGTTACTATCTAACGTCTTTACTTAGCGTCTATCTGATCCGTTCCATCTGATCGGAGCTAGCGGTCACCCGAGCTGCAGCGTGACCGGTCCGTACGCCGTCGCGTAGGTCTATATAGATCTATCTGCAGCTCGCTATCTTCTTCTTTTTTTTTACTAAGGCCTTTGGCGCTACTGCGAGGCTGCTTTAATAACGGCCGCTTCGTTTTTCGTCGTTACTATCCTTTCGGCCAAGTCGGCGGATAGCGGTAATAGAGAGCAAAGACAGTTACAAAGCGCGCCGACGCGGTGGCGCCGTTCTTGGCCTTACCGCTCTATCCGCCGGTCTTAGCTAGCGGTAGTAGTAGTGGTAAGGCCCAAGACACCAGCTAGCGGATTCTACGATCGTTTCTATCGGCTTTCGCGTCGATAGAGCGGACGTAGAATTTCTTCTTCTTTATCGACTTTCAAGCTATACAGGCCTCGGCTTCCTTAGGTTTCGAACGTAAAATTCTCTTAGCAGCTCTACCGTATTCCGGAGGTTCTCGGCCGGATACTATTTATAGTCTTCCGGCTATCCTTTCTATAAGATCCTTACTTTGATAGATCCTCTTTATCTTCTTATATCTATAACATCTTCTACCTCCGATTCTTCTTCTTCGCCGTCTATTTTGATTGGTAGGGGTTTATCGAACCCCTAATCCGGAAGACTATCTTTAGGGTCTAGGCTTAGCAGATCCGAGTAAAAGACATCGTAGATCCGGAACGATTTCGGCAGCTAGAGCTAGTAGGTTACTAGCGACCTCTTTTCCACTATCTTAAACGGGCCTACATAACAAGGGTTAAGCTTCGCATTGCCTTTCAGCCTTAGGTTCCGCGTGTTGAGCTATACCTTTTGGCCTTCCTTGAATTCTATCGGTAACCTCTTTCTATTAGCTCGAGTTACTATCTTCTTCTAAGCTGATTCTATCGCCTCTTTTGCTACCTTAATCGCTTCTTCTATCTGAGATCGGAGCGCTTCCGCCGTCGCTGCAGCGATTCTCTTCGACGAAGTAGTAGTAGAAGGTTCTAAAGAGCTGGGTTCGTTCGGCAGCTAAAAGCTTATCCTCGGAAGATAACCGTATGTTATCTTAAACGGCGCCAGTAAGGTAGCTTCCGACTGTGCTGAATTGGCGCACAATTCGGCTATCGGCAACATCTTAATCCACTCTGCTTAATAATAGCTGCAGAAGATTCGTAGATACTTTTCTATCTTACAGTTGGCTACTTTAGACTAACTGTCGGTCTAAGGGTAAGCGGCCGTGCTGAGCTTTCTACGAATTCCAAGGGCTTGGTTGATGGCTTTCTATACGTCGGCGGTAAATTAAAGACCCCTATCCTTAGTAATAGTATCCGGCAGGCCGTAGTGCTTCTATATAGGCTGGATTAGCATTCTCGCTGTTTCTTCTGTAGTGGTTCCTTTATTCTTAGCTCGGCAGGGGATGAAATAGCGTTCTTTGCTTAATCGATCTACTACATTAAGCATAGCGTTATATCTATCGGAATCCAGCAGGCCGGTTACAAAGTCTATCGTAATGTGCTGCTAGAGTTTCTCGGGGATCGGAGGTGGCTTTAGCAGGCCGGCCGGAAGGCCGTAACGTAGCTTCGCGGCTCTGCACATATAACAGTTAGTTATAAACTGGTAGATCCGCTCGAAAATTCGCAGGAACCAGTAGGTCGTCCTTATTGCTTCTATTGTCTTCTTCGATCCTGCGTAACCAACATCCGTAGAACTATGGACTAGCTGGATAACCTCTGTAATTAGTTCCTCCAGAATAATTAGTTTCTTTAAACCGGTTTTGCCGAGCTTCTGCTGCTAATTAAGCCGTTCCACTCTCTTGTAGAGCCTCTCTTCTTCGGTCGGAGGTTCTATTGCGCGAATCCCTGCTTCTCTTAACACCTCTGCGTCCACTATCTGTTCAGTTAACACCTTCTGGAATATGTTCGGATCTTCTTTCGCGCGGCTAGTCTTTCCTTCTCTTCTCGTTAACGCGTCTGCCTTTCTATTTTGAGCTCCTAGTCGATAGTTGATCTTAAAATTGAATCTAGATAAGTAGGCGGCCTACTAGGCCTAGCGCTGTAATAGCTTCTGCATCTTTATAAAGTAGGTCAGTGACTGGTAGTCTGTAAGGACCTGGACCGTGCTCCGTCTAGCTACAAGCTCTGGTTTCCACTCCTCGAAAGTCTAAATAATAGCTAGTAGCTCTTTATTATAGATAGCGTAGTTCCGCTTAGCATTATTTATAGACTTGCTAAAGAAAGCTACTGGATAGAGCGTTTCGTCGTCGTTAGCGTATTAAGAAAGGACTCCTGCTGTTACTGTGTCGGAAGCGTCTGTCTCTATGTAGATTGTCTTTTCCGGTCGGAAGTGCGCTAGCACTAGCGCTAAGACTACCGCCCCCTTTAGTTAGTTGAAAGCTTCTGTACACTTCTCGTTCTATAGGCCAGCAGCCTCCTTCTTTAACGCCTTATTTAGGAGTCTCGCTATCTTACTAAAGTCCTTAATAAACTGTCGGTAGTAGCTGCAGAATCCGAGAAACGCTCTGATTTGCGTAGTGTTTCCAGATATCAGTTGCTTCCATTCCGCGATAGCAGCGACTTTCGATAGGTCTATCCGAATTCCTTCTCTTCCGACTATTAGGCTGAGGTATTTGACTTCGGTCTGATAAAACTCGCTCTTATTCGTGTCTGTGTTTAATCCGACCTCGCAGAGTCTCTTTAACACCCTCTTAATGTAGTCCGTATGTTGCTCTCTCGTTCCCTTAGTATAGATAAGAATATCGTCTAAGTAAATAGACACGAACCGTTCTAGTATGTCTATAAAGGTGTAGTTTATAAAGCGTTGCTACGCTGCCGGCGCGTTGGTAAGTCCGAAAGGCATTACCAGCTACTTGAAATTGCCTATACGCGTAGCGAATATCGTAAGGTCTTCCGTTTGTCCTTCCTCGTTCCTTAACCGGTAGAACGCTTAGCGAATATCCAGCTTGCTGAACTACTTGGCCTTTGCCACCCTCTGTATAGTCTTATTAATTAGAGGCAGCGGATACACATCTCTCTTGGTGACCTTATTAAGGCTACGGTAATCTACACACAGTTAGAGACTACCTCCGGGTTTCTGCACGAAAAGAATTAGTAATGTATACTCCGCAGAGCTTGGCGTAATAAACTTCTTCGCCAGATTCTCTTAAACGAACACTTCTACCTAGTCTAGCTCTGCTAGTAACAGTCTTCTTAAGGGCTCGGTTCTTGGCAGCTTAGCTCCTTCTTTTAGTCGGATCTTGTTGTTATATTCCGGTCGGTAGAGCGGCAAGAGGTTAGAGTCAGCCTTCGAGAACACATTAGTGTAACTATAGAGTTCTTTCGGTAATACCTCTAGCGGATCTACTTCTTCTTCCGCTATTATCTTCCGGTAGTCTTTAATATCCTTTATTAAGATAGCGTAAATCTCGTTGTCCGATGACCTCGCGAGGGTCGTTAAAGCCTCCGAGCTTAGCATTCCGATCGTGTTTCGAGGGTCGCACCGATCCTTCGGAACCGCTTCGATAGTCGTAGCGTTTGGTTCTATAGCGACCTTGGTGACTCATTTGACGGCGGCAGGGCCGCTGTATAGTGTTTTAAATCCGAGTGTGCCTTTAGCTACGTTAATAACTGCTCTCTAGTTCTTTATCTATTTTTGTCCTATAATAATGTCAAACCTTCCGATATCTATAATTCGGAACGTCGCTTCTGTAGAGCGACCTGCTAGGGTGGTCTTCAATAGCATATAGTGCGTAACGCTCTCGGTGTCTTGTCCGTTGTATGCCGAAATCCGTGTTAGCAATGCTAGCTCTACTAGATAGCTATATCCTTTTATTAGCTTTTGAAACAATCGATAGTGGATCGCCGCTCCGATAAGGGCCCCTGTGTCGATAAAAGCTCTTAGCTAAAGTGGTTTGCTCGAGCTATCGAGGGGGTGGACAGTAATTAGAAGAATAATAGCCGTTTCCGTGTTTACTTCCACCGCCGCCGAGAGCGGATCGTTGCAGCTGTTAATACTCTCGTCTTCTAGTAACGTAGTTCTTGTTAGTGCCCTATCGTCTATGCTAGATAGGGGGCCTATCTATCTAGCTGGTCTTTTCCTAGGATTCTTTGTAGCACTCCACCGTCTACACTGTCGGTGTCGTTCGGAGCCGGCTCGATAGCTTGTATAGTCTTTCTCGGCGGCTGCGGCTGCTTTATAACACGATACTCCTGCTTCTGCTTATCTAATGCTTGGCATCTCGTAGCAATGTAGCTAGGCTTTCTATACGCGTAACAGGTAGGGACGAACGACAAACGCGGTAACTAATAAGATAGCTACGGAGGTGCTCTCCAGAAAGGTGTAGGGGGTCGCGTCGCCTGCGTTATCGACGGCTTCTAGGTCGATTCGCGCGATTTCGCGTAAGCGCTTAGATTCCTCGCAGTGACTCTCGCTCGGTGCACGAAGCTCTTAAGGTCTTTATCTTCTACCGAGGCTATAGCTGCAGCCAGTTCAGGGTTCAACTTCTGCCTTAGTAGATAGAGCTGCTTATCTTCCGACACTCTCGCTCTAATAGCATATTTTCTAAACAGTCTGTAGAACTCTTCGAACGTCTGCCAGTTCTAGTTAATCTTATCCAGCTGTTCGCAGGCCGTCTTCTTTCAGAAGGGGTCTCCGAAGCGTTGATCCAGCGCTTTAATCGCTTCCTCGGCAGTTACCTCTTCTAGGTCCGCTCCTAGCGAAAAAGCTTCGCCTTCCAATCGCGACTCTAGGTAGGCCAATCTATCTCCAGCACTGTTTCCGGCGTAGTCGCGGTCTATCTTGTTCTTTATCTTCTTCTTAAACGCTTCCTAGTCTTTAGGGTCTCTGCCTCTAAACGCTGGTAGGTCTGGTAGTCATGTTATTAAGGTGCTGCCTTAACTGTAGGCCGCCAGTAAGGCGGTCTCCGCCTGTTCTTCTTAGCGTAGTAGCGGCGACGTCGCTGCCTCTACCTTAGCTAGCTGAGCCTTTATCGCCTTTAGTTGTGCTAGTCGGTTCGCCGCTTGGTTTTCCAGTACATCTATAATAGTCTCGGCCGATTCCTTCTCGGCTCTTACTGCCTCGATTTCCTCTCTTAACTGTCTCTTTTCTTCTAGGGATCTGTAAAACAACTTCTTAATAAGGTCTATGCTATTATAGACCTTTCCTACTCCGTTCTCGTTTACGTAATCTTTAAGTTCCTCGAGTGTGCAGTCGTAGATTTTCTTGTATTCGTTTATTCGTTCCTTAATCTCTGCAGTCTCTTCCGCTGTAAAACCTCCAATAATAAACTTATTATTGATAACACTAGAGCGCCTACTCGCTCTGTTAGTCTTTTCTCTTCTGCTTCTGCTTCGGCCTGTAACGCCGCTCTCTACCGTTAAGAAGCTCTCTAAAGCTATCTTACGGTGCTGTTGTTTGGTTTGGTTTGTATAGTGCGCGTGCGTTATTCGGGTGTCCGGATAGTTTAACGGTCCCTTTCGCGCAGTGCGGTAATAGTGTAGTAAGTAAGTTCGAGATATAATAATCCAGGCACGCAGATAAGATTTAATACGGCCTTTTTAATAACTATATCTCGAACTAAGGAGGGAAAGGAATCTATGTAGTAGTAGGTAAGAGCTTTGGGGGTAATGTGCCAAGGCCCGGCTCGGTCCAGAAGGGCCGAGCCAAAATTCCGAGGGTCTACCCTATTGCTTAGTCCCACCTCTTTCTGCCGCTGCAACAGCCTGTTAGGCGTCTTGTTAACATGCCTAAGCGTTTCCCTAGTCCTTGTTGTTGTCCTTTAGTGCTAGGGCGGCTGTAGAGAATCCGAGAGGGGTGCCTGCCTTGTTATAGCTGTTGCGGTAGTAGAAAGAGGTGGGACAGATTGATGGGGTGGACCCTGGAATTTCGGCTCGGCCCGGACGGGCCGAGCCGGGCCTTGGCACCACCACTATCAAAGCCTACCACCACCACTACATAGATTCCTTTCCCTCTTCAGTTCGAGATATAGTTATTAAAAGGCCGTATTAAATTATATCTGCGTGCCCGGATCATTATATCTCGAACTCACTCTCTACAACAACCCCCGCGCTGCGCGAAAGGGCCCGTCGAACCATCCGGAAACCCGAATAACGCACGCGCACCTACACACATACACACCAACAACCCCCAAGGCACCGTAAGAAGATAGAAGACTTCTTAGCGGTAGAGCGCGGCGTAACAGGCCGCCGCGGAAAGAGAAAGACTAACAGAGCGAGCAGGCGCTCCAGTGTCATCGATAATGAGATCATTATTAGAGGTTTTACGGCGGAAGAGACCGCAGAGATTAAGGAACGAATAAGCGAATACAGGAAAATTCACGACTGTATGATCGAGGAATTAGAAGACTACGTAAACGAGAATAGGATAGGGAAGGTCTACGACGGTATAGACCTCATTGAGACGCTGTTCTACAAGACGCTAGAAGAGAACAGACAACTGAAAGAGGAAGTAGAAACGGTGAGAGCCGAGAAGGAATCGGCGGAAACGATCATCGATGTGTTGGAGAACTAGGCGGCGAATAGAGTAGCGCAGCTAAAGGCGCTAAAGGATCAACTTGCGGATATAGAAGCAGCGATGTCGACGGCACCGCCGCCACTACATCGAGAAGAACAAGCAGAGACCGCCTCACCGGCGGCCTACAGTCAAGACGGCACGTCGATAATGTCACTACCGGATCCACCGGCGTTCAGAGGCAGAGACCCTAAAGACTGGGAGGCGTTTAAGAAGAAGATCAAGAATAAGATAAGCCGCGATTACGCCTTAAACAACGCCGGAGACAGACTGGCGTACCTGGAATCGCGACTAGAAGGTGAAGCTTTTTCGCTAGTGGCGGACCTAGAAGAGGCGACCGCCGAGGAAGCGATCAGAGCACTAGACCAACGTTTCGGAGACCCATTCCGAAAGAAGACGGCCTGTAAGCAGCTAGACAAGATCAACCAGAACCGGCAGACGTTCGAGGAGTTCTACGGATTGTTCAGAAAATATGCTATTAGAGCGAGGGTGGCAGAAGATAAGCAGCTCCACCTATTAAGGCAGAAGCTGAGCCCTGAACTAGCCGCCGCTATAGCGTCTGTAGAAGATGAAGACCTTAAGGGCTTCGTGCACAGAGCGAGGGTCACCGCGAGAAACTTAAATACTTACGCGAAAGCGCGCGAATCGATTCAGAAGCAGTCGCTGCCAGCGCAGCCGACGCGAGCCCCTGCGCCTTTCCAGAGAGCACCCTAGCAGCCATCGTATCAGTTACAGCGCTCGTCGTTCGTCCCCACCTGCTACGCGTATAGAAAACCTGGCTACATCGCTACGAGATGTCAAGCAACGGCCCAGCAGAAGCAGGAGTATCGCGCTATAAAGCAGCAGCCGCCAACGCCGTTAAAGAAGACTATTCAAGCCATCGAACCGGTTCCGAACGACACGGACAGCATAGACGGCGGAGTGCAGTTAAGAATTATAGGAAAAGACCAGCTAGAAGGATAGGCCCCCTATCCAGCGAGGACAACAGGGTATTAACGCGAACCGCGTCGACGAAAGAGAGTATCAATAGTTGCAGCGATCCGCTATCGGCTGCAGTGGAGGTGAACACGGAAACAGCTATCATCCTTCCAATCACTGTCTACCCCCTTGACGGATCGAGCCGACCACTTCAGCTAAGAGCTTTCATCGATACTGGAGCTCTTATCGGTGCAGCGATCCACTACAGGCTAGTTCAGAAGCTGATAAATGGATACGGTTATCCAGTGGAACTGGCGTCGCCGACGAGGATTTCAGCGTACAACGGACAAGACACAGAGAGTGTTACGCACTATGTGCCATTGAGGACCACTTTGGCTGGTCGCACTACGGAGGCGACGTTCCGAATTATGGATATCGGAAGATTTGACATCATTATAGGGCAGAAATGGATAAAGAACCAGAAAGCCGTTATCGATGTAGACAGAGGCATAATAGGGTTCAAAACCCTAGGCAACGCCATCGCCGTCGAGCCGGAAGCCACGGAGTCCACCAAAGAGGCTCCGTCCGATCGTTCCGAACCCCCGGTTACTGTCGGAATAGTGAGCTCCGAGGCCCTGACGACCCTCGCGAAATCAACGGACAATGAGATCTACGCTATCTCGATAAAGGACATTAAAGACCATCGGAAGATAATGGCGGAAGAAGAGGTGGATCCGCTGGAGGTGTTGCCAAAGGAGCTCCATAGTTACGCTGACGTCTTCTCAAAAGCAGACTCCAACCTCCTGCCGCTCCACCAGCCGGAATACGATAATAAGATCAGGCTAAAAGAGGGGGCTACCTTGCCAAGAACTGAGCCCCTAAGGAGACTGTCACCGGCCGAACTGGACTAGGTAGAGGTGTTTGTTCGCGAAAACCTGGCGAAGAAGTTCATTACGCCGAGCTCCGCGGAATACGCGTCACCGATTCTTTTCGTAAGGAAACTGGGGGGTAGTCTGCGACTCTGCGTAGACTATCGAGGCCTTAATAAGGTCACCAAGAGAGACGTATACCCCCTGCCGCTAATAGATAAGACTATACAGCGCGTAGCGAAGGCTAAGTGGTTCAGCAAGCTAGACATCCGCCAAGCGTTCTACCGACTAAGGAATGAAGAAGGACAGACAGAAGACCTTACGACATTCGCGACGCGTATAGGCAATTTTAAGTAGTTGGTAATGCCTTTCGGACTTACCAACGCGCCGGCAGTGTGGCAACGCTTCATAAACCACACTTTTATAGACATGCTAGAACGGTTCGTGTCTATCTACTTAGACGACATCCTTATCTACACCGATAGAACGAGAGAGCAACATACGGACCACATCGAGAGAGTGTTAAAGAGGCTCCGCGAGGTGGGATTGAACGCGGACACGAAGAAGAGCGAGTTCTATCAAACCGAGGTCAAATATCTCGGTCTTATCGTCGGAAGAGATGGAATTCGTATAGACCCCTCAAAGGTCGCCGCCGTCGCGGAGTGGAAGCAGCCGAAATCCGGAAACACTACGCAAATCAGAGCGTTTCTCGGCTTCTGCAGCTATTATCGACGGTTTATTAAGGACTTCAGCAAGATAGCGAGACCCCTGAACGAGGCGTTAAAGAAGGAAGCAGCTGGTCTATAGAATAAGAAGTGCACGGAAGCTTTCGTACGGCTGAAAGAAGCGGTGGCCTCTGCACCGGTGTTGGCGCACTTCCGACCAGAAAAGACGATCTATATAGATACGGACGCTTCCGACACGGTAATAGCCGGAGTCCTATCTCAATATAGTGACGACGAAACCCTCCACCTAGTGGCTTTCTTTAGCAAGTCTATAACGGAAGCTAAGCGGAACTACGCCATCTACGATAAGGAGCTGCTGGCCATTATTCAGGCCTTTAAAGAGTGGAAACCGGAACTTATAGCTAGAAAAGGGCCAATCCAGGTCCTTACGGACCACCAGTCGCTGACCTACTTTATAAAGACGCAGAAGCTCTTACGACGTCAGGCACGGTGGGCCGCCTACTTATCAGGGTTCGACTTTAAGATTACCTACCGACCCGGAGCTTAAAACGGAAAGGCTAACGCGCTGACGCGAAGAGAAGGGAAGATAAGCTGCGCGAAGGAAGACCCTAACATGTTCCAGAAGGTGCTGACCGAACGGACGGTAGACGCTAAGGTGTTGAAGGAAGCGGGGATCTGCGCGGCGGAACTGCAGACCGAACCCGAACCGATGGAACCGGCCCCTGAAGAAGAGACGCTCTACGAGAAGGTAGAACGGCTCAATCAACAACAGAAGCTCGGCAAAACCGGTTCAGGGAAGATGATAGTTCCGGAAGAACTAATCACAGAAGTCATCCAGCTGGTCCATAGCTCCGTAGATGTAGGCCACGCAGGCGCGAAGAAAACGATGCAGGCAATGAGAACGACCTACTGGTTTCTGCGGATCTATAAGCGGATTTACCGGTTTATCGCCAACTGCTATGCGTACAGAGCCGCGAAGCCACGTTACGGTCTTCCGGCCGGTCTGCTGAAGCCACTTCCGATCCCCGAGAAACTATAGCAACATATTACGATGGACTTCGTAACCGGCCTGCCGGAATCCGATAGATACGACGCTACGCTAAACGTAGTGGACCGATTGAGCAAAGAACGCCACTTTATCCCCTGCCGAGCGAGAGATAAAGGAACCACCGCGGAAGAGACAGCACGGATGTTAATCCAACACGTATAGAAGCACTATAGCCTACTGGACACTATCACTACGGATAGGGGTCCTTAATTCATCGCCGACGTATGGAAATCCATCAACCAAGCTCTCGGAATTCGCGGAAAGCTCAGCACAGCCGCTTATCTACAGACCGACGGTTAGTCTAAAGTAGCTAACCGAGAGAAAGAGCGATATCTACGAACCTTCTGCGGCCATTATTAAGAAGATTGGGTTAAGGTGTTGCCAATAGCCGAATTCTGCGCTAACTCGTCACTGTCCGAAGCAACCTCGCTGGCGCCGTTCGAGATAACGCATAGCTATCTTCCGAGGATAAGCTTCCAGCCGCCAAGCGACGCCGGCTCGCCGGAGCTTTTAATCACCCCTGCCACGTCGTCGAAGAGAGTCGCCGCCGCGGCAGCAGAAGCGCTACGATCTTAGATAGAAGAAGCTATTAAAGTGGCGAAAGAAGCGATGGAATCGGCTTAGAAGAAGATAGTGACTCGAGCTAATAGAAAGCGGTCACCGACGGAATTCGAGGAAGGCCAAAAGGTATGGCTCAACACGCAGAACCTAAGGCTAAAAGGGAACGCGAAGCTTAACCTACGTTACGTAGGTCCGTTCAAGATAATAGAAAAGAGGTCGCCGGTAACCTATCGACTCGAGCTGCCAAAGGCGTTCCGGATCCACGATGTTTTCCATTTAGATCTGCTAAGCCTGGACCCTAAGGACGGCCTTCTGGAACAGGGGTTCGCTGAACCCCTACCAGTTAAGATAGGCGGTAATAAAGAAGAGTGGGAGGTAGAAGATGTAGTGGACGTAAAGAAGATAAGGGGGTCCATCGAAGCGAGGATCTCGTAGAAGGGGTGGCCGGAAGACTATAAATAGTATCCGGTCGAAAACCTGCGAAATTCGGCGGAGCTGCTAAGAGACTTCTATGTGCAGAACCCGAAGAAGCCGAAGCCGGAATGGCTCTAAAGCCAAACGAAGAAAGCAGCGTCCGCTCCACCGGCGCGGAAGCCGATGAAAACGATCGCTGCTCAGATCGTAGAGGGACAGTGGGCTGCGCACGCCGTAGCATGCTAGCGCTGCCGCCCCCCCCCCCCCCCCCCTGCGATGGAGCGCTGACTCCGGTAGAGAAAGAAAAGAAGAAGAAACGGAGCTGTAGACGGATCTATATAGACCTCCGAAGCAGCGCACAAACTACCCACGCCGCAGCTCAGATAACCTACGGCTCAGATCAGATAGCACGGATCAGATAGCGTCGATCACATAAACGTCAAGTGAAGGACTTCGGATGCAGATAACGTAAGAAGTTAAGAAAGAGACGAAGAGGACATTGTTTTTGATGGAAGACGGAAGAGGTAACGTCGACGTTGAAAGGAGTTTTCGAGAAAAGAGGCGGTAAATCAAAAAAAAAAAAAAAAAAAGTGGACATTTTCGGATAGATAAGGTGACTAAGTGGTCGAGGGCGACCGCTGGTGAGGGAGGGGGGTAGTGTTGCGGTGGTAGAAAGAGGTGGGACAGATTAATAGGGTGGACCCTGGAATTTTGGCTCGGCCCGTCCGGGCCGAGCCGGGCCTTGGCACTACCACTATCAAAGCCCACCACCACCACCACCACATAGATTCCTTTCCCTCTTCAGTTCGAGATATAGTCATCAAAAGGCCGTATTGAATCATATCTGCGTGCCCGGATCAATAGCGATTAACCAGAGTTGGGCAGTTAATTGCGATGTAGTTTGGCTCCCTACAGTACATGTAGAGACGTTGGTTGCGGCGACGCTGCTTTTCTTCTTGTGTAAGTCGACTATCTTAAAGCTTAGCTGAACTGAGGTCTATAGGTTCGCTGTTAACAGGAGGAAGTCGTAGAGCTAAGAGAGGATTGGGTTGGTTTTAGGTAAAGGTAGGAAGAGTCGTAAACGGACGCTGGCTTGTACAGTTGTTAAGTGGGTTGCCGTGTGCCTTAATAATGTTTAAGAACAGGTTTTGACGACTGTCGAGGCGTTGGCAGAGGGTAACCAGTTCGTAGAATAACAAAGATTTATGCTCTTAGTCCTCCAGTTTAGTAAGAAGTTCATTGCTTAGGCCAGCAACTAAAGCCGACTTTTAAGCTTCTATATCGTATTCGCAGTAATCGATTTCCTGTAAGAATTGTGCGTAGTAGTTAGAGAATAGCTTGCTGGTTTGCTTAAGGGTTCGGATCAGCTGCTAGGCCGTAGACTTGCGGTATAGGTTGCCAAAGGCCGAGTCGAGAGCAGTAAGCAAGGTAATAACATTTAGACAAGTAACTTGTAGTGTCTTTAGGTTTAAATCAGTATAAGACCTGTTGCAGTGCCTTGCTAGCAAGGAGGGAGAACGCGTACGAGACCTTCTGTTGTTCGTTTAGGAAGTGGTCTGCGTTAGCTTAGAGTTTAATTAGCAATCGTAGTCGAAATTTATTGAACTTGTCCTTGTCTCTATAAAATTGTTCTAGGTTAGCCACTCTCTTGCGAGTAGGTTCTCTAGTAGTGTTCTGTGTCCTTAGGTCTTGTTAGGGGGCGCCGCCTAGCCCAGGTCCTAGACCCGACCTAAGCCAGCCATCGCCCTAAGGACTGCGACTTAGCAGCGCTAGCATAACCCTACCCTCCGTACGGAACTACCGACAGGACCCTACTCCTATACAGAGGGAGAACCCTATAGTCCTATACAGAGGGGAACTGCCGCCCCTCTAAATAGAGGGAAAACTCTACACTACTGTATAGAGGGGGAACTCCCGATCCTCTATACAGAGTGTAAACCTTATACCCCTATATAGGAGGAAATTGCTAGCTTGGCTTCGTAGGTACAAATTGTACAGCAGCGGACGACGAAGGAACTGCCTATCAGTTCCTTTATATAGATACCCAGCCTTAAGTTTATAAACTAAGATTCTTATGCCCTTTACATTAGGAACTGATCTTACTGTCGGTAACCGCAGTAATAAAACAAAGATAGACAGCGACATCTCTATAGGAACTACAGCTATAGAGGGGCATATACACTGCATATACGAGGAGCTGCTAGAAAGCAAGAGGCAGCTCGAGTAGCAATTAAGCCACTAGGCTGCGATAATTTCCTAACGGGAACAGGAGCTACGACAGCTTAGGGCGTCCGATCGCGATCCGACCCCTACGACGACGACGAACATAATAGCCTACACCCCAACCCCTAAAAGCAAACTCCCTAACGTCTCTACGTACGATAGTAAGGCTCCGGCCGAGTACCCCTCCTAGGCTGCCCAGATACGCTCTAAGCTTCTAGTCGACTTAGGAGTATACCCGACCGAGCTAGACAAAGTAGTTTACCTCTTTAGGAGGTTAAAGAGCAGGGCGGCAGCACGAATTCTGCCGTACTACGAGACGGCTATTGCCAACCTAGCAATAGCTACAACGACGATGCTCTAGGCAGCTCTAGACAAGAGCTACAAGGACCTAGACTGCGAGAGCTAAGCACTCCTACAGGTCAATACATTAAAGCAAGGACGCAAGACTGTATAAGAATTCCTCGCAGAATTTAACTAGACTTTAGCAGAAGCAGGAGGTCTCCAATAGGAGGACAGGATAAAAATTACCTCTTTAGAGGTAGGCCTCTTTAAGAAGATTATAACGGGGCTAGTAGGCGTAATGCGACCAGCTACGTACGAGGAATTCTGCGATCTCCTTAGGATAGTCGACGACTAGCAGCGCAGGCTTAGACGGATAAGCTGCGCTTAAGAGATAAGACAACCTCTCTAGCAGCAGACAGATGCTATAGACTAGGAACTAACGACGACGAGGGTAGCGGCAGCCGTTACCGTACAGCCAAGGGCCGCTACTAAAAGGGCGCAATAGGTAGATATAGCCACCCTCGACAAGAGACAAGCAGAAGGGAGCTGCTACTAGTATAGCAAGATAGGCTATACTATACAGAATTGCAGGCTTTTGCTAGCAGAGAGACCTAGGGGACGGCCGACCACTGCAAGGGTAGCAACTGCAGCGCCCTAACGAGAAGATTAGAAGTCCTACTTAGACGACAACAAGTCGGGAAAAGAGTAGCCTCTAAGCGAAGGCTCTGCTAGAGGCGTATACAAGATAGATTGCTAAATTAAAGCATTACTTAGCTATCTTTTAAAAGCAACTACATAACGACGACGCCGTTTATCGTACAGCCAACGTTAAACAGGTCCGCAACAGCGCGGACACTAATTAACACAGGATGTTTAGTATACGGAGTAATTAGCGAAGACTTCGTATAGAGACACTGGATTAAGACGACCCCTACTGTACCTGTACGCATGTTGGGCATTACTGTGCGAGGACCGGATATTACCTATATAGTAAAAGTAACGATAGAGATATAGGGACACTATAAGCAGGACTTATACCTCTATGTCGTACGGGACAAGCTAGGTTATAACCTAATACTAGGGAAGCTATAGATAGAGCGCTAGAGGGGCAAGCTAGACGTTGGACGAGGACAGCTGTACCTGGCAGTAATGAAGCAGAGGCTCGAAGACTAAGGGAGGGTCCAGCAGGACGACAACGCTATAGCTAGAGCTAAAACGTTAACGAAGCAGAGGCCCTAAGACTAAGGGAAGGCTCTATAGGGTAACAATACCAAGGCCGAAATCAATACAGCAACAGCAGACATTAAAAAGGCATTAGCACCTAAGAAAGTAACGGACCCCTGTACGAAGCTTCTAAGGGAGTATGCTGGATACCTGGACCTCTTCGAGCCGAAGTCGGCCTTAAAGCTGCCGCTATACCAAGGAGAAGGGATTAACTACGACATCTAGCTAGAACCCTGTCCAGATAGGAGCCTGCTGGAGGTACTGTACGGACCGCTGTATAGAATGTCCTCTAGAGAACTCCTAGTACTGCGCAAGACACTAGACGCTCTGCTTGCTAAAGGGTTTATTCAGGCAAGTACGTCGTCTGCAGGAGCCCCGGTGCTGTTTGTCTATAAGGAGGGGAAGGCCGGATTGCGTTTCTGCGTAGACTACAGAGGCATTAACGCGATTACTAAGAAGGACGGGTATCCCCTAGCCCTTATTAAGGAGACTCTCAGACCGATTAGCAAGGCAAAGTAGTTTACCAAGCTTAACGTAGTCTTAGCCTTCTACAAGATACGGATTAAGGAAGGCTGTAAATAGATAACCGCCTTCCGTACAAGATATAGTCTTTTTAAGTAGCTTATTACCCCCTTTAGCCTTGCTAACGCACCGGCAACCTTCTAAAGGTACATTAACAAGTCCTTATAAGGATTACTAGACGACATATGCTTAGCGTACCTCGACGACACCTTGGTTTTTACAGACAGCACTTACGCAGATTACGTACAGGAAGTTAAGAAGGTGCTGGACCGACTGCAGCAGGCTGGCCTATACCTCGACATCGACAAATGTAAATTCGGTATCCAGCGTACGAAATACCTAGGGTTTATTATCGAGGCAGGGAAAGGTATTAGTATAGATAGAAAGAAGATTAATGCTATTAAGCAATAGAAGCCGCCTACGAACGTTAAGGGCGTACAGGAATTTCTTAGGTTTGCCAACTTCTACCGCTAGTTTATATAGAACTACTCGGAGATCGTACACCCCCTAGTTAAACTAACACACAAGGACAAGCAGTTTAAATAGACAGACGAATGCGACGGCAGCTTTAACAAGCTAAAGGGGCTCTTTACCACAGGACCAACGCTTGCTGCCTTCGACCCGGAACGTACGACGATACTGGAAACCGACTCCTTAGGGTATTGCATTAGAGGTATCCTGTTATAGGTAGGTTCGGACGGACTTCTATACCTATACGCGTATTTCTCTAAGAAGAACTCCCTAGCTAAGTGCAACTACCTTATCTACGACAAGGAGTTGCTAGCCGTTGTACAGTGTTGCGAGGTATAGGATAGAGAACTCCGCTTAGTGCCTAAGTTCCTCGCCTTAACTAACTACAAGAACCTAGAGTACTTTACGCAGCCCCGGAAGCTGTCTAAAAGGCACGTACGATAGGCAATATACCTAAGCCGGTTCAATATAAGACTCTAGTATTGCAAGGGTAAGGACAACAGCAGGGCCGATACGTTATCTAGACAGGACTAGGACATGCTAACGACGTACGAGGACGACCGCTTAAAGTTACGAACATTCCAGATGTTTAAGGAGGAGCCAGGCGAGGAGACTATCCGTCTAGCAGCGACATACCTTTAGGAACCCTAACTGCAAGTATAGGAAGAGACAGTAGAAAAGGACGAGGTATACGAAGGGGCCTATACAGCGATCTAAGGAGGACAGCGGAAGCTCCTAGCAGAGCTCTACCTTAAGGTGTCGGCAGCAGAGTGCTTAGTAGACGAGGAGAACAACCTAAAGTTTAGGAATCGGATTTGGGTCCCGGCCGACGAGAAGCTCTATATAAGCTTAATACAACGGGCGTACGATTCTATAGCTACTAGGCACCTAGGGCGTAAGGAGACGTACAGCATTGTTGCTAGGGACTACTACTGGCCGGCGATAGCGAAAGACATCCGCAGGTTCGTACAGAACTGCGATATATACAGACGGACGAAGCCCTAGCGTAAGCTAAAGTATAGGTTGCTAAAACCCCTACCGATCCCGGACCGGCCCTAGAAAGACCTAACAGTAGACTTTATTACAGACCTCCCTATAAGCGACGGACAGCAGAACATTTTAGTAGTTATAGACAAGTTAACAAAGGGGGTAATACTAGAGGGAATAGACTCTATTACGGCTAAGGACACTGCTTAGGCATTTATACAGACGACGTTTAGCAAGTACGGTTTTCCTTAGTCGATTGTGTCAGACTAGGGTACGCAGTTTACGAGCCAGCTCTAGGTAAGGGTCTGCCAGTTGCTAAAGGTAGAACGTCGCCTGTTAACTGTATAGTACCTGTAGATAGACAGGGCGACAGAGAGGGTCAACTCGACGTTGGAAGCGTACCTCTAAGCATACGTCGACTATAACTAGACGAACTGGAACCGACTTCTCCCTATAGCAGAGCTGGCTATTAACAGCTATACGGCTAACGCTATAGGGTTGTCCCCCTTCTTTATAGCCTATAGATACGACTATTCCCTGCTCCTACTAACACTAAGTAGTAACACCCTGCGCCCTGTACGATCCCCAATTTAGCAAGGAGAGGCTATCGTACAGACAATTACGAACGCCTACCAATAGGCAAAGGCGAGCCTAGCTATAGCTTAACAGAATACAGAAGAGCAGGCCAACAAGGGACGGCAGGCTGCACTAAGGTACAAGGTAGGAGATAAGGTCTAGCTAAACCAGCGCAACATTTGTACAGACTAGCTAAGCAAGAAACTGGATTAGAGGAACAGGAAGTTTACAGTAGTCCGACCAGTAGGGACATATACTATATAACTAAACACACCCCTAGGGATTTATCCAGTCTTCTACGTAGATCTCGTACAGCTAGCGAACACGGACCCGCTACTGCACTAGACGACAGACGACGCGCGCCTACCAGCGATTATAACTAAAGGCTAGGAAAAGTACGAGGTAGAAGGGATCCTTAAGAGCCGAAGGAAGAAGAAGAGGGTAGAGTACCTAGTAAAGTAGAGAGGATAGGCAGAGCCTACGTAGGAACTATACAAGGCTCTACAGGACACAACTGCACTAGACAGGGAGGAGGAGAACTATCCCCCTGCCCAGTTACAGTAACACTACGCTATATAGCAGAAAGAGGCACGATCTACTCTAAGGGCAGGGTAGCTACTAGTAACCTAGGTTATTAAAGGATCGAGAATTACGACGTAGGACACTCCGGGATCCTACTAACACGACATTGTACAACACTATATAGGAAAAGGGCTAGAAGAAGGGAACAGCTAGGGAACAGATAGGAAGGAGAGTAGAAATAAGAGGAGTTAGGAGCAGAACCGTCCGAAATTTCTTATACTACCTAAGAGAAGGAGTAGCTTACTAGCCACTACCCTAGGGGACTAGAGCAACCAACTCCTTATCTAAGATCTCAATTACCTCCTGCCTAGCAGGGCCCCCACCCCTACTAGGGCTAGTCCTAGGGAGCAGAGGCACCCCTCTACCCCTACGCGCCTCCTCTAGACAGCAGTAGAGGCAGTAGAGGGAGCTATCCTTCTACTTGCACGAGGCACACACCCTAGCCTAGAAGCCTAGGAGGCAGTATAGGCTAAGTAAGGGCTAGGGGGAGTTAGAGCAGGGGGCGTAGGGCTAGCCCTAGGTAGCGATAAGGATAGCGTTAAAGTACGACGCCTAGGCTATAGCTACCTGCTAGGGTATAACCTAGGCGGGGTTACACTAGAAGGCGTAGTAGGGCAGCTCGGCTGCATCCTGCTGCTCGTTAGTGTAGCACCTAAGACATTAGCTTAGACTGTACAGAAGACAGGAATCTATACAAACTGGAAGTGTAGCTATTAGTTAAATTAAGGATTCTACTACTAGAGGCGGAAATAGGAGAGGACCCTAGCTAGACGAGCAGAGGTGGAGGAGCCAGCAACTACGAGGGAGCTACTAGACGGGGCAGACGACATAATAGTAGCTAGTAGGTAGTAGTAACTAGTAGTAGTAGATAGTAGACAGTAGACGGTAGACAGTAGTAGACAGTAGTAGACAGTAGACAGTAGTAGACGGTAGACGGCGTAGGAGGAGAAGGCAGGCAGGGAATAGAAAGAAAAGGGGGAGGGAAAGAGAAGGGAGAGGCTTGGAATTTAGGGGGTAACTGCCTGCTATAAGAGGGAATAGCAACTAGGGCAGCTACTACAACTAGGTAAAATAGCAAGGAGGCAACTACAACCTAGTAGGCGACGAGCGACGACTATATAGACGGCTAGACGAAAATAGGAAGTCGCGACCTACCAAAAGAACAGCAGGAGCTAAGGGTGTCCAGTACGCTACTGTACGAAAAAGGCACTACGAGAAGGGAGGGAGGGAGTATTGTTAGGGGGCGCTGCCCAGTCCAGGTCCTAGACCCGACCTAAGCCAGCCGTCGCCCTAAGGACTGCGACTTAGCGGCGCTAGCATAACCCTACCCTCTATACAGAACTACCGACAGGACCCTACTCCTATATAGAGGGAGAACCCTATAGTCCTATACAGAGGGGAACTGCCGCCCCTCTAGATAAAGGGAAAACTCTGCACTACTATATAGAGGGGGAACTCCCGATCCTCTGTACAGAGTGTAAACCTTACACCCCTACATAGGAGGAAATTGCTAGCTTAGCTTCGTAGGTACAAATTGTACAGCAGCGGACGACGAAGGAACTGCCTATTAGTTCCTTTATATAGATACCTAGACTCAAGTTTCTAAACCAAGATTCTTAAGCCCTTTACAGGTCTAAAGCTTCCTACAACTGTCCTTATGTCTAAGCTTTCTTAATTGTAAGGTTAGCAATCTTTCGTTCTATCTCTTATACCTAATCCTTGCTATCTAATAGCATTGCTTCTAGGCTATTAATGTGTTAGTTAAGTTCCTTTACTTGTTTAATGCCTGTGCAGACAATGTTTGTTGCTATAAAGAAGACGTAGATAGCAAGGTTAGGATCGTTGTTTATTAGGTTGATAATTCCTTCTGCTAATAGGTCCAGTTGTAAGTATTCCTTAAAGGGGAACTCTTCTCGTAGGGTGTGGAAGACTATGTTAATAGTCTAGTGTTTGGTTAATAGCTCGTAATGTTAAGGGGGGAGCTAAGAGGTCGGAAGAGGTCGATATAAAAGTCGAAGTAGGTAGGAAGAGTTGGATAAAACAAAGTCTAAAGGAAGGAATGTAAAAGTTAATATTAGAGGGTAAGGCTAAAGTCTAAAGTAAGGAATATAAAAACTAAGTAAAGAAAGGAAGGGCTGGAGTCCAAGGTATAAAAGCTGAATTAATGCACAAGACGAGCTATAAACAAGAAGAAGAGAAAGATTAGGGGGGCAGCAGCAGCTTCTTATATCCCTCTGCCCTAGCTGGTTGTTTGCCAAGTGTTTGCTAGTAATTTTCTTATTAAACTCTGTTTCTTTGTTCTGCAAACAAATTCATTTCCTAGACCCGCTTTTTCCAAAGGTTCCAGAACTAAGCTAGGAGTGTTTGCATCGCGAGATAATTCGCCTTTTACTCTCTTAGAGTCTTCTTCTATCTAGTAGTTGTTGGCCTATAGTCTGTAAATCTTAATAGTTCTAGTTAGGTCCTAGATGCTGTTGTTTTCCATTTTATATCTATTGACTGTGTTTTCTGTTTTACATCTGTTAACCGTAACAGTAGTCTCCTGTTTTCTTCTATGTTCCTATAAAATTTCTTTTCGACGAAGGTAATAATGTCGAACACCTTCTCTGCTCTATGTTCTGTAAGATATTCTCCTATCTTATCCAGCGTGCGTACGTACAGTTCGGTATAGTTCTCTATGCCCTTTCTTGCTTTATCTATCTCTTCTTTTATAAGGCCCTTAGTAGCTATTCTATTGTCGAGGATGCTAGTACGCCTATCCCTTGGTCTGTTAGTCTTTCTCTTTCCGCTGCAGCCTGTAATGCCACCCTCTACTGTTAAGAAGCTCTCTATAGCTTTCTTATAGTGCTAGTGTTTAGTTTGGTGTATATAGTACGCGTACGTTATTCGGGTGTCTAGATTGTTTAACGGTCCCTTTCGCATAGCGCGGAGTTAGTGTAGTAAATAAGTTCGAGATATAATAATCTAGGCACGCAGATATAATTCAATACAGCCTTTTTAATAACTATATCTCGATCTAAGGAGGGAAAGGAATCTATATAGTAGTAGGTAAGAGCTTTAGGGGTAGTGTGCCAAGGCCCGGCTCGGTCCAGAAGGGCCAAGCCGAAATTCTAAGGGTCTACCCTATTACTTAGTCCCACCCCTTTCTGCCGCTACAACAAAGAAGATAGTAACTCGAGCTAATAAAAAGCAGTTACTAATAGAATTCGAAGAAGGCCAAGAGGTATAGCTTAACGTGCAGAACCTAAGGCTAAAAGGCAACGCCAAGCTTAACCTCTGCTACGTAGGCCTGTTTAAGATAGTAGAAAAGAGGTCGCCGGTAACTTATCGGCTCTAGCTACTAAAATCGTTTAGGATCTACGCTGTCTTCTCTTTAGATCTGCTAAGTCTGGACCCTAAAAACGGCCTTCCGGAATAGGGGTTCGCCGAACCCCTACTAATCGAGATAGATAGTAAAGAAGAAGAATAGGAGGTAGAAGACGTAGTAGATATAAGAAAGATAAGAGGGTCTATTAAAGCAAGGGTCTTATAGAAGGGATAGCCGGAAGACTATAAATAGTATCTAGTTAAGAATCTCCGAAATTTGGTAGAGCTGCTAAAGGAGTTTTATACGCAGAATCTAAAGAAGCCAAAGCCTAAGTAGCTCTAAAGCTAATAGCTACAGAAGAAGAAGAAAAAGCTACGTCCGCTCTATTAGTGCAGAAGCCGATAGAAACGATCGTAGCGATCGCTTAACTAGAGTCCTCGACACTACTACCTCTAAGGGGGTAATGCCAAAGATAGCGCCACTACTTCGGCACGACCAACGACGACGCTGCCCTAAACAAGAAAGTCTCGCAGCTGATCGACTTCGTAAAGCAGCGTCGGCGCTAGCGGCTTTGCGATAGCGCTTAAGGCTATAGTAGAGAAGAAAAAGAAGAAGAGATAGCGCTGCCGAGCGGATCTATATAGACCCCTACAGCAACGCACAGGCCAGCTACGCCGCAGCCTAGATAGCTACTAGCTTAGATCAGATAGCTTAGATCAGATAGACAGTAAGTAAAGGACTTCAGATAGCGACGATATAAGAAGAAAGAAGATAAAGAAAGAGAATGTTTTCGAGATAGAAGAAACAAAGAGGTAACGTCGTTTTCAAAAGAGGTTTCTATAGAAGGAGCCGCGAATTAGACGAGAGAAAGACGAGGAAGCAGAAGCAGAAGATAAAGAAGAGGGCGGATTAAAAAAAAAGAGAGAGATAAGTAAGCAGTTAAGGTCGACTGCTAGTAAGGGAGGGGGGTAGTGTTGCAGTAGCAGAAAAGGGTAGGACTAAACGATAGGGTAGACCCTTGGAATTTCGGCTCGGCCCTTCTAGACTAAGCCGGGCCTTAGCACACTACCCCTAAAGCCCTTACTGTTAGGGGGCGCCGCCCAGCCCAGGTCCTAGACCTAAGCTAGCCGTCGCCCTAAGGACTGCGACTCAGCGGCGCTAGCACGACCCTACCCTCTGTATAGAATTACCGACAGGACCCTACTCCTATATAGAGAGAGAACTCTATAGCCCTATACAGAGGGGAATTGCCGCCCCTCTAAACAGAGGGAAAACTCTGCACTACTATATAGAGAGAGAACTCCTAATCCTCTATACAGAGTGTAAACCTTGCATCCCTATATAGAGAGAAATTGCTAGCTTAGCTTCGTAGGTACAAATTGTACAGTAGCAGACAACGAAGGAACTGTCTATTAGTTCCTTTATATAGATACCCAGCCTTAAGTTTCTAAACTAAGATTCTTAAGCCCCTTACATTAGGAACTAATCTTACTATTACTAACTGCAGTAATACAACAGAGATAGACGGCGATATCTCTATAGACCCTACGGCTATATAGAGACAGATGCACTGCGCGTACGAGGAGCTGCTAGAACACAAGAGGCAGCTCGAGCAGCAAGTGGACTACTAGGCTGCGATAATTTCCTAACGGGAACAGGAGCTACGACAGCTTAGGGCGTCCGATCGCGATCCGACCCCTACGACGACAAACATAATAGCCTACACCCCGACCCCTAAGAGCAAACTCCCTAACGTTACTACGTACAATAGTAAGGCCCCGGCTAAGTACCCCTCCTAGGCTGCCCAGATACGCTCTAAGCTTCTAGTCGACTTAGGAGTATACCCGACTAAGCTAGACAAGGTAGTTTACCTCTTTAGGAGGTTAAAGGACAGGGCGGTAGCACGGATTCTGCCGTACTACGAGACGGCCATTGCCAACCCAGCAATAGCTACGACGACAATGCTCTAGGCAGCTCTTAACAAGAGCTACAAGGACCTAGACCGCGAGAGCCGAGCACTCCTACAGGTTAATACAATAAAGCAAGGACGCAAGACTGTACAAGAATTCCTTACGGAATATAACTAAACTCTAGTAGAGGCAGGAGGTCTCTAATAGGAGGACAGGATAAAAATTACCTCCTTAGAGGGAGGCCTCTCTAAGGAGATTATAATAAGACTAGTAGGCGTAATACGACCAGCTATATACGAGGAATTCTATAGTCTCCTTAGGATAGTCAACAACTAGCAGCACAGGCTCAGACAGATAAGCTGCGCTTACAAGATACGACAACCCCTCTAGCAGCAGACGGACACTATAGACTAGGAACTAACGACGACGAGGGTAGAAGCAGCTGTTACTGTACAGCCAAGGGCCGCTACTAAAAGGGCGCAATAGGTAGACATAGCTACTATAAACAAGAGGCGAGCAGAAGGGAGCTGCTACAGGTATAGCAAGATAGACTATACTGCACAGAACTGCAGGCTTTTGCTAGCAGAAAGACCTAGGGGACGGCCGACCACTGCAAGGGTAGCAACTACAGCGCTCTAACAAGAGGAACAGGAGTCCTACTTAGACAACGACGAGTTAGGAAAAGAGTAGCCTCTAAGCGAAGGCTCTGCTAGAGGCGTATATAAGATAGATTGCTAAATCAAAGTACTACTTAGCTATCTTTTAAGAGCAACTACATAACGACTACGCCGTTTATTGTACAGCTAACGTTAAACGGGTCCGCAACGGCGCGGACATTAATTAACACAGGATGTTTAGTATACGGAGTAATTAGCGAAGACTTCGTACAGAGACACTGTATTAAGACGACCCCTACTGTACCTAAACGTATATTGGGCATTACCAGGCGAGGACCGGACATTACCTATATAGTAAAAGTAACGATAGAAATACAGGGACACTATAAGCAGGACTTATACCTCTATGTCGTACAGGACAAGTTAGGGTATAACCTAATACTAGGGAAGCTATAGATAGAGCGCTATAGGGGCAAGCTAGACGTCGGACGAGGACGGCTGTACCTAGCAGTAACAAAGCAGAGGCTCCGAGACCAAGGGAGAGTCCCCTAGGACGATAATACTACAGCCGAAGTTAATACAGCGACAAAGCAGAGGCCCTAAGACCAAGGGAAGGCTCCGTAGGATAACAATACTAAGACCAAAATCAACACAGCGACAGCGGACATTAAGAAGGCATTAGCACCTAAGAAAGTAACAGACCCCTATACGAAGCTCCTAAGGGAATACACAGGATACCTAGACCTCTTCGAGCCAAAGTCGGCCTCGAAACTGCTGCTATACCGAGGAGAAGGGATTAACTACAACATCTAGCTAGAGCCCTGTCCGGATAGGAGTCTACCTAAGGTACTGTACGGACCGCTGTACAGAATGTCCTCTAGAGAACTCCTAGTACTGCGCAAGTCACTAGACTACCTGCTTGCTAAAGGGTTTATTTAGGCAAGTACCTCGTCTACGGGAGCCCCGGTGCTGTTTGTCTATAAGGAGGAGAAGGCCAGTTTGCATTTCTGCGTAGACTACAGAGGCATTAACGCAATTACTAAGAAGGACCGGTACCCCCTACCCCTTATTAAGGAGACTCTTGGACGGATTAGCAAGGCAAAGTAGTTTACTAAGCTTAACGTAGTCTCGGCCTTCTACAAGATACGGATTAAGGAAGGCTATAAATATATAACCGCCTTCTATACGAGATATAGTCTTTTTAAGTAGCTTGTTACCCCCTTTAGCCTTGCCAACGTACCGGCAACCTTCTAAAGGTACATTAACAAGTCCTTGCAAGGGTTACTAGACGATATCTGCTCGGCGTACCTCGACGACACCCTGGTTTTTACGGACGGCACCTATGCAGACTACGTACAGGACGTTAAGAAGGTGCTGGACCGACTGCAGCAGGCTAGCTTGTACCTCGACATCGACAAATATAAATTCGGCGTCTAGCGTACGAAATACCTAGATTTTATTATCGAGGCAGGGAAAGGCATTAGTATAGATAGAAAGAAGATTAATGCTATTAAGCAATAGAAGCTGCCTACGAACGTTAAGGACATACAGGAATTTCTTAGGTTTGCCAACTTCTACCGCTAGTTTATACAGAACTACTTAGAGATCGTACGCCCCCTAGTCGAGCTAACATACAAGGACAAGCAGTTTAAGTAGACGGACGAGTGCGATAGGAGCTTTAACAAGCTAAAGGAGCTCTTTACTATAGGACCAACACTTGCTGCCTTCGACCTAGAACGTACGACGATACTAGAAACCGACTCCTCGGGGTATTGCATTAGGGTTATCCTATTATAGGTAGGCTTAGACGGACTCCTGTACCTATATACGTATTTTTCTAAGAAGAACTCCCTAGCTAAGTGCAACTACCCTATCTACGACAAGGAATTGCTAGCGGTTATACAGTGTTGCAAAGCGTAGGATAGAGAACTCCGCTCAGTCCCCGAGTTACTCGCCCTAACTAACTACAAGAATCTGGAGTACTTTACGCAGCTCCGGAAGCTGTCTAAAAGGCACGTACGATAGGCAATATACCTAAGCCAGTTTAATATAAGACTCTAGTTTTGCAAGGGCATGGACAACAGTAGGGCTAGTACGCTATCTAGACAGGACTAGGACATACTAACGACGTATAAGGACGATCGGCTAAAGTTACAAACATTCTAGATGTTTAAGGAGGAGCCAGGCGAGGAGACTATCTGCCTAGCAGCGACGCATATATAGGAACCCTAACTGCAAGCATAGGGAGAGGCAGTAGAGAAGGACGATGTATACTAAGGAGCCTGTATAGCGATCTAAGGAGGGTAGCGGAAGCTCCTAGCAGAGCTCTATCTTAAGGTGTTAGCAGCAGAGTGCTTAGTAGATAAGGAGAACAACCTAAAGTTCAGGAATCGGATCTAGGTCCTAGCAGACGAGAGGCTCTATACGAGCTTAATACAACGGGCGCATAATTCTATAGCTACCGGGCACCTAGGACACGAGGAGACGTACAGCATTGTCACCTAGGACTACTACTAGCCGGCGATAGCAAAGGACATCCGCAGGTTCGTACAGAACTGCGATATATACAGACGGACAAAGCCCTAGCGTAAACTAAAGCACAGGCTGCTAAAACCGCTACCGATCCTGGACTAGCCCTAGCAAGACCTAACAGTAGACTTTATTACAGACCTCCCTAAGAGCGACGGACGGAGGAACATTATAGTAGTAACGGATAAGCTAACGAAGGGAGTATTACTAGAGGGAATAGACTCTATTACAGCTAAGGACACTGCCTAGACCTTTATACGGACGACGTTTAGCAAGCACGGTTTCCCTCGGTCAATTGTGTCGGACCGGGGTATACAGTTTACGAGCTAGCTCTAGGCAAGGGTCTGCTAGTTGCTAAAGGTAGAACGTCGCCTGTTAACTGCATAGCACCTATAGACAGACAGAGCGACAGAAAGGGTTGATTCGACGTTGGAAGCGTACCTCTAAGTATACGTCGACTATAATTAGACAAACTGGAACCGCCTCCTCCCTATAGCGGAGCTAGCTATTAACAGCTGTACGGCTAATGCTACAGGATTGTCCTCCTTCTTTATAGCCTATAGATACGACTACTCCCTACTCCTACCGACCCTAAGTAGTAACACCCTACGCCCTATACGATCCCTAATTTAGCAGGGAGAGGCCATCGTACAGACGATTATAAACGCCTACTAATAGGCAAAGGCGAGCCTAGCTATAGCTTAACAGAGTACGGAAGAGCAGGCTAACAAGGGACGGCAGGCTGCACTAAGGTACGAGGCAGGGGATAAGGTCTAGCTAAACTAGTGCAACATCTGTATAGACCAACTAAGCAAGAAGCTAGATTGGAAGAACAGAAAGTTTACAGTAGTCCGACCAGTAGGGACATATGCTATATAGCTTAACACTCCCCTAGGGATCTACCTAGTCTTCTATATAGACCTCGTACAGCTAGCGAACACAGACCCCCTACTACACTAGACGACAGATAACGCGTACCTACTAGTAATTATAACTAAGGGCTAGGAAGAATATAAGGTAGAAGGAATCCTTAAGAGCCAAAGGAAGCGGAAGAAGGTAGAGTACCTAGTAAAATAGAGAGGATAGGCAGAGCCTATATAGAAACTGTACGAAGCCCTATAGGACACATCTACGCTAGACAGGTAGGAGGAGAACTATCCCCCTACCCAGTTACAGTAACACTGCGCTGTATAGCGAAAAAGGGGCACGATCTATCCTAAGGACAGGGCAGCCGCTAACAACTTAGGTTGCCAAAGGATCGAGAATTATAACGTAGCACACTACAGGATCCTACTGACACTACACTATACAGCACTATACAGAAGAAGGGCAGGAAGAAGGGGACGGTTAGGAGGCAGGTAAGAAGGGTAGAAATAAGAAGGGGACGAGAGCAACACTGTCTGAAAACTTTTATATACTACCTTAAGGTAGCTTACTAGCCACTACCCCTAGGACCTAGGACAGCTAACGCTATACCCGAAATCTCAATTACCTCCCGGCTAGCAGGGGCCCCAGCACTAGAGGAAGCAAAAGGGTAGCTTAACAACACCCTGCTGCTAGTTAATGTAGCACCTAAGTTGTTAGCTTAAACCGTACAGAAGGCGAGGACCCGTACGAACCAGAAGCGAAGCTGCTAGTAGAGCTAAGCACTCTATTGTTAGAGGTAAAAATAGGAGGAGACACTAGCTGAACAGGTAGAAGGAGAGCTAGCAGCTACAAGAGAGACACGGCGGGAACGGCCGGACGAGACAGGTAGCATAATAATAATAGCTAGTAGTAGTAGTAACAGTAGTAACAGTAGTAATAGTAGTAGTAGCAGACGGCTAGGCGGACAGTGATCCGAGCGTGCAGATAAGGTTCAATACAGCTGTTTTAATAACTATATCTCGAACTAAGGAGGGAAAGGAATCTATATAGTGGTAGTAATAGGCTTCGTAGTAGTAGTGTGCCAAGGCCCGGCTCGGTCTAGAAGGGCCGAGCCGAAATTCCAAGGGTCCACCCTATCAGTTAGTCCCACTCCTTTCCGCCGCTGTAACACCACCCCCCTCCCTTACTAGCGGTCGCCCTCGACCGCTTACTGATCTTCTTTTTTTTTTAATTAATTGCTCTATCTAAAGCCCTTTACTTAGCGTCTATCTAATCCGGCACCTGATCCGCGCTATCTGATCTGAACTGTAGGTCATTTGAGCTGCGGCGTAGTTGGTCTGTACGGCGCGCGCGGAGGTCTATATAGATCTATCTTCAGCTCTATCTCTTCTTCTTTTTCTTTCTCCACTAAGGGCCCCTATAGCGTCGGCTTCGTTTGCTATTATAATCTGTCCGGCCAGTCCGGCAGATAGTAGTGGCCGAACCGAGGACCCTAGCCAAGCGACTAGCGATCGTGTCTATTGGCTTCCGCGCTAATAGAGCGGACGCAGTTTTCTTTTTCGAATCGTTGGCATTAGAGCTACTCCGGCTTTGGCTTTTCCGGATTCCGGGCGTAGAACTCTTCTAGCAGCTCCACCGAATTCTGCAGGTTCTCGATCGGATACCATTTATAGTCTTCCGGCTACCCCTTCTACGAGTCTTCGCTTTAATAGACCCCCTTATCTTCTTTACGTCTATTACATCTTCTACCTCCTACTCTTCTTCCTTACTGTCTATCTCTACCAGCAGGGGTTCAGCGAATCCCTGTTCTGGAAGGCCGTCCTTAGGGTCCAGGCTCAACAGATCCGAATAAAAGACATCGTAGATTCGGAACGATTTTGGTAGCTAGAGCCGATAGGTTACTGGCGACCTCTTTTCTATTATCTTAAATGGGCCTACGTAGCAGGGGTTAAGCTTGGCGTTGCCTTTTAGCCTTAGGTTCTTCGTGTTAAGCTATACCCTTTAGCCTTCGTCGAATTCTATTAGTGACCGCTTCTTATTAGCTCGAGTTACTATCTTCTTCTAAGTCGATTCTATTGCCTTCTTTGCTACTTTGATTGCTTCTTCTATCTAGGCCTTAAGTGCTTCTGCCGCGGCGTTAGCGACTCTCTTTAACGACGTAGCAGTAGACGGTTCCGCAGAGCTAGGTTCGTTCGGCGGCTGAAAACTTATCCTCGGAAGATAGCTATGCGTTATTTTGAACGGCGCCAGCGAGGTCGCTTTAGACAGTAACTGTTGCGGCGGTGGAAAGAGGTGGGACAGATTGATAGGGTAGACCTTGGAATTTCGGCTCGGCCCGGACGGGCTAAGCCGGGCCTTGGCACCACTACTACGAAAGCCCTCCACTACCACTATATAGATTCCTTTCCCCCCTTAGTTCGAGATATAGTTATTAAAAAGGCCGTATTGAATTATATCTGCGTGCCTAGATCATTATATCTCGAACTCACTCTCTACACCAATCCCTGCACTGCGCGAAAGAGCCTGTCGAACTATCCGGAAACCCGAATAACGTACGCGCACCTACAACAACACCCAAGGCACTGTAAGAAGATAGAAGGCTTCTCAGCGGTAGAGAGCGGCGTTACAGGCTGCAGCGGAAAGAGAAAGACTAACAGACCGAGAGATAGGCGTACTAGCATTCTCGACGACGGAACGACCAATAAAGGCCTTATAGAAGAAGAGTTAGATAAAGCGAGAAAGGGTATAAAGGGCTACGCCGAACTGTACGGACGCACGCCGGATAAGATAGGAGAATATCTTACAGAGCACGGAGCTAAGAAGGTGTTTAACATTATTACCTTTATAGAAAAGACGTTCTATAGGAACGTAGAAGAAAACAGACAGTTAAGGGAGGAAGTAGAGACAGTAAGGGCCGGGAAGGAATCGGCAGAAACTATTATTAACGTGTTAGAGAACTAGGCGGCAAATAGGCTGGCGCAACTAAAGGCGCTGAAGGACCAACTGGCTAACATAGAAGCAGCGATATCGTCGCCGCCACTGCATCGAGAGGAACCAATAGAGACCGCCTTACCGGCGGCCTATAGTTAAGGTAGCGCCCTAATAACATTATTGCCGGACCTGCCGGCATTTAAAGGCGGAGACCCTAAAGACTGGGAAGAGTTTAAGAAGAAGATTAAGAATAAGATAAGCCGCGATTACGCATCGAACAGCGCCGGAGATAGATTGGCGTACCTGGAATCGCAGTTGGAAGGAGAAGCTTTTTCGCTAGTAGCGGACCTAGAAGAAGTAACTGCTAAAGAAGCGATCAAAGCGCTAGATCAACGCTTCGGAGATCTATTCCGAAAGAAGACAGCCTGTAAGCAGCTGGACAAGATCGATCAGAACCGGCAGACGTTTAAAGAATTCTACAGTTTGTTTAGAAAATATGCGATTAGGGCCTGGGTAGCGGAAGATAAGCAGCTTTACCTATTAAGGCAGAAGCTAAACCCTGAACTGGCCGCAGCTATAGCGTCTGTAGAAGACGAAGACCTTGGGAGCTTCGTGCATAGAGCGAGAGTTACCAGGAGAAACTTAAGCGCTTACGCGAAATTACGCGAATCGGTTCAGAAGCCGTCGCCGTTAGCGCAGACAACACGACCCCCTGCGCCTTTCCGGAGGGCACCCCAGCAGCCACCTTATCAGTTACAGCGTTCGTCGTTCGTCCCCACCTGCTACGCGTGCGGAAAGCCTAGCTATATCGCTACGAGATGCCAAGCTTCGGATAAGCAGAAGCAGGAGTATCGCGCTATAAAGCAGCAGCAGCCGCCACCGCCGAGAAAGACTATTCAAGCCATCGAACCGGCCCCGAACGACACTGATAGCGTAGACGGTGGAGTGCCCCTACGAATCCTGGGAAAAGACCAGCTAGAAGGATAGGCCCCCTATCCAGCATAGACAACAGGGCATTAACGCGAACTACGTCGACGAAAGAGAGCATCAATAGCTGCAGCGATCCGCTATCGGCTGCGGTGGAAGTGAACACGGAAACAGCTATTATCCTTCTAATTACTGTCTACCCCCTTGAAGGATCAAACAAACCACTTTAGCTAAGAGCTTTTATCGACACCGGAGCTCTTATCGGAGCAGCTATCCACCACCGGCTAGTCTAGAAGCTAATAAATAGATACAGTTATCCAGTGGAACTGGCGTCGCTAACAAAGATTTCGGCATATAACGGGCAAGACACAGAAAGCGTTACGCACTACGTGCCGCTGAAGACTACCTTAGCTGGTCGCACCACAGAAGCGACGTTCCGAATTATAGATATCGGAAGATTTGACATCATTATAGGGCAGAAATGGATAAAGAACCAGAAGGCTATTATTGACGTAGACGAAGGAATAATAGGGTTCAAAACTCTAGGCAGCACTACCGCTGCCGCCAAGCCGAAAGCTACGGAGTCTGCCAAAGAGGCTCCGTCCGATCGTTCCGAACCCCTGGTCACAGTCGGAATAATGAGTTCAGAAGCAATAACGACCCTCGCGAAGTCGCCGGGCACTAAGATCTACGCTATCTCAATAAAAGACATCGAAGACTATCGGAAGATAATAGCGGAAGAAGAGGTAGATCTACTAGAGGTGCTGCCAAACAAGCTCTATAGTTACGTTAATGTCTTCTTAAAAGCAGACTCCAACCTCCTGCTGCTCTACCGGCCGGAATACGACAATAAGATCAGGTTGAAAGAGGGGGCTACATTGCTAAGAACCGAGCCCCTAAGGAGACTGTCGCCGGCCGAACTGGACTAAGTAGAGGTGTTTGTTCGTAAAAACCTGGCGAAGAAGTTTATTACGCCGAGCTCCGCGGAATATGCGTTACCGATTCTTTTCGTAAGGAAACTAGGGGGTGGTCTGCGACTCTGCGTAGACTATCGAGGCCTCAATAAGGTTACTAAGAGAGACGTGTATCTACTGCCGCTAATTAATAAGACTATACAGCAGGTGGCGAAGGCTAAGTGGTTCAGCAAGCTGGACATCCGCCAAGCGTTCCATCGACTAAGGAATAAAGAAGGGCAGACGGAAGACCTTACGACGTTTGCGACGCGTATAGGCAATTTTAAGTAGCTGGTAATGCCGTTCGGACTCACCAACGCGCCGGCAGTATAGCAACGCTTTATAAACCACACCTTTATAGACATGTTGGAACGGTTCGTGTCAATTTACCTGGACGACATCCTTATCTATACAGATAGAACGAGAGAGCAACACACGGACTATATCGAGAAAGTGTTGAAGAGGCTCCGCGAGGTCGGATTGAACGCGGACACGAAAAAGAGCGAGTTCTATTAAACCGAGGTCAAATATCTCGGTCTTATCGTCGGAAGAGATGGAATTCGTATAGACCCCTTAAAGGTCGCCGCCGTCGCGGAGTGGAAGCAGCCGAAATCCGGAAATACTACGCAAATCAGAGCGTTTCTCGGCTTCTGCAGCTACTATCGACAGTTTATTAAGGACTTCAGCAAGATAGCGAGACCCCTGAACGAGGCGCTAAAGAAAGAGGCCGCCGGCCTATAGAATAAGAGGTGCACGGAAGCCTTCAACTAGCTAAAAGAAGCAGTAGCCTCTGCGCCAGTTCTAGCACACTTCCGGCCAGAAAAGACGATCTATGCAGAAACGGACGCTTCCGACACAGTGACGGCAGGGGTCCTTTCTCAATATAGTGACGACGAAACCCTCCATCCAGTCGCTTTCTTTAGCAAGTCAATAAGCGAAGCTAAGCGGAACTACGCTATCTACGATAAGGAGCTGCTAGCGATTATTCAGGCTTTCGAGGAGTAGAAGCTAGAGCTTATAGCTGGAAAGAGCACGGTCCAGGTTCTTACAGACCACTAGTCGCTGACCTGCTTTATAAAGACGCAGAAGCTCTTACGTCGCTAAGCTCGGTAGGCCGCCTACTTATTAGGATTCAACTTTAAGATCACCTATCGACCAGGGGCTCAAAACGGAACGGCGGACGCGCTAACGCAAAGAGAAGGAAAAACAAGCTGCGCGAAAGAAGATCCTAACATGTTCCAGAAGGTGCTAACCGAGCGAATAGTAGACGCAGAGGTGCTGAAAGAGGTAGGGGTCTGCGCAGTGGAACCGGCCCCTAAGGAAGAAGCTCTCTACGAAAAGGTAAAGCAGCTTAACCAGCAACAGAAACTCGGCAAAACCGGCTTAGGAAAGCTGATAGTTCCGGAAGAACTAATCACAGAGGTTATCCAGCTGGTCTATAGCTCTATGGATGTTGGCTACGCTGGAGCGAAGAAAACGACGCAGGCCGTAAGAACGATCTACTGGTTTCCGCGGATCTACGAACGGATCCACCGATTTATCGCCAACTGCTACGTATGCCGAACGGCGAAGCCGCGTTACGGCTTTCTAGCAGGCTTATTGAAGCTACTTCCAATCCCTAAGAAACCGTAGCAGCACATTACGATAGACTTCGTAACCGGCCTGCCGGACTCCGATAGATACGACGCTACGCTGAACGTAGTGGATTGACTAAGCAAAGAGCGCCATTTCATCCCCTGTCGAGCTAAGAATAAAGGAACTACTGCAGAAGAAGCGGCGAGAATGTTAATCCAACACGTATAGAAGCACTATAGGCTGCCAGATACTATTACTACGGATAGAGGCCCTCAATTTACCGCCGACGTATGGAAAGCTATCAACTAAGCTCTCGGAATTCATAGAAAGCTCAGCACCGCTGCTTACCCTTAAACCGACAGTTAGTCTAAAGTCGCTAACTGTAAGATAGAACGATACCTACGAACCTTCTGCAGCTATTATTAAGAAGATTGGGTTAAGATGTTGCCAATAGCTGAATTCTGCGCGAACTTAACACAGTTAGAAGCGACGTCGCTGGCGCCGTTCGAGATAACCTGCGGTTATCTTCCGAGGCTAAGCTTCCAGCCACTGAGCGACGCTAGCTCGCCGGAGCTTTCCACTACTACTACTACGTCGTCAAAGAGAGTCGCCGCCGCGGCGGCAGAAGCGCTACGTTATCAGATAAAGGAAGCGATCAAGATAGCGAAAGACGCGATGGATTCAGCTCAGAAGAAGATAGTAACTCGAGCTAATAAGAAGCGGTTACCGATAGAATTCGAAGAAGGTCAAAAGGTCTGGCTTAACACTCGGAACCTAAGGCTAAAAGGGAACGCCAAGCTCAATCCGCGCTACGTAGGCCCGTTTACGATAGTGGAAAAGAGGTCGCCAGTAACTTATCGGCTCCAGCTACCGAAATCGTTCCGAATCTACGACGTTTTCCATTCGGATCTGCTAAGCCTAGACCCTGAGAACGGCCTGCCGGAACAGGGCTTCGCCGAACCCCTACCAGTTAAGATGGACGGTAATAAAGAAGAGTAGGAGGTAGAAGATGTAATAGACGTAAAGAAGATAAGGGGATCTATCAAAGCGAGGATCTCGTAGAAGGGGTAGCCGGAAGATTATAAATAGTATCCGATCGAGAATCTTCGGAATTTGGCAGAGCTGCTAAGAGAGTTCTACGCGCGGAACCCGGAAAAGCCGAAACCAGCGTGGCTCTAATGCCGACAATAGAGACACGTCCGCTCCACTAGCGCGGAAGCCGATAAAAACGATCGTACTTCGGGAAGTGATTGCTTTAGGCACTACCGCGTCGGCCGGTAGCTCGCGCACGCCGTAGCGTGCCAGCGCCGCCGACCCCGTAGTAGGCAAAGGCTTTGGTAGAAGAGAAAAAGAAGAGGAAAAACGGCGCCGCGGAAAGATCTATATAGAGCCCCGAGCTGACGCACAGACCAGCCACGCCGCGCCTCAGATAACCTACAGCTCAGATCAGATAGCGTCGATTATATAAACGCCAAGTAAAGGACTTTAGATACCGATAACGTAAGAAGTTAAAGAAGAGATAAAGAGGACGCTGTTTTTGATAAAAGACGGAAGAGGTAACGTCGACATTGGAGGGGATTTTCGAGAAAGAGACGACAAATTAAAAAAAAAAAAAAAAAGAAAGAAAAAGCGGAGATTTTCGGATAGATGGGGTGACTTAGCGGTCGAGGGCGACCGCTAGTAAGGGGGGGGGGGTAGTGTTGCGGCGGTGGAAAGAGGTAGGACAGATTAATAGGGTGGACCCTAGAATTTCGGCTCGGCCCGCCCGGGCCAAGCCGGGCCTTGGCACTACTACTACGAAAGCCCTCCACCACCACTACATAGATTCCTTTCCCCCCTCAGTTCGAGATATAGTTATCAAAAAGGCCGTATTGAATCATATCTGCGTGCCCGGATCAGTAACAAGTTAGCGCAGAATTCGGCCATTGGTAACACCTTAACCTATTGTCCTTAGTAATAGCTGCAGAAGGTTCGAAGATATCGTTCTATCTCTTAGTTAGCTACTTCGGACTAGCTGTCGGTCTAAGGGTAAGCTGCTGTGCTGAGTTTTCTACGAATTCCGAGAGCTTAGTTGATGGCTTTCTATACGTCGGCGGTAAATTAAGGACCCCTATCCGTAGTAATAGTGTCCAGCAGGCTATAGTGCTTCTATACGTATCGAATCAACATCCGCGCGGTCTCTTCCGCAGTAGTTCCCTCGTCTCTCGCTCGGCAGGGGATAAAGTAGCGCTCTTTGCTTAGCCGATCTACTACGTTGAGCGTTGCGTTACATCCGTCGGAGTATGGCAGTCCGGTTACGAAATCTATCGTAATGTGCTGCTACAGTTTCTTAGGGATCGGCAGTAGCTTCAGTAAACTAGCTAGAAGGCCGTAACGCAGCTTCGCCGTTCGGCACAAGTAGCAGTTAGCGATAAATCGGTGGATTCGCTTGAATATTCGCGGAAACCAGTAGATCGTCCTTACTGCTTGTATCGTCTTCTTTACGCCTGCGTAGCTAATATCTACAGAGCTATAGACTAGCTAGATAACCTCTGTAATTAGTTCTTCTAGAACTATTAGCTTCCCTAAACCGGTTTTGCCAAGCTTCTGTTGCTAGTTAAGCTACTCTACCTTCTCGTAGAGAGTTTCTTCCTTATTAGTCAGTTCTATTGCGTAGACCCCTACCTCTTTCAACACCTCTGCATCTACTATCCGCTCGGTCAACACCTTCTGGAACATGTTCGGATCTTCTTTCGCGCGGCTAGTCTTTCCTTCCCTCCTTGTTAGTGCGTTAGCCTTTCCGTTTTGAGCTCTGGGTCGATAAGTGATCTTAAAGTCGAACCTAGATAAGTAGGCAGCCTACCGTGCCTAACGTCGTAACAGCTTCTGCGTCTTTATAAAGTAGGTCAGCGACTAGTGGTCTGTAAGGACCTGGACCGTGCTCTTTCTAGCTATAAGTTCCGGCTTCTACTCCTCGAACGCCTGTATAATAGCTAGCAGTTCTTTATCGTAGATTGCGTAGTTCCGCTTGGCCTTAGTTATAGATTTGCTAAAGAAGGCTACCAGATAGAGGGTCTCGCCGTCGTCGGCGTATTAAGAAAGGACTCCGGCTGTTACTGTATCGGAAGCGTCCGTTTCTATATAGATTGTCTTTTCCGGCCGGAAGTGTGCCAGAACCGGCGCCGAGGCCACTGCTTCTTTCAGCCGGTTAAAGGCTTCCGTGCACTTCTTATTCTATAGGCCAGCGGCCTCTTTCTTCAACGCTTCGTTTAGGAGTCTTGCTATCCTGCTAAAATCCTTAATAAACCTTTAATAGTAGCTGCAGAATCCGAGAAAAGCCCTAATCTATGTAGTGTTTCCGGATTTTGGCTGCTTCCATTCTGCGACGGCGGCGACCTTTAAGGGGTCTATACAAATTCTATCTCTTCCGACGATAAGACCGAGATACTTAACCTCAGTTTAATAGAACTCGCTCTTCTTCGTGTCTGCGTTTAATCCGACCTCGCAGAGCCTAGTTAGCACCTTCTCGATATAGTCCGTGTGCTGTTCTCTTATTCTATCTGTGTAAATAAGGATGTCGTCCAGGTAAATAGATACGAATCGCTCTAGCATGTCTATAAAGCTGTGATTTATAAAACGTTGCCACACTGCTAACGCGTTAGTAAGTCCGAAGGGCATTACTAGCCACTTAAAATTGCCTATGCGCGTAGGGAATGTCGTAAGATCTACTGTCTGCCCTTCCTCGTTCCTTAATCGATAGAACGCTTAGCGGATGTCCAGCTTGCTAAACTACTTAGCCTTCGCTATACGCTGTATAGTCTTATCTATTAGCAGCATTGGATACACGTCTCTCTTAGTAACCTTATTAAGGCCCCTGTAGTCTATGCATACTTAGAGGCCGCCTCCGGGTTTTCGTACGAAAAGGATCGGTAACGCGTATTTGGCAGAACTCGGCGTAATAAACTTCTTTGCTAGAATTTCTCGAACAAACACCTCTACTTAGTCCAGTTCGGCCAGCGACAGTCGTCTTAGGGGCTTGGTTCTCGGCAACGCAGCCCCTTCCTTCAACCGGATCTTGTTGTTATATTCCGGTCGATAGAGCGGCAAGAGGTTGGAGTCGGCTCTTAAGAAGACGTTAGCGTAATCGTAGAGCTCCTTCGGCAACACTTCTAGTAGGTCTGCTTCTTCTTCTGCCATTATTTTTCAGTAGTCTTCGATATCTTTTATTAAGATAGCGTAGATCTTATTGTCCGGCGACTTCGCGAGAGTCGTTAAGGCCTCCGAGCTTATTATTCCGACAGTAACTAGGGGTTCGGAGCGGTCGGGCGGAGCTACGTTGGCGGCCGCGGCTTTCGATTCTGCTGTAGTAGCGGTGGTTAGTTCGACGGCGGCAGTGCCGTTGCCCTTGTTACAGCGGCAGAAAGGGGTGGAACTGGATAATGGGGTAGACCCTTGGAATTTCGGCTCGGCGCGGAAGGGTCGAGCCGGGCCTTGGCACTACTACTACGAAAGCCTACCACCACTACTATATAGACTCCTTTCTCTCCTAAGTTCGAGATATAGTTATCAAAACAGCCGTATTAAACCTTATCTACGCGCTCGGATTATTATATCTCGAACTTACTTACTACACCAAACCCCGCGCTGCGCAAAAGGGCCCGTCGAACTATCCGGACGCTCGAATAACGCACGCGTACACACACACACTAACAATAACAAAACCCAGCACTGTAAGGAAGCTATAGAGAGCTTCTTAGCGGCAGAGAGCGGCGTTACAGGCCGCAGCGGAAAGAGAAAGACTGACAGACCGAGAGATAGGCGTACTAGCATCCTCGACAACGGAACGACCAATAAAGGCCTTACAGAAAAAGAGGTAGATAAAGCGAGAAAGGGCATAGAGGGCTATGCCCAACTATATGTACGCACGCCGGACGAGATAGGAGAATATCTTACAGAACACGAGGCAGAGAAGGTGTTCAATATTATTACCTTCGTTGAAAAGAAATTCTTTAGGAACATAGAAGAAAACAGACAGCTAAGGGAGGAAATAGAGACAGTAAGGGCTAAGAAGGAGTCGGCCGAGACTATTATCGACGTGTTAGAAAACAAGCAGCGAACCGACTAGCGCAACTAAAGGCGCTGAAGGATTAGCTAGCTAATACGGAAACAGCGAGGTCGTCGGCGCCGCTACTGCGTTAAGAAGAACAAGCAGAGACTGCCTTACCGGCAGCCTACAGTCAAGGTAGCACTACGATAACGCTACTACCGGACCTACCTGCTTTCAGTAGCGGAGACCCTAAAGCGTAGGAGGCGTTTAAGAAGAAGATTAAGAATAAGATAAGCTACGATTACGCAGCAAGCAGTAGAGAAGATAGACTGGCCTATTTAGAGTCGAGACTAGAAGGAGAAGCGTTCTCGTTAGTGTCGGACCTGGAAGAGGTAACCGCCGACGAAGCAATCAAAGCGCTAGACCAGCGATTCGGAGACCCCTTCCGAAAGAAGACTGCCTACGAGCAACTAGACAAGATTAGTCAGAATCGGCTAACATTTGAAGAATTTTACAGGCTGTTTAGGAAGTATGCTATCTAAGCGAGAGTAGCTAAGGATAAGCAGCTACACTTACTAAGACAGAAACTGAGCCCTAAGCTCGCTGCGGCTATAGCGTCAGTAGAAGATGAAGACCTTTAGAGCTTCGTACACTAGGCGAGAGTAACAGCAAGAAACCTAAACGCGTACGGAAAACCGACGACACGCGAACCGATTTAGAAGCCATTGCCGTCGGCGCAGACAGTTAGAGCCCCTGCGCCTCTCTGACGAACCCCCTAGCAGTCGTCGTACTTACTACGATCGGCGTTCGTCCCCACCTGTTTCGCGTGCAGAAAACCCGGCTATATCGCTACGAGATGCTAAGCAACAGCCTAGCAGAAGTAGGAGTGTCGCGCTATAAAGCAGCCGCAGCCGCAGCTACCGAGAAAGACTATTCAAGCTATCGAACCGGCGCCGAACGATACTGACAGTGTAGACGGGGGGGTGCAATTAAGGATTATAGAAAAAGACTAGCTGGACGGATAGACCCCCTATCTAGCGTAAAAAACAGGGCATCCCTGCGAAAGGCACTAACGGAACGAGAGAGCATCAACAGTTGTAACGATCCACTGTCGGCGACGGTGGAAGCGAATACGGAAACGGCGATTACCCTTCCTATTACGATCTACCCTGTTAAGAAATCGCGCTAACCCCTCCAGTTAAAAGCTTTTATCGACACTGGAGCTCTTATCGGCGCAGCGATCCACTACCGACTAGTTTAGAAACTGACGAAGGGATACAGCTATCCAGTGGAAATAGCGTCGCCGACGCGGATTTCGGCGTACAACAGACAAGACACGGAGAGTGTTATGCACTATGTGCCATTAAGGACCACCTTAGCAGGTCGCACTATGGAAGCGACGTTCCGAATTATAGATATCGGAAGGTTTAACATTATTATAGGGCAGAAATAGATAAAGAACCAGGGAGCGATTAATAACGTAGGAGAAGGCACACTCGGATTTAGAAAACCGATTAGCGGCTTAGCCGCCGTCAAATCAGTTACCGAATCGGTCACAGTGGCCAACGCCAAACCGAACGTTACGACGATCGAAGCGGCTCCAATGGATCGGTCCGAACCCCTGGTCACTGTCGGAATAATAAGTTTAGAAGCTATAACAACCCTCGCGAAGTCGCCGGACAATAAGATCTATACTATCTCTATAAAAGACATCGAAGACTACCAGAAGATAATAGCGGAAGAAGAAGTGGATCTACTAGAGGTGCTGCCGAACGAGCTCTATAGTTACGCTAACGTCTTCTTAAAAGCCGACTCCAACCTATTGCTGCTCTATCGACCGGAATATAACAACAAGATCCGACTGAAAGAGGGGGCTACGCTGCCTAGGACCGAGCCCCTAAGACGACTGTCGCTGGCGGAACTGGACTAGGTAGAGGTGTTCGTCCGCGAAAATCTGGCGAAGAAGTTTATTACGCCGAGTTCTGCCGAGTACGCGTTACTAATCCTTTTCGTACAGAAACCCGGAGGCGGTCTGCGACTCTGCGTAGACTATCGAGGCCTTAACGAGGTCACTAAGAGAGACGTATATCCGCTGCTGCTAATAGATAAGACTATACAGCGCGTAGCAAAGGCTAAGTAGTTTAGCAAGCTAGACATCCGCCAAGCGTTTTACAGACTAAGGAACGAAGAAGGGCAGACAGAAGACCTTACGATGTTCGCGACGCGTATAGGCAATTTCAAGTAGTTAGTAATGCCTTTCGGACTTACCAACGCGCCGGCAGTATAGCAACGCTTTATAAACTACACTTTTATAGATATGCTAGAACGGTTCGTGTCCGTCTACTTAGACGACATCCTTATCTACACCGATAGGACGAGAGAACAGCACACAGACCACATTAAGAAGGTGCTGACCAGGCTCTGCAAGGTCGGATTAAACGCGGACACGAAGAAAACGAGTTCTATTAGACTAAGGTCAAATACCTCGGTCTTATCGTCAGAAGAGAAGGGATCCAGATAGACCCCTTAAAGGTCGCCGCTGTAGCGGAATAAAGGCAGCCGAAATCAGGAAACACTACATAGATCAGGGCGTTTCTCGGGTTCTGCAGCTACTATCGACGGTTTATTAAGGACTTTAGCAAGATCGCGAGACTCCTAAACGAAGCACTAAAGAAAGAGGCCGCCGGCCTATAGAATAAGAAGTGCACAGAAGCCTTTAACCGGCTGAAGGAAGCAGTAGCCTCGGCGCCGGTTCTAGTACACTTCCGGCCGGAAAGGACAATCTACGTAGAAACGGACGCTTCCGATACAGTAACGGCAGGGGTCCTTTCTTAATACGGAGACGATAAAACCCTTTATCTAGTGGCTTTCTTTAGCAAGTCTATAAATAATGCTAAACGGAACTACGCCATCTATAATAAAGAACTACTGGCTATTATACAGGCGTTCGAGGAGTGGAAGCCAGAGCTTATAGCTAGAAAGAGCACGGTCCAGGTCCTTACGGACTACTAGTTGCTAACCTACTTTATAAAGACGCAGAAGCTCTTACGCCGCCAAGCCTAGTAGGCAGCCTACTTATCCAGATTTGATTTTAAGATTACTTATTGACTAGGAGCTCAAAATGGAAAGGCTAACGCGCTAACAAGAAGGGAAGGAAAGACCAGCTGCGCGAAAGAAGATCCAAACATGTTCTAGAAGGTGCTGACTAAGCGGATAGTAGACGCAGAGGTGCTAAAAGAGGTAGGGCTCTGCGCAGTGGAACTGGCCCCTAAGGAAGAGACTCTCTACGAAAAGGTAAAGCAGCTTAATTAGAAGCAGAAGCTCGGCAAAACAGGTTCGGGGAAGCTAATAGTTCTGGAAGAACTAATTACTAAGGTCGTCCAACTGGTCCATAGCTCTAAGGACGTTGGTTATACCAGCTCGAAGAAGATAATAGAAGCCGTAAGGACGATCTACTGGTTTCCGCGGATCTACGAACGGATCCACCGATTTATCGCTAATTGCCACGTATACCAAGCCGCGAAGCTACGTTACGGCCTTCCGGCAGGCCTACTAAAGCCGCTTCCAATCCCCGAGAAGCCGTAGCAGCACATTACGATAGATTTCGTAACCGGACTGCTAGACTCGGACGGCTACAACGCTACGCTTAACGTAGTGGATCGACTAAGCAAGGAACGCTACTTCATCCCCTACCGAGCGAGAGACAAAGGAACTACTGCGGAAGAGACAGCGCGGATGTTGATTCAATACGTATAGAAGCACTATAGCCTGCCGGACACTATTACTACAGATAGGGGTCCTTAATTCACTGCCGACGTATAGAAAGCTATTAACCAAGCTCTCGGAATTCGTAGAAAGCTTAGCACCGCCGCTTACCCTTAAACTAACGGTCAGTCTAAGGTAGCTAACTAAGAGATAGAGCGATATCTGCGAACCTTCTCCGGCTATTACCAAGAAGAATAGATTAAGGTGTTGCCGATAGCCGAGTTCTGCGCCAACTCGGCACCGTCTAGAGCCACCTCGCTGGCGCCGTTCGAGATAACGTATAGCTATCTTCCGAGGATAAGCTTTCAGCCGCCGAACGAACCCAGCTCTAAGGAACCAGCCACCGCTACGTCGTCAAAGAGAGTCGCCGCCGCAGCGGCAGAAGCGCTCCGATCTCAGATAGAAGAAGCGATTAACGTAGCGAAAGAAGCGATGGAATCGGCTTAGAAGAAGATAGTAACTCGAGCTAATAGAAAAAGGTCACTACCAGAATTCGAGGAAGGCCAAAAGGTATAGCTTAATATGCGAAACCTAAGGCTGAAAGGCAACGCCAAGCTCAATCTACGCTACGTAGGTCCGTTCAAGATAATAGAAAAGAGGTCGCCAGTGACCTACTGGCTCTAGCTGCCGAAATCGTTCCGGATCTATAATATCTTCTATTCGGACCTGTTAAGCTTGGACCCTAAAGACGGCCTGCCGGAACAGGGGTTCGCCGAACCCCCGCTAATCGAGATAGACGATAAGGAAGAATAGGAGGTAGAAGACGTAATAGACGTAAAGAAGACGAGGGGGTCTATTAAAGCGAGGATCTCGTAGAAGGGGTGGCTAGAAGACTACGAATAGTATCCGATCGAGAACCTGCAGAACTTAGCGGAGCTACTAAGAGAGTTTTACGTCCGAAATCCGACGAAGCCGAAGCCTGAGTAGCTCCGAGGTTAATAGTTCGGAAAGAAGAAAGCCGCGTCCGCTCTATCGGCGCGGAGGCCGAAGAAAACGATCGTAACAGTCGCCTTAGGGAGGTCTTCAACGCAGCCACTACCTACCGCCAGGTCCGCAGGCAGCTCGCTAACGCTGTAGCGTGCCAGCGCTGCCGACCCTGTAGTAGGTAAAGGCTTTGGTAGAAGAGAAAAAGAAGAAGAAAAACGACGCTATAGACGGATCTATATAGACCTCTAAGGCGACGCACAGGCCAGCTACGCTGCAGCTTAGATAACCTACGGTTTAGATCAGATAGCACGGATTAGGCGCACAGATCAGATAGACGACGAAACAAGTAACGTCAAAAACAGCGAAATCGGCGACTAAAATCTGCGGAAAGGAACGAAAAGAAGACAGGAAGATTAGGCAAAACCTAAGGCAGAAAGACAAGGAAGCGGCCACCGCTGCAGCAAAGGAGCAGAAAGAAAGAAGAAAGAAGCCGAAAAAGGAAGTAGATATAGACAGAATTTAATAGTGTATACAAGGCTTGGCGCGCACGTAGAATCGAGGGAAAAGGATAGAAAAGAACGAAGGAAAGACGCGAAGGAAAGAAAGATAGACAGAAAAATTAACGTTATTAGATAACGACAATAGAAACCTATAGAAGAGATAAGTAAGCGATCGAGGGCGACCGCTAGTAAGGGATGGGGGTAGTGTTACGGCGGCAGAAAGGGGTGGGACTGGATAATAGGGTGGACCCTTAGAATTTCGGCTCGGCCCTTCTAGGCCGAGCCGGGCCTTGGCACCACTACTACGAAAGCCTACTACCACCACTATATAGACTCCTTTCCCTCCTTAGTTCGAGATATAGTTATTAAAACAGCTGTATTGAACCTTATCTACGCGCTCGGGTTAGCCCTAGGTTTTAAACCCTATCGTGCCTTCGTCTACGTTAATAACTGTCTTCTAGTTCTTTATCTATTTCTGCCCTATAATAATGTCGAACCGTCCGAGGTCCATAATCCGGAACGTTGCTTCTGTGGTCCGTCCCGCTAGTGTAGTCCTTAGTGGCACGTAATGCGTAACGTTTTCTGTATCCTGTCCGTTATATGCTGAAATTTGCGTCGGCGATGCCAGCTCTACCGGGTAGCTATATCCCTTTATTAGTTTCTGAACTAGTCGGTAGTGTATCGCTACGCTAATAAGAGCTCCAGTATTAATAAATGCTTTTAGCTAGAGGGGTCTACGCGACTTCTTAACAGGGTACATCGTAATAGGAAGGATAATCGCCGTTTCCGTATTCACTTCTACGGCTGCCGAGAGCGAATCGCTACAGCTGTTAATGCTTTCTTTTCGTGCCGATTCGCTCTAGTGCAGTGCCCTATTGTTAGTGCTAGATAGGGGGCCTATCCGTCCAGCTAGTCTTTTCCTATAATCCTTAACTGCACCCTACTGTCTACACTCTCGGTGTCGGTTAGCGCCGGCTCGATGGCCTGGATAGTCTTTCTCGATTGTACTAGCTTTATTGCGCGATACTCTTGCTTCTACTAAGCTGTTGCTTAACATCTAGTAGCGATATAGCTAGGCTTTCTACACGCGTAGCAGGTAGGGACGAACAACGAGCGCTGCGAATTAAATAGCTGTTGAGCGCGTAGTCGGAAGGGTAGAGGGGCTCTGGTCGTCTGCGTCGACGGTAACGGCTTCTGAATCGGTTTACGTATCGTCGGTTTTCCGTACGCATTCAGGTTTCTGGCGGTAACTCTCGCCTAATGCACGAAGCTTTAAAGGTCTTCGTCTTCTACTAAGGCCATAGCTGCCGTTAGCTTAGGGCTTAGTTTCTGTCTTAGTAAGTGCAGCTGCTTATCTTCTGCTACTCTCGCTCTAATAGCATATTTTCTAAACAGCCTGTAGAATTCTTCGAACGTTAGCCTGTTCTGACTGATCTTGTCCAGTTGTTCGCAGGCCGTCTTCTTCTAGAAGGGGTCTCCGAAGCGCTGATCTAGCGCTTTGATTGCTTTGTCGGCCGTTACCTCTTCTAGGTCCAACACTAGCGAGAACGCTTCGCCTTCTAGTCGCGCCTCCAAATAAGCCAGTCTGTCTTCTTCGCTGCTCGATGCGTAATCGCGGCTTATCTTATTCTTAATCTTCTTCTTAAATGCCTCCTACGCTTTAGGGTCTCCGCTGCCAAAGGCAGGTAGGTCCGGTAGTAGCGTTATCGTTGTGCTACCTTAGCTGTAGGCGGCCGGTAAGGCGGTTTCCGCCTCTTCTCGTCGTAGTAGCGGCGGTGGTCTCGCTGCTTCCCTATTAGCTAGTTGGTCCTCTAGCGCCTTCAGTTGCGACAGTCGATTCGCTGCCTGGTTTTCTAGCACGTCGATAATAGTCTCTGCCGATTCCTTCTTAGCCCTTACCGCTTTAGTTTCTTCTCTTAGCTGTCTGTTCTCTTCCAGCGTTCTGTAAAACAGTGTTTCGATAAGGTCTATGCCGTCGTACACCTTCCATATTCCATTCTCGTTTATATAGTCTTCTAGTTCCTCGAGCGTCCAGTCGTAGATCTTCCTATATTCGGCTATTCGTTCCTTGATCTCCGCGGTCTCTTCTGCTGTAAAACTGCTAATAATAATCTTATTATTAATTACACTAGAGCGCCTACTCGCTCTGTTAGTCTTTCCTTTCCTACTTCTGCTACAGCCTGTAACGCTGCTCTCTACTGTTAAGAAGCCTTCTATAGCTGCCTTACAGTACTAGGTTGTTGTTTGGTTTGTATATGCGCGTGCGTTATTCGAGCGTCTGGATAGTTCGACGGGCCCTTTCGCGCAGCGCGGGGTTTGGTGTAGTAAGTGAGTTCGAGATATAATAATCCAAGCGCGCAGATAAGGTTTAATACGGCTGTTTTAATAACTATATCTCGAACTAAGGAGGGAAAGGAATCTATATAGTAGTGGTAATTGATACGGATGTAGGCTGGAAGGTGCTGGAAGGTGGCAGGCTTGGCAGGGCCAGGCTTGGTAGCTGCACACTCAAATACCTCCACCTCCGCTTGTACGTAGATTCTTCCCTCTCTAGCCTTAGATATAGTTATTAAAGACGGGTATTGACCTAGAGTCTACCGCAGTCAGATTAGTAATAGGCTTCGTAGTGGTAGTGTGCCAAGGCCCGGCTCGGTCCGGAAGGGCCGAGCCGAAATTCCGAGGGTCTACTCTATTACTTAGTCCTACCCCTTTCCGCTGCCGTAACAGACAGGTAGCAGATAGGTAATCCGGGCACGCAGATATAATTCAATACAGCCTTTTTGATAACTATATCTCGAACTAAGGAGGGAAAGGAATCTATGTAGTAGTAGTGGTAGACTTTTGTAGTGGTAGTGCCAAGGCCCGGCTCGGCCCGGACGGGCCGAGCCGAAATTCCAAGGGTCTACCCTATTACTTAGTCCCACCCCTTTCTGCCACTGTAACACCACTCCCCTTCCTTACTAGCGGTCGCCCTCGACCGCTTACTTATCCTCGTTTTTCTTCTCTTATTTATTATTTTTTTTTGATTGCTCTATTTGAATTCCTTTACTTGGCGTCTATCTAATCCGTGCGCCTGATCCGTGCTATCTGATCTGAACTGTAGGTTATCTAAGCCGCGGCGTAGCTGGTCTGTGCGCCGGCGCAGAGGTCTATATAGATCTTTCCGCAGCTCTATCTCTTCTTCTTCTTCTTTCTCTACCAAGGTCCTTACCTACTATAGGGTCGGCAGCGCTAGCACGCTACGGCGTCGGCGAGCTGCCTGCCGAGCCGGCAGTAGGTAGTGGCCGCGTCAAAGACCTCCCTAAGGCGACCGTTACGATCGTTTTCTTCAGTCTCCGCGCTAATAGAGTGGACGCAGCTTCGCCTTTTTCTTTTATCTCTTTCAGAGGTCGTCAGTTTCGGAGCTATCCGGGTTTCGGCTTCTTTAGGTTCTCTATGTAGAACTCTCTAAGCAGCTCCGCCGAATTCCGTAGGTTCTCGATCGGATACTATTCGTAGTCTTCCGGCCACCCCTTCTACGAGATCTTCGCTTTAATAGACCTCCTTATCTTCTTTACGTCTATTACATCTTCTGATCCGGGCGCGCAGATATAATTCAATACGGCCTTTTTGATAACTATATCTCGAACTAAGGAGGGAAAAGAACCTATATAGTAGTGGCGGTGGGCTTTGATAGAGGGTAGTGTGCTAAGGCCCGGCTCGGCCTGTCCGGGCCGAGCCGAAATCCAGGGTCCACCCTATTAATCTGTCCCACCTCTTTCTACTGCCGCAACACTACCCCCCTCCCTCACCAGCGGTCGCCCTCGACCGCTTAGTCACTCTATCCATCCGGAAATCTCCACTTTTTTTTTTTTTTTTTTTTTTTTTTTGTTTCCTTCTCGAAAATCCCCTCCGACGCCGACGTCGCGTCTTCTATCTTCTATCTTCCATTACAACCGGCGTCCTTTTCGTCGCTTTTTCCATTTTTTACATTATCGGCATCTAAAGTCCTTCACTTTACGTTTATGTAATCCGTTCGCCTGATCCGTGCCATCTAATCGGAACTGTAGGTTATCTGAGCTGCGGCGTAGCTGGTCTGTGCGTCGTCTCGGAGGTCTATATAGATCCGTCCGCAGCGTCGTTTCTTCTTCTTCTTTTTCTCTTCTACCAAAGCCTTTACCTACTACGGGGTCGGCAGCGCTGGCACGCTACGGCGTCGGCGAGCTTCCTGCCGACCCTCTGGTAGGTAGTGGCCGAGTCAAAGGCCTCCCCGAAGGCGACTGACACGATCGTCTTTATCGGCTTCCGCGCCGGTGGAGCGGACGTGGCTTTCTTCGTTCTTCCGGCATCGTCGACATCAGAGCTACGCCAGTTTCGGCTTTTCCGGGTTCCGTACGTAGAACTCTCTTAGCAGCTCCGCTGAATTCCGCAGGTTTTCGACTGGATACCATTTATAGTCTTCCGGCCAGCCCTTCTACGAGATCCTCGCTTTGATGGACCCCCTCGTCTTCTTTACGTCTATTACATCTTCTACCTCCCATTCTTCCTTATCGTCCATCTCGATTAGCGGGGGTTCGGCGAACCCCTGTTCCGGAAGGCCGTCTTTAGGGTCCAGGCTTAGCAGATCGGAATGGAAAACGTCGTAGATCCGGAACGATTTCGGCAGCTAGAGCCGATAGGTCACCGGCGACCTCTTTTCTATTATCTTAAACGGACCTACGTGGCGTGGGTTGAGCTTCGCGTTCCCTTTTAGCCTTAGGTTTCGCATGTTAAGCCATACCTTTTGACCTTCTTCGAATTCTATTGGCGACCGGCTTCTATTAGTTCGAGTCACTATCTTCTTCTAAGCCGATTCCATCGCGTCTTTCGCTACCTTGATGGCTTCTTCTATCTAAGATCTCAGCGCTTCTGCTGCCGCGGCGGCGACTCTCTTCGACGATGTAGCAGTAGAAGGTTCCGCGGAGCTGGGTTCGTTTGGCGGCTGAAAGCTTATCCTTAGAAGATAGCCGTGCGTTATCTCGAACAGCGCTAGCGAGGTGGCCTTAGACGGTGCCGAGTTAGCGCAGAACTCGGCTATCGGCAACACCTTAACCCATTCTTCTTAATAGTAGCTGCAGAAGGTTCGTAGGTATCGCTCTATCTCGCGATTAGCCACTTCAGACTGACCGTTAGTTTGAGGGTAAGCGGCGGTGCTGAGCTTTCTACGAATTCCGAGAGCTTGGTTAATAGCTTTCTATACATCAGCTGTAAATTGAGGACCCCTATCTGTAGTGATAGTGTCCGGCAGCCTATAGTACTTCCACACGTGCTTAATTAGCATTCTCGCTGTTTCTTCCGCAGTGGTTCCTTCGTCTCTCGCGCGACAGGGGATAAAGTGGCGTTCTTTGCTCAATCGGTCCACTACGTTCAGTGTGGCGTTATATCCGTCGGATTCCGGCAGGCCGGTTACGAAGTCTATCGTAATGTGTTGCTACGGTTTCTCGGGGATCGGCAGTAGCTTTAATAAGCCTGCTAGAAGGCCGTAACGCGGCTTCGCCGATCGGTACGCGTAGCAGTTGGCGATAAATCGGTAGATCCGCTCGTAGATTCGTGGAAACCAGTAGATCGTTCTTACTGCCTGCATCGTTTTCTTCGCTCCAGCGTAGCCAATATCTATAGAGCCGTAGACCAGCTGGATGATCTCTGTAATTAGTTCTTCTGGCACTATCAGCTTCCCTGAACCGGTTTTGCCGAGCTTCTGCTTCTGATTAAGCTGCTTGACCTTCTCGTAGAGAGTCTCTTCCTTAGGGGCCTGTTCCACTGCGCAGACCCCTACCTCTTTCAACACCTCTGCGTCTACTATCCGCTCGGTTAACACCTTCTGAAACATGTTCGGATCTTCCTTCGCGCAGCTCATCTTCCCCTCTCTTCTCGTTAGCGCGTCAGCCTTTCCGTTTTGAGCCCCTAGTCGATAGGTGATCTTAAAGTCGAACCCTAATAGGTAGGCGGCCTACCGTGCTTAACGTCGTAAGAGCTTCTGCGTCTTTATAAAGTAGGTTAGCGACTGGTGGTCCGTAAGGACCTGGACCGTGCTCTTTCTAGCTATTAGCTCCAGTTTCCACTCCTCGAAAGCCTGAATGATCGCTAGCAGCTCCTTATCGTAGATGGCGTAGTTCCGCTTAGCTTCCGTTATGGACTTGCTGAAGAAAGCCACTGGATAGAGGGTCTCGTCGTCGCTATATTAAGAAAGGACTCCGGCCGTAACTGTGTCGGAAGCGTCCGTTTCTACGTAGATCGTCTTTTCTGGTCGGAAGTGCGCCAGAATCGGCGCCGAGGCCACTGCCTCTTTTAGCCGTACGAAAGCTTCCGTGCACTTCTCATTCTATAGGCTAGCGGCCTCTTTCTTTAGCGCCTCGTTCAGGGGTCTCGCTATCTTGCTAAAGTCCTTAATAAACCGTCGGTAGTAGCTGCAGAATCCGAGAAACGCTCTGATCTGCGTAGTGTTTCCGGATTTTGGCTGCTTCCATTCCGCGACGGCGGCGACCTTCGAGGGGTCTATACGAACTCCGTTTCTTCCGACGATAAGACCGAGATATTTGACTTCGGTCTGATAGAACTCGCTCTTCTTCGTGTCCGCGTTCAATCCGACCTCGCAGAGCCTGGTCAGCACCTTCTTAATGTGGTCCGTGTGCTGATCTCTCGTTCCGTCTGTATAGATAAGAATATTGTCTAAGTAGATAGATACGAATCGTTCCAGCATGTCTATAAAGGTGTAGTTTATAAAGCGTTGCTACACTGCCGGCGCGTTAGTAAGTCCGAAAGGCATTACCAACTACTTGAAATTGCCTATACGCGTCGCGAACGTCGTAAGATCTTCTGTTTGTCCTTCCTCGTTTCTTAATCGATGGAACGCTTAGCAGATATCCAGCTTGCTGAACTACTTAGCCTTCGCTACGCGCTGGATGGTCTCGTCGATCAGCGGCAGCGGGTATACGTCTCTCTTAGTGACCTCGTTAAGGCCGCGATAGTCTACGCAGAGTCGCAGACTACCCCCTGGTTTTCTTACAAAAAGAATCGGTAACGCGTATTCGGCAGAACTCGGCGTAATAAACTTCTTCGCTAGGTTCTCGCGAACAAACACCTCTACCTGGTCCAGTTCCGCCGGCGACAGTCGTCTTAGGGGCTCGGTTCATGGCAGCGTAGCTCCCTCTTTCAGTCGGATCTTGTTGTTATATTCCGGTCGATAGAGCGGCAGGAGGTTGGAGTCGGCTTTTGAAAACACGTCAGCGTAACTATAGAGTTCTTTCGGTAGCACCTCCAGCGGATCTACTTCTTCTTCCGCTATTATCTTCCAGTGGTCTTCGATGTCTTTTATTAAGATAGCGTAAATCTCGTTGTCCAGTGACTTCGCGAGGGTCGATAAAACTTCCGAGCTTATTATTCCGATCGTAGGCGCATGCTCGGAACGATCGGACGGTAGCTCTTTCGCGGACTCCGTAGCTTTCGGCTCGGCGGCAGCTGCGACCTTTCCGATAGTCCCTGCTCCGCTATCCGGGGTTTTGAATCTGATCGTTCCTTTGTCTACGTCGACGATGGCTTTCTGGTTCTTTATCCATTTCTGCCCTATAATAATGTTAAATCTTCCGATATCTATAATTCGGAACGTCGCTTCCGTAGTGCGATCAGCTAGGGTAGTCCTTAGCGGCACGTAGTGCGTAACGCTTTCCGTGTCTTGTCCATTATACGCCGAAATTTTCGTCGGCGACGCCAGTTCCACCAGATAACCGTATCTATTCGTTAGCTTCCGGACCAGTCGGTGGTGGATCGCTGCGCCGATAAGAGCTCCGGTGTCGATAAAAGCTTTTAGCTAGAGGGGTTTGCTCGATCCGTTAAGGGGGTGGACAGTAATCGGAAGGATAATAGCTGTTTCCGTGTTCACTTCCACCGCCGCCGAGAGCGGATCGCTGCAGCTATTAATGCTCTCTTTCGTCGACGTAGTTCGCGTTGATGCCCTGTTGTCTATGCTAGATAGGGGGCCTATCCGTCCAGCTAGTCTTTTCCTATAATTCTTAGCTGCACGCCGCCGTCTACGCCGTCAGCATCGTTCGGAGCCGGCTCGATGGCTTGAATTGTCTTCCTTAGTGGCGGCTGCAGCTGCAGCTGCGGCTGCCTTATAACACGATAGTCCTGCTTCTGCTTATCCGATGCTTGGTATCTCGCGGCGATGTGGCCAGGCTTGCCACACGCGAAACAGGTAGGGACGAACGACGAGCGCTGCGACTGATAAGGTGGTTGCTGTGGCGCTCTCCGGAAAGGCGCAGGGGGTCGTATGGTCTGCATTATTAACGGCGACGGCTTCTGAACCGATTCGCGTAATTTCGCGTAAGCGCTCAAGTTTCTCGCGGTAACCCTCGTCTAATGCACGAAGCCCTCGAGGTCTTCGTCTTCCACTGACGCTATGGCCGCAGCGAGCTTAGGGCTCAGTTTCTGTCTTAGTAGGTGCAGCTGCTTATCTTCTGCTACTCTCGCTCTAATAGCATATTTTCTGAACAAACCGTAGAATTCCTTAAACGTCTGCCGGTTCTGATTGATCTTGTCTAGCTGCTTACAGGCCGTCTTCTTTCGGAATGGGTCTCCGAAGCGTTGATCTAACGCTTTGATCGCTTCCTTAGCGGTTACCTCTTCTAGGTCCGCTACTAGCGAGAACGCTTCGCCTTCCAGTCGCGCCTCTAAATAGGCCAATCTGTCTTCTTCGCTGCTTAATGCGTAATCGCGACTCATCTTATTCTTGATCTTCTTCTTGAACGCCTCCTATGCTTTAGAGTCTCTGCCACCGAAAACCGGTAGATCCGGTAGTAACGTTATTAACGTGCCACCTTGACTGTAGGCCGCCGGCGAGGTGGTTTCTACGTGGGTTTCTCGCCGCGGTGGCGGCGACGATCTCGCTGTTTCTATATCAGCTAGCTGATCCTTTAGCGCCTTCAGCTGCGCCAGTCGATTCGCCGCCTGGTTTTCTAACACTTCGATAATCGTCTCTGCCGATTCCTTCTCGGCTCTCACCGCTTTAGTCTCTTCTCTTAGTTGTCTGTTCTCTTCTAGTGTTCTGTAGAACAGCGTCTTAATAAGGTCTATACTGTCGTAGACCTTCCCTATTCCGTTCTCGTTTACGTAGTCTTCCAGTTCCTCGATTATGCAGTCGTGGATCTTCTTGTATTCCCTTATTCGTTCCTTAATCTCTGCGGTCTCTTCCGCTGTAAAACCTCTAATAACGATCTTATCGTCAACTACACTGGAGCATCTGCTCGCTCTGTCAGTCTTTCCTCTTCTGCTTCTGCTGCGGCCTGTAACGCCGCTCTCTACCGTCGAGAGGCCTTCCATCTTCTCGCAGTGCCTTAGGGGGTTGTTGTTAGTGTGTTGGTAGGTGCGCGTGCGTTATTCAGGTTTCCGGATAGTTCAACGGGCCCTTTCGCGCAGCGCGGGGTGTGGTGTAGAGAGTGAGTTCGAGATATAATGATCCGGGCGCGCAGATATAATTCAATACAGCCTTTTTGATAACTATATCTCGAACTGAGGAGGGAAAAGAACCTATGTGGTGGTGACGGTGGGCTTTGATAGAGGGTGGTGTGCCAAGGCCCGGCTCGGCCCGTCCGGGCCGAGCCGAAATCCAGGGTCCATCCTATTAATCTGTCCTACCTCTTTCCACCGCTGCAACATCTTCTACCTCCTACTCTTCTTCCTTACTGTCTATCTCGATTGACAGGGGTTCGGCGAACCCCTGTCGTAGCAGACCGTTTTTAGGGTCTAAGCTTAGCAGATCTAAATGAAAAATGTCGTAGATCCAGAACGATTTCGGTAGCTGGAGCCGATAAGTCACTGGCGATCTCTTTTCCACTATCGTAAACGGACCTACGTAGTGTAGATTAAGCTTGGCGTTGCCTTTTAGCCTTAGGTTCTGCGTGTTAAGCTACACCTTTTGGCCTTCCTCGAATTCTATCGGCGACCGCTTTCTATTAGTTCGAGTTACTATCTTCTTCTAAGCCGATTCTATCGCTTCTTCTATCTAAGATTGGAGCGCTTCCGCCGCCGCGGCAGCGACTCTCTTTAACAACGTAGTAGTGGAAAGCTCCGGCGAGCTGGCGCCGCTCGGCGGCTGGAAACTCAGCTTCGGAAGATAACTGTAGGTTATCTCGAACGGCGCCAGCGATGTTGCTTCTGACCGTGCTAAGTTGGCGCAGAATTCGGCTATTAGCAACACCTCGACCTACTTTTCTTAATAATAGCTGCAGAAGGTTCGCAGATATCACTCTATCTCGCGATTGGCTACTTCAGACTGACTATCGGTCTAAGGGTAAGCTGCTGTGCTGAGCTTTCTACTAATTCCGAGAGCTTGGTTAATGGCTTTCTATACGTCGGCAGTAAATTAAGGACCCCTATCCGTAGTAATAGTGTCCGGCAGGCTATAGTGCTTCTACACGTATTGAATCAACATCTGTACAGTCTCTTCCGCAGTGGTCCCTTCGTCTCTCGCTTAGCATAGGATAAAGTGTCGTTCTTTGCTTAGCCTATCCACTACGTTAAGGGTGGCATCGTATCTATCGGAATCCGGCAGGCCGGTTACGAAATCTATCGTAATGTGTTGCTACGGCCTCTCGGGGATCGGAAGTGGCTTCAATAAGCCTGCCGGAAACCCGTAACGCGGCTTCGCGGCTCAGTATACGTAGCAATTGGCGGTAAATTAGTGGATCCGTTCGTAGATCCGCGGAAACCAGTAGATCGTCCTTACGGCTTCTATCGTCTTCTTCGAGCCGGCGTAACCTACATCTAAGGAGCTATAGACCAGCTGGATAACCTCTGTAATTAGTTCTTCCGGAACTATTAGCCTCCCTGAACTGGTTTTGCCGAGTTTCTGTTGCTAGTTAAGCTGCTCCACCTTTTCGTAGAGAGTCTTTTCCTTAGGGACTGGTTCCACTGCGCAGACCCCTACCTCTTTTAATACCTCTGCGTCTACTATCCGCTCGGTCAACACCTTCTGGAACATGTTCGGATCTTCTTTTGCGCGGCTAGTCTTTCCTTCTCTTCTCGTTAGTGCGTTAGCCTTTCCGTTTTAAGCTCTGGGTCGATAGGTAATCTTGAAGTCGAACCCGGATAAGTAGGCAGCCTACCGCACTTAACGTCGTAAGAGCTTCTGCGTCTTTATAAAGTAGGTCAGCGACTAGTGGTCCGTAAGGACCTGGACCGTGCTCTTTCTAGCTATAAGCTCTGGCTTCCACTCCTCGAACGCCTGTATAATGGCCAGCAGTTCTTTATTATAGATTGCGTAGTTCCGTTCGGCCTCCGTTATAGACTTGCTAAAGAAAGCTACCGGATAGAGAGTCTCTTCGTCGTTGGCGTATTAAGAAAGGACCCCTGCCGTAACTGTGTCGGAAGCGTCCGTTTCTATGTAGATCGTCTTTTCCGGCCGGAAGTGCGCTAGAACCGGCGCTGAAGCCACAGCTTCTTTCAGTCGGTTAAAAGCCTCTGTGCACCTCTCGTTCTATAGTCCAGCGGCCTCTTTTTTTAGTACTTCGTTTAGGGGTCTCGCTATCTTGCTAAAGTCTTTAATAAACCGTCGGTAGTAGCTGCAGAATCCGAGAAACGCTCTAATCTGCGTAGTGTTTCCAGATTTCGGCTGTTTCCATTCCGCGACGGCGGCGACCTTTAATAGGTCTATACGAATTCCGTCTCTTCTGACGATAAGACCGAGATACTTAACCTCGGTTTGATAGAACTCGCTCTTCTTCGTGTCCGCGTTCAATCCGACCTCGCGGAGCCTCTTTATCACTCTCTCGATGTGGTCCGTGTGTTGTTCTCTCGTTCCCTTAGTATAGATAAGAATGTCGTCCAAGTAGATTGACACGAACTGTTCTAGCATATCTATAAAGGTGTAGTTTATAAAGCGTTGCCACACTGCCGGCGCGTTAGTAAGCCCGTAATCCGACTAAGGTAGACTCTAGGTCAATACCCGTCTTTGATAACTATATCCAAGGCTGGAGAGGGAAGATTCTACGTACAAGCGGAGGTGGAGGTATTTAAGTGTGCGCCAAGCCTGGCCCTGCCAAGCCTAGCGGCCAGCTGTCCACATCTACATCCGTATCACTACCGCCCTCCCTAACCAGCGATTGCCCACAATCGCAATCAGCCAAACCAGGTCGCGTCGTGCCAAACCGGGTTACATCGTGCCAAACTAGGTTGCTTCAAACCAGGTCGTAGGGGTCGCAAATTCAGCTTCGCTATCGGCCAATCAGGTCGCTCCAAAACAGGTCGCTTTTGAGGTCGCTTTTAAGGTCGCTTTTAAGGTCGCTTTTAAGCTTCAATTTCCGTGCGTTTTGAGCCTCAATCTCGTGCCTTTTTAAGCCTCAATCTCGTGCCTTTTGACGTCGCTTGGGTGCCTTGTTTGCTGCCTTGTTTGCTGCCTTGGTCGGAGTTCTCGGAGGTTGCAGAGGTCGTCAGGGGTCGCGGAGCTCGCAGAGGTTGTCGAGGCTGCGGAGGTTGTCTTGCAAACACGTATCGCTTCTTAGACGGTTGCTTCTTAGACAGTCGCTCGCTTCTCGACCGTCGCTCGCTTCTTAAGCTATCGCTTCTCGAGCCGTTGCTTCTCGAACGGTCGCAGAGGTCTCGGAGGTTGTCAGGGTCGCGGAGGTCGCGGGGTCGCGGAGGTTGTTGAGGCCGCAGAGGTTGTAGAGGTCGCAGAGGCTGTAGAGGTGGCAGAGGTCGCAGCCTACGTACGTATGTCGCTTTTCGACAGTCGCTTCTCAGACGGTCGCTTCTCAGACAGTCGCTTCTCGACAGTCGCTTCTCGACGGTCGCTTTGGTGCCTTGCCAAGGCTGCAGAATTCTTAGAGGTCGCGGCTGCAGAGGTCGTTAGGGCCGCGGAGGTCGCGGAGGTCGTCGGGGCTGCGGAGGTCGTCGGGGCTGCGTTGCCTGCAGCTGTGCCTCTGTTGTCTACAGCTGCCTGCCTGCAGCTTTGCCTGTCTGGTGCTCTGCCTTGTGCTCTGCCTAGTGCTCGTGCCTGGGTGCTCGTGCAGGTGCTCGTGCAGGTGCTCTGTACAGCTGGTGCTTGGGCTCGCTGGTGTTCTGCCTGGTGCTCTGCCTAGTGCTCTGCCTAGTGCAGCTGTGCCTCTGTTGTCTGCAGCAGCTGTGCCTGTCTACAGTAGCTGTGCCTGTCTACAGCAGCTGTGCCTCTGAACTGTGTTGCTTCTAAACCTGAACAGTGTGTGTTGTCTGCAGCTGCCTGTTGTCTGCAGCTGTGCCTCTGTTGTCTATAGCTGCTGTGCCTTTGTTGTCTGTAGCAGCCCTATATTGTCTGCAATTGCCTTGTACCTGTGCCTCGGTGCTCTGCCTAGGTGCTCGTGCCTAGTGCTCGCTCGGCCTAGTGCTCGGCCTAGTGGTAATTGCCGGTCGTCTTAATTGGTATGTCCGAATAGAATAGTCTGTTAAAGACCCGAAAAAACGAATGTCGTCGCCCTAGGTCCTGCTAGGTGCGCTCTCGTTGTCGTCGCTCTCGCTTCTCGCTCTTGCTCCTCGCTCTCGCTCCTCGCTCTCGCTCCTCGCTCTCGCTCTCGTCCTCGTCGCTCCTATATTGTCCTTCTTAACCTTCTCGTTCTTCTCGACCTTCTCGTCGCTCTCGTTCTCGTCGCTCTCGTCGTTCTCGTCGCTCTCGCGCTCTTGTCGCTCTCTCCTATCTTAAAACTTCAAAACTCGTACGATCTGCTCGTAGGGCACTTCTCTTCCTAATATCCCTCTTGTAGGGGCACTCTCTCTCTTCAAAACTCTCTCTCTTCTCGATAGGGGCACTTCTCTTCCCTAAAAACTCTTCTTCTCGATCGGGGGGGGGGTAGAGTAGTATGCATATGTACGATTAAGTAACCGGATGTAATTCAACGGCCTCCTTCGTACATCTGCAGTACACACTCTGGGTTGTCGGTTGCACGTACGTTATTCGAGTACCCAGATGTAATTCAACGGGCTCTTTCGCGTAGTGCAGGTGTTGTTGAAGTGAGCCTTGGATATAATAATCTAACTAAGGTAGACTCTAGGTCAATACCCGTCTTTGATAACTATATCCAAGGCTGGAGAGGGAAGATTCTACGTACAAGCGGAGGTGGAGGTATTTGAGTGTGCGCCAAGCCTGGCCCTGCCAAGCCTAGCGGCTAGCTGTCCACATCCACATCCGTATCAGCCCGAAAGGCATCACTAACTACTTGAAATTGCCTATGCGTGTAGCGAATGTCGTAAGGTCTTCCGTTTGTCCTTCTTTGTTCCTTAATCGATAGAATGCTTAGCGAATATCCAGCTTGCTGAACCAGTTAGCCTTAGCCACTCGTTGTATAGTTTTATCGATTAGAGGTAGCGGATACACATCTCTCTTAGTGACCTTATTAAGGCCTCGGTAGTCTACATACAGTTAGAGACCACCTCCGGGCTTCTGCACGAAAAGAATCAGTAACGCATATTCTGCTAAGCTTGGCGTAATGAATTTCTTCGCAAGATTCTCTCGAACAAACACTTCTACCTAGTCCAGCTCCGCCAGCGACAGTCGTCTTAGGGGCTCGGTTCTTGGCAGCGTAGCCCCCTCTTTCAGTCGGATCCTGTTGTTATATTCCGGTCGATAGAGCGGCAATAGGTTGGAGTCGGCTTTTGAGAAGACGTTAGCGTAACTATAGAGCTCGTTTGGCAGCACCTCTAGTGGATCCACTTCTTCTTCCGCTATTATCTTCCGGTAGTCTTCGATGTCTTTTATTAAGATAGCATAAATCTCGTTGTCCGGTAACTTCGCGAGAGTCGATAAAGCTTCTAAGCTTATTATTCCAATCGTAGGCGCAGGCTCGGTAGAGGTGGGCAAAGCCGTTTTGCCGCTGGTCGCCTCTAATCTTGCTGTCGCAGCTGCGACCTGTTGCGGCGGTGGAAAGGGGTAGGACTGGATAATAGGGTGGACCCTGGATTTCGGCTCGGCCCGTCCGGGCCGAGCTGGGCCTTGGCATACCACCCCCTATCAAAGCCTACCACTACCACTATATAGGTTCTTTTCCCTCCTCAGTTCGAGATATAGTTATTAAAAAGGCCGTATTGAATCTTATCTGCGTGCCCGGATCATTATATCTCGAACTCACTCTCTACACTACACCCTGCGCTGCGCGAAAGGGCCCGTTAAACCATCCGGAAACCCGAATAACGCACGCGCACCTACTAACACACCAACAACAACCCCTACGGCACCGTAAGAAGATAGAAGGCTTCTTAGCGGTAGACAGCGGCGTAACAGGCCGCTGCGGAAAGAGAAAGACTGACAGAGCGAGCAGATGCTCTAGTGTAGTTAACGATAAGATCGTTATTAGAGGTTTTACAGCAGAAGAGACCGCAGAGATTAAGGAATGAATAAGTGAATACAAGAAGATCTACGACTGCACGATCGAGGAACTGGAGAACTACGTAAACGAGAATGGAATAGGGAAGGTCTACGACGGTATAGACCTTATTAAGACGCTGTTCTACAGAACGCTGGAAGAGAACAGACAACTAAGAGAAGAGACTAAAGCGGTAAGAGCCGAGAAGGAATCGGCAGAGACGATCGTCGACGTGTTAGAACACTAAGCGTCGAATCGACTAGCGCAACTGAAGGAGCTAAAGGATCAGCTAGCTAATATGCAAGCAGCGAAATCGTCGCCGCTACCGCGGCGAGAAACCTACGCTAAGACCGCCTCACCAGCGGCCTATAGTCAAGGTGGCACGTTGATAACGTCACTACCGGATCTACCGGTTTTTGGTAGCAGAGACTCTAAAGCGTAGGAGGCGTTTAAGAAGAAGATCAAGAATAAGATAAGCCGCGATTACGCATTAAGCAGCGAAGAAGACAGATTGGCCTATTTAGAGGCGCGACTGGAAGGCGAAGCGTTCTCGTTAGTGGCGGACCTGGAAGAGGTAACCGCTAAGGAAGCGATCAAAGCGTTAGATCAACGCTTCGGAGACCCATTCCGAAAGAAGACGGCCTGCAAGCAGCTAGATAAGATCAACCAGAACCGTTAGACATTCGAAGAGTTCTACAGACTGTTTAGGAAATACGCCATTAGAGCGAGAGTGGCAGAAGATAAGCAGCTGCACCTACTGAGGCAGAAACTAAGCCCTAAGCTCGCCGCAGCTATGGCGTTAGTGGAAGATAAAGACCTTTAGAGCTTCGTGCATCAGACGAGGGTTACCGCGAGAAACTTAAGCGCTTACGCGAAATCACGAGAATCGGTTCAGAAGCCGTCGCTGTCGCCGTCGCTTATGCGGACAACCAGAGCCCCCGCACCCTTCCGACGCGGCCCTTAGCCGCCTTACGCGCTGCGACCGTCGTTCGTCCCTACCTGTTTCGCGTGCGGAAAGCCTAGCTACATCGCTACAAGATGCCAAGCATCGGATAAGCAGAAGCAGGAGTATCGTGTTACGAAGCAGACGCAGCAGCAGCCGCAGCCGCCGAGAAAGACTATTCAAGCCATCGAGCCGGCTCCGAACGACGCTAACAGCGTGGACAGCGGGGTGCAGCTAAGAATCATCGGAAAAGACTAGCTAGACGGATAGGCCCCCTATCTAGCATAGACAACAGGGCATCGACGCGAACTACGCCGACGAGAGAGAGCATCAATAGCTGCAGCGATCCGCTCTCGGCGGCGGTGGAAGTGAACACGGAAACAGCTATTATCCTTCCAATTACTGTCTACCCCCTTAACGGATCGAGCAAACCTCTTTAGCTGAAAGCCTTTATCGACACCGGAGCTCTTATCGGCGCAGCGATCCACCACCGACTGGTCCGGAAGCTAACGAATAGATACGGCTATCTGGTGGAACTAGCGTCGCCGACGAAGATTTCGGCGTACAACGGACAAGACACGGAAAGCGTTACGCACTATGTGCTATTAAGGACCACCTTAGCTGGTCGCACTACAGAAGCGACGTTCCGAATTATGGATATCGGAAGGTTTGACATTATTATAGGGCAGAAATAGATAAAGAACCAGGGAGCGATTATTGACGTAGGAGAAGGCACACTCGGATTCAGAAAATCGACTAGCGGCTTAGCCGCCGTCAAATCAGTCACCGAATCGGTCATGGCAGCCGACGCTAAACCGAACGTTACGACAGTCAAAGAGGCTCCGTCCGATCGTTCCGAACCCTCGGTTACCGTCGGAATAATAAGTTCAGAACCTATAACGACCCTCGCGAAGTCGCCGGACAACGAGATTTACGCTATCTTAATAAAAGACATCGAAGACTACTGGAAGATAATAGCGGAAGAAGAAGTGGATCTACTAGAGGTGCTGCCGGCGGAGCTCTAGGATTACGCTAACGTGTTCTTAAAAGCCGACTCCAACCTCCTGCCGCTCTATCGACCGGAATATAACAACAAGATCCGGCTGAAAGAAGGAGCTACGCTGCTGAGAACCGAGCCCTTAAGACGACTGTCACCGGCCGAACTGGACTAAGTAGAGGTGTTGATTTACGAAAACCTAGCGAAGAAGTTTATTACGCTGAGTTCTGCCGAATATGCGTTACCGATTCTTTTCGTAAGGAAACCAGGGGGTGGTCTGCGACTTTGCGTAGACTATCGAGGCCTCAATAAGGTCACTAAGAGAGATGTGTATCCGCTACCTCTAATCGATAAAACCATACAACGAGTAGCTAAGGCTAAGTGGTTCAGCAAGCTGGACATCCGCTAAGCGTTCTATCGACTAAGGAATAAAGAAGGGCAGACAGAAGATCTTACGACGTTCGCGACGCGTATAGGCAATTTCAAGTAGTTGGTAATGCCTTTCGGACTCACCAACGCGCCGGCAGTGTGGCAACGCTTTATGAACTACACCTTTATAGACATGCTAGAACGGTTCGTGTCCATTTACTTGGACGACATCCTTATCTACACCGAAGGAACGAGAGAACAGCACACGGACTACCAGTCGCTGACCTACTTTATAAAGACGCAGAAGCTCTTACGTCGCCAAGCACGGTGGGCTGCCTACTTATCCGGGTTCGACTTCAAGATTACCTATCGACCCGGAGCTCAAAACAGAAAAGCTAACGCGCTGACGCGAAGAGAAGGAAAGACCAGCTGCGTAAAAGAAGATCCGAACATGTTCCAGAAGGTGTTAACCGAGCGGATAGTAGACGCAGAGGTGTTGAAAGAGGTAGGGGTCTGTGCAGCGGAGCCGGCCCCTAAAGAAGGGACGCTCTACGGGAAGGTGGAACGGCTTAATCAACAACACAAGCTCGGCAGAACAGGCTCCGGAAAGCTGATAGTTCCGGAAGAACTAATTACTAAGGTCGTCCAACTAGTCTATAACTCTATAGATGTTGGCTACGCCGGCTCAAAGAAGACGATAGAAGCTATAAGGACGATCTACTAGCTTCCGCGGATCTACGAACGGATCCATCGATTTATCGCCAATTGCTACGTATGCAGGGCCGCGAAGCCACGTTACGGCCTTCCGGCAGGCCTATTGAAGCCACTTCCGATCCCCGAGAAACCATGGCAGCATATTACGATGGACTTCGTAACCGGCCTACCGGATTCCGATAGATACGACGCTACGCTAAACGTAGTGGACCGGCTTAGCAAAGAGCGCCATTTTATCCCCTGCTAAGCTAAGGATAAAGGAACTACTGCAGAAGAGACCGCACGGATGTTGATTAGACATGTGTAGAAGCACTATAGCCTGCCGGACACTATCACTACGGATAGAGGTCCTCAATTCACTACCGACGTATGGAAAGCCATTAACTACGTTCTTAGAATTCGTAGAAAGCTCAGCACAGCCGCTCACCCTCAAACCGACGGTCAGTCTGAAGTCGCTAACCGAGAGATAGAGCGATATCTACGAACCTTCTGCGGCCATCACCAAGAAAAGTGGGTCGAGATGCTGCCAATAGCCGAATTCTGCGCGAACTCAGCACAGTTAGAAGCAACGTCGCTTGCGCCGTTCGAGATAACGTACAGCTGTCTTCCGAGGATAAGCTTTCAGCCACTAAGCGACGCCGGCTCGCCAGAGCTTTCTACCACTACTACGTCGTCAAAGAGAGTCGCCGCCGCAGCGGCGGAAGCGCTCCGATCTCAGATGCAAGAAGCGATTAAAGTGGCGAAAGATGCGATGGAATCAGCTTAGAAGAAGATAGTAACTCAGGCTAATAAGAAGCGGTTACCGATAGAATTCGAAGAAGGCCAAAAGGTATAGCTTAACACGAAGAACCTGAGGCTGAAAGGCAACGCCAAGCTCAATCCGCGCTACGTAGGTCCGTTTAAGATAATAGAAAAGAGGTCGCCGGTGACTTATCGGCTCGAGCTGCCGAAGGCGTTCCGGATCTACGACGTTTTCCATTCCGATCTACTAAGCTTCGACCCTAAAGACGGCCTGCCGGAACAGGGGTTCGCTGAACCCCTGCCAATCGAGATAGATAATAAGGAAGAATAGGAGGTAGAAGACGTAATGGACGTAAAGAAGATAAGGGGGTCCATCAAAGCGAGGATCTCGTAGAAGGGATAGCCGGAAGATTATAAATAGTATCCGATCGAGAATCTCCGGAATTCAGCGGAGCTGCTAAGAGACTTCTACGTGCAGAAGCCGGAAAAGCCGAAACCGGCGTAGCTCTAATGTCGACAATTCCGGAAGAAGGAAGAAAGCCACGTCCGCTCTACCGGCGCGGAAGCCGATAAAGGCGATCGTAATAGAATTGATAGCTCCAGGCACCGCCACGTCGGTCGGCGACTGCGTAGAGGGCGGAAGCTTTGGTGGAAGAGAAAAAGAGGAAGAAAAACAGCGCCGCAGAAAGATCTATATAGACCTCCGCGACGCCGCACAGACCAGCTACGCCGCAGCTCAGATAACCTACGGCTCAGATCAGATAGCACGGATCAGGCGCACCGATTACATAAAAGCCAAGTAAAGGACTTCAGATGCCGATAACGTAAGGGCTAAAAAAGCGATAATAAGACGTTGTTTTTAATAAAAGACGGAAGAGGTAACGTCGACGGTAGAGGGGATTTTCGAGAAAAAAGAGGACGAATCAAAAAAAAAAAAAAAAAAAAAAAAAAAAAAGAGACGGAAAGAAGAGAGATTTTCGGATAGGTGGAGTGACTAAGCGGTCGAGGGCGACCGCTGGTAAGGGGGGGGGGGTAGTGTTGCGGCGGTGGAAAGGGGTAGGACTGGATAATAGGGTGGACCCTGGATTTCGGCTCGGCCCATCCGGGCCGAGCCGGGCCTTGGCACACCACCCCCTATCAAAGCCTACCACCACCACTACATAGGTTCTTTTCCCTCCTCAGTTCGAGATATAGTTATCAAAAAGGCTGTATTGAATTATATCTGCGTGCCCGGATTACGACTGATTCGGTAGTAACAGCGCGGTTGCCTTAGGTTTTGAATCTGATCGTTCCTTTATCTATATCGACAATAGCTTTCTAGTTCTTTATCTATTTCTGCCCTATAATAATGTCAAACCTTCCGATATCTATAATTCGGAACGTCGCTTCCGTAGTGCGACCAGCTAAGGTAGTCTTTAGCGGCACGTAGTGCGTAACGCTTTCCGTGTCTTGTCCGTTATATGCCAAAATCCGCGTCGGCGACGCTATCTCTACAGGATAGCCGTATCCCTTCGTTAGTTTTTGAACTAGTTAGTAGTGGATCGCTGCTCCGATAAGGGCTCTAGTATCGATAAATGCTTTTAGCTAGAGGGGTCTACGCGACTTCTTAACGGGGTAGATCGTAATAGGAAGGATGATCGCCGTTTCCGTGTTTACTTCTACGGCTGCCGAGAGCGGATCGCTGCAGCTGTTAATACTTTCTTCTCGTGTCGATTCGCTCTAGTGCAGTGCCCTGTCTTCTACGCTAGATAGGGAGCCTATCCTTCTAGCTGGTCTTTTCCCAGGATTCGTAGTAGCACTCCACTGTCTATACTGTCAGTGTCGTTCGGAGCCGGTTCTATAGCTTGTATAGTCTTTCTCGGTAGCTGCAGCTGCTTTACAACACGATACTCCTGCTTCTGCTAGGCCGTTGCTTGGTATCTCGTAGCGATATAGCCCGGCTTTCTGCACGCGTAACAGGTAGGGACGAACGACAAGCGCTGCGAATTAAATAGCTGCTGGGGGCGTTGTCGGAAGGGTGCAGGGGCTCTAACTGTCTACACTAACGGCGATAGCTTCTGAATCGGTTCGCGTATCGTCGGTTTTCCGTACGCGTTTAGGTTTCTGACAGTGACTCTCGCCTGGTGCACAAAGCTCTAAAGGTCTTCGTCTTCTACTAGGGCCATAGCTGCTGTCAACTTAGGGCTCAGTTTCTGTCTTAGTAAGTGCAGCTGCTTATCCTCTGCCACTCTCGCTCTAATAGCATATTTCCTAAACAGCCTGTAGAATTCTTCGAACGTTAGCCGGTTCTGGCTGATCTTGTCTAGTTGCTCGCAGGCAGTCTTCTTTTAGAAGGGGTCTCCGAATCACTAGTCTAGCGCTTTAATTGCTTCGTTGGTGGTTACCTCTTCTAGGTCTAATACCAACGAAAACGCTTCTCCTTCTAGTCTTGACTCTAAATAGGCCAGTCTATCTTCTTTACTGCTTGCTGCGTAATTGCGGCTTATCTTATTCTTGATCTTCTTCTTAAATGCCTCCTACGCTTTAGGGTCTCCGCTACTAAAGGCAGGTAGGTCCGGTAGTGGCGTCGTCGTAGTGCTACCTTGACTGTAGGCCGCTAGTAAGGCGGTCTCCGCGTGGGTTTCTCGCTGCGGTGGCAGCGACAACTTTGCTGCTTCTATATTAGCTAGTTGATCCTTTAGCGCCTTTAGTTGCGCCAGTCGATTCGCTGCCTAGTTTTCTAACACGTCGATAATAGTCTCTGCCGATTCCTTTTTGGCCCTTACCGCTTTAGTTTCTTCTCTTAGTTGTCTGTTCTCTTCTAGCGTTCTGTAAAACAGCATCTCGATAAGGTCTATGCCGTCGTAGACCTTCCCTATTCTATTCTCGTTTACATAGTCTTCTAGTTCCTCGAGCGTACAGTCGTGGATCTTCTTATATTCGGCTATTTGTTCCTTAACCTCTGCGGTCTCTTCTACTGTAAAACTGCTAATAATAATCTTCTTATTAATTACACTAGAGCGCCTACTCGCTCTGTTAGTCTTTCCTTTTGTTGCAGCAGTGGAAAGAGGTAGGACAGATTGATAGGGTGGACCCCGGATTTCGGCTTGGCCCCTTCTAGGATTTAGGTTCCGGAACGGACCGAGCCGGGCCTTGGCGCTACCCTTACGAAAGCCCCCTACTACTATATAGATTCCTTTCCCTCCTTAGTTCGAGATATAGTTATTAAAACAGCCGTATTGAAACTTATCTGCACGCTCGGATTATTATATCTCGAACTCACTCTCTACACCAACCCCGCGCTGCGCGAAAGGGCCCGTCGAACCATCCAGAAACCCGAATAACGCACGCGCACCAACACACACACTAATAACAATAACCCCCAAGGCACCGTAAGAAGATAGAAGGCTTCTTAGCGGTGGAGAGCGGCGTTACAGGCCGCAGCAGAAAGAGAAAGACTGATAGACTAAGAGATAGGCGTACTAGCATTCTCGACGACGGAACGACTAATAAAGGCCTTACAGAAAAAGAGGTAGATAAAGCGAGAAAGGGCATAGAGGGCTACGCCAAACTGTATGGACGCACGCCGGATAAGATAGGAGAGTATCTTACAGAGCACGGAGCTAAGAAGGTGTTTAACATTATTACCTTTATAGAAAAGAAGTTCTATAGGAACGTAGAAGAAAACAGACAGTTAAGGGAGGAAGTAGAGACGGTAAGGGCCGAGAAGGAGTCGGCAGAAACCATTATCGACGTGTTAGAGAACTAGGCGGCGAATAGACTGGCGCAACTAAAGGCGCTAAAGGACCAACTAGCTAATATAGAAGCAGCGATGTCGTTGGCGCCGCCGCGGCATCGAGAAGAACAAGCAGAGACCGCCTTACCAGCGGCCTATAGTCAAGGTAGCACCTTAATAATATTATTGCCGGACCCGCCGGCGTTTAGAGGCAGAGACCCTAAAGACTGGGAAGCGTTTAAGAAGAAGATAAAGAATAAGATAGACCGCGACTACGCCGGAAACAGCGCCAGAGACAGACTGGCGTACCTGGAATCGCGATTAGAAGGTGAAGCTTTTTCGCTAGTAGCGGACCTAGAAGAGGCGACCGCCGAGGAAGCGATCAGAGCACTAGACCAGCGCTTCGGAGACCTATTCCGAAAAAAGACGGCCTGTAAGCAGCTAGATAAGATCAACCAGAACCGGCAGACGTTCGAGGAGTTCTACAGTTTGTTTAGAAAATATGCGATTAGGGCCTAAGTGGCGGAAGATAAGCAGCTCCACCTATTAAGGCAGAAGCTAAACCCTGAATTGGCCGCCGCTATAGCATCTGTAGAAGACGAAGACCTTAAGAGCTTCGTACACAGAGCGAGAGTTACTGCGAGAAACTTGAGCGCCTACGCGAAGTTACGCGAACCGAACCAGAAGCAGTTAATAACGCAGACGGCGCAGCCCCCTGCGCCTTTCCGACGAACCCCCCAGCAATCGTCGTATTTACTACAGTCGGCGTTTGTCCCTACGTGCTACGCATGCGGAAAGCCCAGCTATATCGCTACGAGATGCCAAGCGTCCGACAAGCAGAAGCAGGAATATCGAGCAACGAAGCCGCCGCCGCCACCGAGAAAGGCTATACAAGCTATAGAGCCGGCTCCGAACGATACTAACAGCGTAGACAGTCGAGTGCTACTGCGAATCTTGGGAAAAGACCAGCTGCAAGGATAGGCCCCCTATCTAGCATAGACAACAGGGCATCAATGCGAACTATGTCAACGAAAGAGAGCATTAATAGCTGCAGCGATCCGCTATCGGCTGCAGTAGAAGTAAACACGGAAACAGCTATTATCCTTCCAATCGCTGTCTACCCCCTTAACGGATCGAGCAAACCACTTTAGCTAAAAGCTTTTATCGACACCGGAGCTCTTATTGGCGCGGCGATCCACTACCGACTAGTCCGGAAGCTGACGAATGGATACAGCTATCCGGTGGAATTAGCGTCGCTAACACGGATTTCGGCGTACAACGGATAAGACACAGAGAGTGTTACGCACTATGTGCCATTAAAGACTACACTGGCTGGTCGCACTACGGAGGCGACGTTCCGAATTATGGATATCGGAAGGTTTGACATTATTATAGGGCAGAAATGGATAAAGAATCAGGGAGCGATTATTAACGTAGGAAAAGGCACACTCGGATTCAGAGAACCAATTAGCGGCTTAGCCGCCGTCGGATCAGTCACCGAATCGGTCACAGTGGCCGACGCCAAACCGAACGTTACGACGATCGAAGCGACTCCGTCCAATCGTTTCGAACCCCCGGTTACCGTCGGAATAATAAGTTTAGAAGCAACGACGACCCTCGCGAAGTCACTAGACAACGAGGTTTACGCTATCTTAATAAAAGACATCGAAGACTACCAGAAGATAATAGCGGAAGAAGAAGTGGATCTACTAGAGGTGCTGCCAAACGAGCTCTATAGGTATGCTAACGTCTTCTTAAGAGCCGACTCTAACCTATTACCGCTCTATCGACCAGAATATAACAACAAGATCCGACTGAAGGAGGGGGCTACGCTGCCAAGAACCGAGCCCCTAAGACGACTGTCGCCAGCCGAATTGGATCAAGTAGAGGTGTTTGTTCGCGAAAACCTGGCAAAGAAGTTTATTACGCTAAGTTCTGCTGAATATGCGTTACCGATTCTTTTCGTAAGGAAACTAGGGGGTAGTCTGCGACTCTGCGTAGACTATCGAGGCCTCAACGAGGTTACTAAGAGAGACGTATATCCACTGCCGCTAATAGACGAGACTATACAGCGCGTAGCAAAGGCTAGGTAGTTTAGCAAGCTGGACATCTGCTAAGCATTCTATCGACTAAGGAACGAAAAAGGGCAGACAAAAGACCTTACGACGTTCGCGACGCGTATAGGCAATTTTAAGTGGTTGGTGATGCCTTTCGGACTTACTAACGCGCCGGCGGTATAGCAACGCTTTATAAACCACACCTTTATAGACATGTTGGAACGGTTCGTGTCTATTTACCTAGACGACATCCTTATCTATACAGATAGAACGAGAGAACAACACACGGACTATATCGAGAAGGTGTTAACCAGGCTCCGCGAGGTTGGACTAAACGCAGACACGAAAAAGAGCAAGTTCTACCAAATCGAGGTCAAATATCTCGGTCTTATCGTTAGAAGAGATGGGATTTGGATGGACCCATTAAAGGTCGCCGCTGTCGCGGAATAGAAGCAGCCGAAATCCGGAAACACTACGTAGATCAGAGCGTTTCTCGGCTTCTGCAGCTACTATCGACAGTTCATTAAGGACTTTAGCAAGATAGCGAGACCCCTGAACGAGGCGCTAAAGAAAGAAGCAGCTGGCCTATAGAATAAGAAGTGCACAGAAGCTTTCGTACGGCTGAAAGATGCAGTGGCCTCTGCGCTAGTGCTAGCGCACTTCCGACTAGAAAAGACGATCTACGTAGAAACGGACGCTTCCGATACAGTAACGGCAGGGGTCCTTTCTTAATATAGCGACGACGAAACCCTCTATCTAGTGGCTTTCTTTAGCAAGTCCATAAATGATTCTAAACGAAACTACGCCGTCTATAATAAAGAACTGCTAGCCATTATTCAGGCCTTCGAGGAGTGGAAGCTAGAGCTTATAGCTGGAAAGAGCACGGTCCAGGTCCTTACGGACTATTAGTCACTGACCTACTTTATAAAGACGCAGAAGCTTTTACGACGCTAAGCACGGTGGGCTGCCTACTTATCCGGGTTCGACTTTAAGATCACCTATCGACTAGGGGCTCAAAACGGAAAGGCTAACGCGCTGACGCGAAGGGAAGGAAAAACCAGCTGCGCAAAAGAAGATCCGAACATGTTCCAGAAGGTGTTGACCGAGCGGATAGTAGACGCAGAGGTGCTAAAAGAGGTAGGGGTCTGCGCAGTAGAGCCGGCCCCTAAGGAAGAAACTCTCTACGAAAAGGTAAAGCAGCTTAACCAGCAACAGAAACTCGGCAAACCCGGTTCAGGGAAGCTAATAGTTCCGGAAGAACTAATCACTAAGGTCGTCCAACTGGTCTATAGCTCTAAGGACGTTAGTTACGCCAGCTCGAAAAAGACAATAGAAGCCGTAAGGACGATCTACTGGTTTCCGCAGATCTACGAACGGATCTACCGATTTATCGCCAATTGCTACGTATGCCGAGCCGCGAAGCTACATTACAGTCTTCCAGCCGGTCTGCTAAAGCCACTCCCGATCCCTAAGAAACTGTAGCAACACATTACGATAGATTTCGTAACCGGCCTGCCAGACTCCGATAGATATAACGCTACGTTAAACGTAGTGGATAGGCTAAGCAAAGAGCGCCACTTTATCCCCTACCGAGCGAGAGACGAAGGAACTACTGCAGAAGAGACAGCGCGAATGTTGATTCAACACGTATAGAAGCACTATAGCCTGCCGGATACTATTACTACGGATAGGGGCCCTTAATTCACCGCCAACGTATAGAAAGCCGTTAACTAAGCTCTCGGAATTAGTGGAAAGCTTAGCACAGCCGCTTACCCGCAGACCGACGGTCAGTCTAAAGTCGCTAACTGTAAGATAGAGCGATACCTACGAACCTTCTGCAGCTATTATTAAGAAGATTAGGTTAAGGTATTGCTGATAGCCGAATTCTGCGCGAACTCAACACAGTCAGAAGCAACGTTGCTGGCGCCGTTCGAGATAACCTACGGTTATATTCCGAGGATAAGTTTTCAGCCGCCGAGCGACGCCGGCTCGCCGGAGCTTTCCACCTCCACTATATCGTTAAAGAGAGTCGCTGCTGCGGCGGCGGAAACGCTCCGATCTCAGATGGAAGAAGCAATTAAAGTGGCAAAAGGCGCGATAGAATCGGCTTAGAAGAAGATAGTAACTCGAGCTAATAAGAAGCAGTCACCGATGGAATTCGAGGAAGGCTAAAGAGTATAGCTTAATACGAAGAACCTGAGGCTAAGAGGCAACGCCAAGCTGAATCTACGCCACGTAGGTCCGTTTACGATAGTGGAAAAGAGGTCGCCGGTGACCTATCGACTCCAGCTACCGAAATCGTTCCGGATCTACGATGTCTTCCATTCGGACCTGTTAAGCTTAGACCCTGAAAACGGCCTGCCGGAACAGGGGTTCGCCGAACCCCCGCCAATCGAGATAGACGATAAGAAAGAATAGGAGGTAGAAGACGTAATAGACGTAAAACAGACGAGGGGGTCCATTAAAGCGAGGATCTCGTAGAAGGGGTAGCTAGAAGACTATAAGTAGTATCTGATCGAGAACCTCCGGAATTCGGCAGAGCTGCTTAGAGACTTCTACGTGCGGAACCCGAAGAAGCCGAAACCCGGATAGCTCCAAAACTAACGACCTCCGAAAGAGATAGAAGAAAAACGACGAAGCCGCGTCCGCTCTATCGGCGCAGTAGCCGAAGAAAACGATCGTAGCGGTCGCCTTCGGGGAGGCCTTCGACTCGGCCGCTACCCACTACCGGTTCGACGCAGCCACTACCCACGGTTCGGCCGCCAGCTCGCTGACGCCGTAGCGTGCCAGCGCCGCCGACCCTGTAGTAGGTAAAGGCTTTGGTAGAAGAGAAAAAGAAGAAGAAAAACGGCACTGCGGAAAGATCTATATAGACCTCCGAGACGACGTACAGACCAGCTACGCCGCAGCTCAGATAACCTACGGCTTAGATCAGATAGCACGGATTAGGCGCACCGATTACATAAACACTAAGTAAAGGACTTCAGATGCCGATAATGCGAGAAATTCAAGAAGCGATAAAGAGAACGTTGTTTTCGATAGAAGACGGAAGAGGTAACATTACCGTCGGAGGGGATTTTTAAGAAGGAGACGACGAATTAAAAAAAAAAAAGAGTAGAGATTTTCGATTGGTTGGGGTAACTAAGCAGTCGAGGGCGACCGCTAGTAAGGGGGGGGGTAGTGTTGCAGCAGTGGAAAGAGGTAGGACAGATTAATAGGGTGGACCCCGGATTTCGGCTCGGCCCCTTCTAGGATTTAGGTTCCGGAACGGACCGAGCCGGGCCTTGGCACTACCCTTACGAAAGCCCCCTACTACTATATAGATTCCTTTCCCTCCTCAGTTCGAGATATAGTTATCAAAACAGCCGTATTGAAACTTATCTGCGCGCTCGGATTACCTTTCCTACTTCTGCTGCGGCCTATAATGCCGCTCTCTACCGTCGAGAAGCCTTCTATCTTCTTACAGTGCCTTAGGGGTTGTTGTTTTGGTGTGTGTGTGCGCGTACGTTATTCGAGCGTCCGGATAGTTCGATAGGCCCTTTCGCGCAGCACGTAGTTTGTATAGAGAGTAAGTTCGAGATATAATAATCCAGGCATGCAGATATAATTTAATACGGCCTTTTTAATAACTATATCTCGAACTAAGGAGGGAAAGGAATCTATATAGTAGTAGTAGTAGACTTTCGTAGTAGTAGTGCCAAGGCCCGGCTCGGCCCTCCCGGGCCGAGCCGAAATTCTAAGGGTCCACCCTATTACTTAGTCCCACCCCTTTCTGCCGCTGTAACAATAGGGGATAAAGGAGAAAGAGAAGAAGAGAGAGAGGAAAAGGGGAAAGGGTTTATATATAGAGTAGTAGCTGCCTGCCTTGTAGGGCAATAACAACTAGGGCAGCTGCTACAACTGTATAAGGGAGGACAAACGAGGCAACTACGACCTAGGACCTGTATAAGCGATAGCCTACTAGACGACCGGACGGAGGCAGGAACCTCTACCTAGGAGTAAAACTCCGGACGATAACTAAGGGATAGGGACAGAGCTAAATAGCCTAGTAGCGCCGGACTGTACAGTTAGGACGCGGAGTGTATAGCTAAGGGCTAGAGAGTAGGAGGGGAGCGAATAGAGGGACCGGGCACCTCCTGCACCTTTATAACTGCTCGTAGGCCTCCTTAGCCTCGGCCTCGGCGTCACTAAATTGGCAAACGGAATCAGTTAAGTTTAGGTAGAAGCGATCTAGCACTACCTACCTTCCCTGCCTATAGATCTAGAAGGAAAACCTAAAGGTTAAACTAGCAGAGAGGGAGGTTAACAGACAAGGCCTAGGCGAAGACGGGAAAGCGCTACCTGCTAGAGGAACATCTAAGGCTATACGACTCGCTGTTATACAGAAGAACTACAACGAGAAGGGAGGGGGGTATTGTTAGGGGGCGCTGCCCAGCCTAGATCCTAGACCTAAGCTAGTCGTCGCCCTAAGGACTGCGACTTAGCGGCGCTAGTACGACCCTACCCTCTGTACAGAATTACCGACAGGACCCTACTCCTATACAGAGGGAGAACCCTACGGCCCTATATAGAGTAGAATTGCTGCCTCTCTAAACAGAGGGAAAACTCTGCACCCGTATAGAGGGAGAACTCCCGATCCTCTGTACAGAGTGTAAACCTTACATCCCTGCACAGAGGGAAATTGCTAGCTTAGCTTCGTAGGTACAAATTGCACAGCAGCAGACGACGAAGGAACTGCCTATTAGTTCCTTTATAAAGATACCTAGCCTTAAGTTTCTAAACTAAGATTCTTAAGCTCCTTACACTTACCTACTGCTATATAGATTCCTTTCCTTCCTTAGTTCGAGATATAGTTATCAAAACAGCCGTATTAAATTATATCTGCGTGCTCGGATTAGGATCTGGGAGCTGTTAGGGGTTTTCTACTATCTATTAGCTGTAGTTCTAGTGCCTTTTACAACCTAACTGTTTGTCCTTATAGAACTGATTATAGCGCTTCTAAAGTAGCAAGAATTGTCTTAGTTGGACCTTTGGTTGTTAAGATATAGCCTGTAAATTATAGTAGTTCTTGGTAGGTCCTTAATGCTGTTGCTCTCCCTCTTCTACCTGTTTGATCCGGGCACGTAGATATGATTCAATACGGCCTTTTTGATAACTATATCTCGAACTAAGGAGGGAAAGGAGTCTATATAGTGGTAGATAAGACCTTTAGGAGGTGGCGTGCCAAGGCCCAGCTTGGTCCAGAAGGGCCGAGCCGAAATTCCAAGGGTCTACCCTATTATCCAGTCCCACCCCTTTCTGCCGCCGTAACACTACCCCCCTCCCTTACTAGCGGTCGCCCTCGACCGCTTAGTCACCCTATCTATCCAAAAATCTTCGCTTTTTTTTTGTTTTATCGTCTCCTTCTCGAAAATCCCCTCTAACGCCGATGTTACCTCTTCCGTCTTCTATTAAAAACAGCGTTCTCTTTATCGCTTCTTCAATTTCTTACGTCGTCGGCATCTAAAGTCCTTTACTTAGCGTTTATGTAATCGACGCTATCTGATCTAATCTGCAGTCTTCTAAGCTGCAGCTTGGCTAGTCTGTGCATCGCCTTAGAGGTCTATATAGATCCGTCCGCATCGTTTCTTCCTCTTCTTTTTCTTCTACCAAAGCGCTTACCTACCGCAGGGTCGGCGGCGCTGGCACGCTACGGCGTCGGCGAGCTGCCTGCCGAACCGGTAGTAGGTAGTGGCTGCGTCGAAGACCTCCCTAAGGCGACCGCTACGATCGTTTTTATCGGCTTCCGCGCCGGTGGAGCGGACGCGGCTTTTCTTCTTTCTGAACTATTAACTTCGGAGCCACTTAGGCTTCGGCTTCTACGGGTTCCGCACGTAGAACTCTCTTAGCAGCTCTGCCAAATTCCGGAGGTTCTCGATTGGATACTATTTATAGTCTTCCAGCTACCCTTTTTATAAGATTCTCGCTTTAATAGACCCCCTTATCTTCTTTACGTCTATTACATCTTCTACCTCCTACTCTTCTTCCTTACTGTCCATCTCGATTAGCAGGGGTTCGGCGAACCCCTGTTCCGGAAGGCCGTCCTTAGGGTCTAGGCTTAGCAGATCTGAATGGAAAACGTCGTAGATCCGGAACGCCTTTGGCAGCTGGAGCCGATAAGTCACCGGCGATCTCTTTTCTACTATCTTGAACGGACCTACGTGGCGTAGGTTGAGCTTCGCGTTGCCTTTTAGCCTCAGGTTTCGCGTGTTAAGCCAGACCTTTTGACCTTCCTCGAATTCTATCAGCAACTGCTTTCTATTAGTTCGAGTTACTATCTTCTTCTAAGCCGATTCCATCGCTTCTTTCGCTACTTTAATCGCTTCTTCTATCTGAGATCGGAGCGCTTCCGCCGCCGCGGCGGCGACTCTCTTTAACGACGTAGTAGTAGAAAACTCCGGCGAGCCGGCGTCGCTTAGCGGCTGGAAGCTCAGCCTTGGAAGATAACCGTAGGTTATCTCGAACGGCGCCAGCGACGTTGCTTCTGACTGTGCTAAGTTCGTGCAGAATTCAGCTATCGGCAACACCTCGACCTACTTTTCTTGATAATAGCCGTAGAAGGTTCGCAGATATCGCTCTATCTCGCGATTGGCTACCTCGGACTGACTATCAGTCTGAGGGTAAGCTGCCGTGCTGAGCTTTCTACGAATTCTAAGGGTTTGATTGATAGCTCTCTATACGTCGGCAGTGACTGAGGGCCCCTATCCGTAGTAATAGTGTCTGGCAGACCGTAGTGTTTCTACACATACTTAATTAGCATTCTCGCTGTTTGTTCTGTAGTGGTTCCTTTATTCTTTGCTTAGCAGGGGATAAAGTAGCGTTCCTTGCTTAGTCGATCCACTACGTTAAGCGTAGCGTTGTAGCCGTCCGAGTCCGGCAGTCCAGTTACGAAATCTATTGTAATGTGCTGCTACGGCTTCTCGGGGATCGGAAGCGGCTTTAGTAGGCCCGCCGGAAGGCCGTAACGTAGCTTTGCGGCTCGGCATACGTAGCAATTAGCGATAAATCGGTGGATCCGTTCGTAGATCCGCGGAAACTAGTAGATCGTCCTTACGGCTTCTATCGTCTTCTTCGAGCTAGCGTAACCAACGTCCTTAGAGCTATAGACCAGTTGGACGACCTCAGTAATTAGTTCTTCTAGAACTATCAGCTTCCCCGAACCTGTTTTGGTGAGTTTCTGTTGCTAGTTAAGCTGCTCTACCTTTTCGTAGAGAGTCTTTTCCTTAGGGGCCAGTTCCACTGCGCAGACCCCTACCTCTTTCAACACCTCTGCGTCTACTATCCGCTCGGTCAACACCTTCTGGAACATGTTTGGATCTTCTTTCGCGCGGCTGGTCTTCCCTTCTCTTCTTGTTAGTGCGTTAGCCTTTCTGTTTTAAGCTCCGGGTCGATAGATAATCTTAAAGTCGAACCCGGATAAGTAGGCAGCCTACCGTGCTTAACGTCGTAAGAGCTTCTGCGTCTTTATAAAGTAGGTCAGCAACTAGTGGTCCGTAAGGACCTGGACTGTGCTCTTTCTAGCTATAAGCTCTAGCTTCTACTCCTCGAACGCCTGTATAATAGCCAGCAGTTCTTTATCGGAGATCGCGTAGTTCCTCTTAGCTTCCGTTATGGATTTGCTAAAGAAAGCTACTAGATAAAGGGTTTCATCGTCTCCGTATTAAGAAAGGACCCCTGCCGTTACTGTATCGGAAGCGTCCGTTTCTACATAGATCGTCTTTTCTGGCCGGAAGTGTGCCAGAACCGGCGCCGAGGCTACTGCTTCTTTTATCCGGTTAAAGGCTTCCGTGCACTTCTTATTCTATAGGCCGGCGGCCTCCTTCTTTAGTGCTTCGTTTAGGGGTCTCGCGATCTTGCTAAAGTCCTTAATAAACTGTCGATAGTAGCTGCAGAATCCGAGAAACGCTCTGATTTGCGTAGTGTTTCCGGATTTTGGCTGCTTCTATTCCGCTACAGCGGCGACCTTTAAGGGGTCTATCCAAATTCCATCTCTTCCGACAATAAGACTGAGATATTTGACTTCGGTTTAATAGAACTCGCTCTTCTTTGTGTCCGCGTTCAATCCGACCTTGCAGAGCCTGGTTAGCACCTTCTCGATGTAGTCCGTATGCTGCTCTCTCGTTCTATCTGTGTAGATAAGGATGTTGTCCAAGTAGATAGACACGAACCTCTCCAGCATGTCTATAAAGGAGTGGTTTATAAAGCGTTGCTACACCGCCAGTGCGTTGGTAAGTCCGAAAGGCATCACTAGCTACTTAAAGTTGCCTATGCGCGTAGCAAACGTCGTAAGATCTTCCGTCTGCCCTTCTTCGTTCCTTAGTTAGTAGAACGCCTGTCGAATGTCCAGTTTGCTGAACTATTTAGCTTTAGCCACTCGTTGTATAGTCTCGTCGATCAGCAGCAGCGGGTATACGTCTCTCTTAGTAACCTCGTTAAGGCCTCGATAGTCTACGCAGAGTCGCAGACCACACCCTGGTTTCCTTACGAAAAGAATCGGTAACGCATATTCGGCGGAGCTCGGCGTAATAAACTTCTTAGCTAGATTCTCTCGAACAAACACCTCTACTTAGTCCAGTTTAGCCAGCGACAATCTTCTTAGGGGCTCGGTTCGTAGCAACGTAGCCCCCTCTTTCAACCTGATCTTGTTGTCGTATTCCGGCCGGTAGAGCAGCAGGAGGTTGGAGTCGGCTTTTAAGAACACGTTAGCGTAATTATAGAGCTCTACCAGCAGCACCTCCAACAGGTCCGCTTCTTCTTCTGCCATTATCTTACAGTGGTCCTCGATGTCTTTTATTGAAATAGCGTAGATCTCGTTGCTTAGCGACTTCGCGAGGGTCGTTATAGCTTCTGAACTTATTATTCTGACGGTAACTAGGGATTCGGAACGATCGGACGGAGCCTCTTTCGCAGACTCCGTAGCTTTTGGCTCGGCGGTGGCGGTGGCAGTGGCGGCCGTTCCGATAGTCCCTGCTCCGCTACCCGGGGTTTTGAATCCTATCGTGCCTTTATCTACGTTAATAATAGTCTTCTGGTTCTTTATCCATTTCTGCCCTATAATAATGTCGAACCGTCCGAGATCTATAATCCGGAACGTTGCTTCCGTAGTTCGACCAGCTAGTGTGGTCCTTAATAGCACGTAGTGCGTAACGTTTTCTGTATCTTGTCCGTTATACGCCGAAATCCGCGTCGGCGACGCTATCTCTACCGGATAGCCGTATCCTTTTATCAGCTTTTAAACCAATCGATAGTGGATAGCCGCTCCGATAAGGGCCCCTATGTCGATAAAAGCCCTTAGCTAAAGTGGTTTGCTCGATCCGTTAAGGGGGTGGACAGTAATTAGAAGGATAATAGCTGTTTCCGTGTTTACTTCTACTGCCGCTAAGAGCGGATCGCTGCAGCTGTTGATGCTCTCGTCTCTCTGTAACGTAGCTCTTGTTAGTGCCCTGTCTTCTACGCTAGATAGGGGGCCTATCCTTCCAGCTGGTCTTTTCCTAGGATTCGCAGTAGCACTCTACTGTCTACGCTGTTAGCATCGTTCGGAGCCGGCTCTATAGCTTGTATAGTCTTTCTTAGTGGCTGCGGCTGCGGCTGCTTTATAGCGCGATACTCCTGCTTCTGCTAGGCCGTTGCTTGGCATCTCGTAGCGATATAGCTGGGTTTTCCGCACGCGAAACAGGTGGGGACGAACGCCGATTGTAGTGAATACGACGACTGCTAGGGGGTTCGTCGGAAAGGCGCAGGGGGTCGTGTTGTCTGCGTTATTAACAGCTTCTGGTTCGATTTGCGTAATTTCGCGTAAGCGCTCAAGTTTCTCGCAGTAACTCTCGCTCTGTGCACGAAGCTCTTAAGGTCTTCGTCTTCTACAGACGCTATAGCAGCGGCCAATTCAGGGTTCAGCTTCTGCCTTAGTAGGTGGAGCTGCTTATCTTCTGCTACTCGGGCCCTAATCGCATATTTTCTGAACAAACTGTAGAACTCCTCGAACATCTGCCGGTTCTGGTTAATCTTGTCTAGCTGCTTACGGGCCGTCTTCTTCCTAAAGGGGTCTCCAAAGCGTTAATCCAGCGCTTTAATCGCTTCTTTAGCGGTTACCTCTTCCAGGTACGCTACTAGCGAAAAAGCTTCACCTTCTAATCGCGATTCCAGGTACGCCAATCTATCTCTAGCGCTGTTTCCGGCATAGTCTTAATCTATCTTGTTCTTTATCTTTTTCTTAAACGCTTCCCAATCCTTAGGATCTCTGCCTCTAAACGCCGGTAGATCCGGTAGTAACGTTATTAACGTGCCGCCTTAACTGTAGGCCGCCGGTAAGGCGGTCTCTGCTTGTTCTTCTTAATGCAGTAGCGGCAATGTCGCTCTCTCTATCTTAGCTAGCTGGGTCTTTATCCCCTTTAGTTGTGCCAGTCGGTTCGCCGCTTGGTTTTCCAGCACATCTATAATAGTCTCGGCCGACTCTTTCTCAGCCCTTACCGTCTCTATTTCCTCTCTTAACTGTCTGTTTTCTTCTATGTTCCTAAAGAACTTCTTTTCGACAAAGGTTATAATATCGAACACCTTCTTAGCTCCGTGTTCTGTAAGATATTCTCCTATCTTATCCGGCGTGCGTGCGTACAGTTCAGCGTAGCCCTCTATGCCCTTTCTCGCTTTATCTACCTCTTTTTCTGTAAGGCCTTTATTGGTTATTCCGTCGTCGAGGATGCTGGTACGCCTATCTCTTAGTCTGTTAGTCTTTCTCTTTCCGCTGCGGCCTGTAACGCCGCTCTCTACCGTCGAGAAGCCTTCTATCTTCTTACAGTGCCTTAGGGGTTGTCGTTTTGGTGTGTGTGTGCGCGTGCGTTATTTGAGCGTCCGGATAGTTCGACAGGCCCTTTCGCGCAGCGCGGGGTTTGTGTAGAGAGTGAGTTTGAGATATAATAATCCGGGCACGCAGATATGATTCAATACGGCCTTTTTGATGACTATATCTCGAACTGAGGAGGGAAAGGAGTCTATGTGGTAGTGGATGAGACCTTTGGGGGGTGGCGTGCCAAGGCCCGGCTCGGTCCGGAAGGGCCGAGCCGAAATTCCAAGGGTCTACCCCATTATCCAGTCCCACCCCTTTCTGCCGCCGTAACACTGTTGACTGTAACAGTTATGCTAGGATAATATAATCAAACTTGTAGTATAATCAGCCCAGTTGTTATATTAATACATAAACATTTCAAAACAGGGAAGAAATGCTATTCAAATCTAATAAGAGTATCATATTTGTGTACTCTACAGTTGATAGTTATGAATAGAAATATTTCGTTATGTAAGTTGGTTGTGCCGAGAAAATTTGGTCGGCTTCGTGGTTTGTACAGCTCAATGGTCATATTCGTTACGAACTCTTGGCAGGCCCAAAACATATCGCGCCAGCCGAGCTGCGATAAGAAACGAACATGGTTCAACCACACTCCTGTCTCCACTTCCATTTGACCGCGGATCCTCGCTTGGTGCGCCAATGGAAGGTGAGGGTTTATTCAGAAATGTCAGCGGATTGAGCGTGCGATGTCGGAGAAGCATGGAAGGGACAACTCTACAGACTTAAGTAGACTTGCCACGCCGTCTCGCATTTGTTCTGCTTGACCTCTCTCAACTGCCCCGGGCAAAAGAACGCTCTCAATTTCCCCGGGCCAAAGAAAGCATCTCCACCGCACTCAGTCGCCATCATGCCGGGCGTGGTGAAACATCCCTCGACGCTCTACGACAAAGTGTTTGAGCAACACATTGTCAGTCCATATGGCAATCGCCGCCATTCGTCCTTGCGCTGACCCACTCCCGAGGTCGACGAAAAGCCAGATGGCACGGTTTTGCTCTACATCGACCGACATCTCGTCCACGAAGTCACAAGCCCCCAAGCCTTTGAGGGATTGAAGAATGCTGGCCGGAAGGTGCGCAGACCAGACAACACCCTTGCCACCACAGACCACAACGTGCCCACCACGTCCCGGAAAAACTTCAAGAATATCAGCCAATTTGTCGAGGAGGAGGACAGCAGAATCCAATGCGAGACCTTGGAGCAGAACGTGAAGGACTTCAAACTCACCTACTTCGGCCTTGGCGACAAGAGGCAAGGCATCGTGCATGTCATCGGACCTGAGCAAGGCTTCACTCTGCCGGGCACAACAGTCGTCTGCGGCGACTCCCACACCAGTACACATGGCGCTTTTGGTGCTTTGGCATTTGGCATTGGTACCAGTGAGGTCGAGCACGTTCTCGCCACTCAGACTTTGATGACGAGCCGGAGCAAGAACATGAAAGTGCAGGTCGACGGCGAGCTTGCACACGGCGTCAGCAGTAAAGATGTTGTCCTGCATGTCATCGGACTAATTGGTACTGCTGGAGGTACCGGGCACGTTATCGAGTTCTGCGGTTCTGCCATCCGAGGCTTGAGCATGGAGGCGAGGATGAGCATGTGTAACATGTCCATTGAGGGTGGCGCTCGCGCAGGCATGGTCGCTCCTGACGACATCACGTTTGAATATATCAAGGGCAAGCCACTTGCACCCAAGCCAGATTCCGAAGAGTGGAAGAGGGCAGTCAAGCACTGGCAAGGTCTGAAGAGTGACCCGGGTGCGAAATGGGATGTTGAAATCATCATCGACGCCAAAGATATCGCACCCACAGTCTCTTGGGGTACTTCGCCGCAGGATGTCGTACCAATCACCGGGAAGGTGCCTGGTCCAGCTGACTTTGACAACAAGGACAGGCAGGCTGCTTGCGAACGAGCACTCAAGTATATGGGCCTGCAAGCTGGCACTCCCATGGACGAGATCGTGATTGACAAAGTCTTCATCGGCTCATGCACCAACTCGCGAATCGAGGATCTTCGCATCGCAGCACACATAGTGAAGGGAAAGAAAATCGCACCGAACCTTAAGCGCGCCATGATCGTCCCAGGCTCTGGTTTGGTAAAGCAAAGGGCAGAAGCAGAAGGCCTTGACAAGATCTTTACCGATGCTGGCTTCGAGTGGAGAGAAGCTGGGTGCTCGATGTGCTTGGGCATGAACCCCGACATCCTTTCCCCTGGAGAGCGATGTGCCTCAACGAGCAATCGCAACTTCGAGGGCAGACAAGGTGCAGGGGGAAGAACACACTTGATGTCACCGGCCATGGCTGCTGCTGCTGCCCTTGCTGGTAAGCTGGCCGACGTGCGAAAGGTGGATGGCTACGAGCAAGCACTTCCAAGTGCGAAGTCAGCACCCACATCTGTCGAGGCTCATGTCGAAGACCCAGAATCCGATGTAGACCTTGACAAGATCTTGGATGCACCTATCTCGGAGACATCTGGCAACGGCGCGCCACCAAAAGCACCAGCAGGTGGCGCGGCGGGCATGCCAAAGTTCACACAATTGAAAGGAATCGCTGCGCCCATGGACCGAAGTAACGTCGACACTGATGCCATCATCCCGAAACAATTCTTGAAGACCATCAAGCGATCTGGTCTGTCAAAGGGTCTGTTCTACGCGTGGCGATTCTGCGAGGACGGCTCGAAGAATCCGGACTTCGTCCTCAACAAGGAGCCATATACCAACGCCAAGATCCTTGTCGTCAGCGGCCTCAACTTCGGCTGCGGCTCTTCTCGAGAACACGCGCCGTGGGCTTTGTTGGACTTCGGCATCAAATGTATCATCGCCAGCTCTTTTGGTGACATCTTCTTCAACAATACCTTCAAGAACGGCATGCTGCCACTGCGCATAACAGACGAAACGGCTCTGCAAAAACTCATGGACGAGGCCAACGCCGGCCATGAAATTGAAGTCGATCTCGAGAATCTCACGATCAAAGACGCTTCCGGGAATGAGATCACCAAATTTGATTGTGAAGAATTCCGCCGCCACTGCCTGATCAATGGTCTGGACGACATTGGCTTGACCATGCAGGACGAAGACAAAATCAGCAGGTTTGAAAAGAGGAGGTCGGAACAGGCTCCTTGGTTGGACGGTTCGGGATACTTGTCGAAGCATAGACCTGGTGCCGTCAAGGTTGAGGCTGCGCCTGTTCCCAAGACAAATCGCGGTGAGACGAAGACTGAGCCGCTGGAGTGGTAATTTTACCGCTCGCGCATGGGATGGCGTTCTACCCGAGTGCAAAGTATGATGACATGAGCGTGCTTGTTATTTTTTCGGCGAGAAGGAAGCACGATTGCGTGTGCGAACGTTGATTGAGTCACCACTGTGGTTATGTTCATGGTCAGTTGCTGCCGTAAACATGCCATTCGTACGTGCAAGGTGAACTTCCTTCGCAGCTACAGCCCACTCCATGCCCCTTGCTGGAGTCTTCGTCTGTGTGACTGATCTGATCCTACCGCATCCAGGATCCGACTCCGGTGGTTTTGTATCAAGATGTCCTTTCACATGCGAACCTGCACATCTGAGCACGCTGGCAGTTCTCTTCCCGCTTCCCAAATGACCGCTATCCCTTCCCCTCTGTCCCGACCAAGCACCGCGCCCAATACCAACATCATGTCCGCCACAACCGCCAACCCAATCGTCTTCTTCGACGTGACCCTCGGCGGAGAGCCTCTCGGTCGCATCAAAATGGAGCTTTTCGCCAACGTCACGCCAAGAACCGCAGAGAACTTTCGACAATTCTGCACAGGCGAGACCAAGAGCCATTTGGGAAGACCTCTGGGCTACAAAGGCAGTAAATTCCATCGTGTCATCAAAGATTTCATGCTTCAAGGCGGAGACTTTTTGAATGGCGACGGGACGGGAAGCGCGAGTATTTACGGGACGAGCAGTTTTGCCGATGAGAATTTCGAGTTGAAGCATGATCGGGAGGGGTTGTTGAGTATGGCGGTCAGACCCCCGAGGACGATGAGTGGGGTTGAGAGGTGATGGCTGACGGGAAATAGAACTCGGGTCCGAACACGAATGGATCCCAGTTCTTCATCACGACTGTGCCGACACCTCACCTGAACGGGAAGCACGTGGTTTTCGGCAAGGTTGTGGAGGGATTCGATGTCGTCAAGAAGATTGAGAATGTGAGGACGAGAGCCGGCGATAAGCCCCAGCAGGATGTGGTTATTGCTCAGTGTGGCGAGATGTGAGACGGACCAGCTTTTATGGATTGCTGCAGGATCTTGACTTACGTCGAGTATCTGGAGTGCTTGTTGGCATTCCTCTCCATTCGTTGTACCACGGCCTTTTCAACGGACATGCCCACAAAGATACAACCACGACTCTCGCGATCTCTCGCTGCCCTGTGTTCTCCGGGGTGGACTTTTTGACAACACCGCGTGGCGCGAGGTCAACATTCAACCCCCAGGAATCAAGTTCATTTGTGCATTGCACAATTGGAGTCCCGGGCTACGGACCTCTATTAGACCCCTATCAGAGGCCAACAAGGAACATGTAGAGGAGGGAAGCAAGGTGTGTTTTGTAGGCTGCTGGTAATCGTTGACTTGTCGCATTTCCAGAACATCACTTCTACTACCGTGCGCTTGCTCCACCACCGTGTATTACTGCCCTTGCACCTCGCACAAGCTCAAAGAAATGTACATGGCCCAACAAAGGCCATCCTCGCGCTACAGTAGCACAGACTTGGTTGTTCATATCCTAACTTGACTATAACTCCTTGGATGGCTGATCCCATGTTCACCAATCACGCAACAGCGGTATTGGCACGTTCTTCCCATTCCCCTATAACTAACTACCTACGACTATTTAACTATTCAGCCTCGTCTATGACGATCGGGGTTCGTGTCTGGACATTCCTCTTCTAGACACTCAGTGTTGATTGCATGCCGCTCACCCATTGGGTTAGGGTTAAGCCGGAAATAGATGCAGATTGGGGTAGAACCAGTGAACAACCATTTGTCAGGCTTTTGCCCGGGCTCCGAGCGAAGATATAGTGACAAGACCCAACATCCGACGACTCTGACATCACCATTTTGCCCGCAACCGCCAAAGTGTTCTCTTCCGCCTTCCGCCGCGCAGGCTTTCGCCCTCTGAAGAGCTCCATCTCACTCCCAGTCGCCGCAGCCGGAGCTCTCTACAAACCAAACAACAGCGGCACATCTTCTCTCGCCACGGCCAACAGCTCGCCCACTCTCCAACAGACTCGCAAGATGCACTCCAAGCTGGTCATAATCGGCTCCGGCCCCGCAGGCCACACTGCCGCCATTTATGCTGCCCGCGCAGATTTGAAGCCGGTCATGTACGAGGGTTTCCTCGCTCTCGGAATTGCTGCTGGTGGCCAGCTTACCACGACGGATGAAGTCGAGAACTTCCCGGGATTCAAGATGATCAAGGGCACCACGCTCATGGACAACATGAAGGAGCAGAGCATAGCGTGCGGGACCGAGATTATCAGCCAGACAGTTGGAAAGGTGGATTTGAGCCAAAGACCCTTCAAGTACTGGCTGCACCCGATGGGTGACGACGAGAAATTGGAGGGGGAAACCCACACCGCAGACAGCATCATCATCGCGACCGGCGCAAAGGCGCGGAGACTGGGTCTGCCGGGCGAGGAGAAGTACTGGGGCAATGGTGTGTCAGCATGCGCCGTCTGCGACGGCTCACTACCAATCTTCCGCGAGAAGCCGTTAGTGGTCATTGGTGGCGGAGACAGCGCCGTGGAAGAGTCGCTGTACCTGGCCAAAAAAGCGAGCAAGGTCACCGTCCTGGTACGAAGAGATCAGCTCCGCGCCAGCAAGGCCAATGCGCGCCGACTCACAACACACCCCAAGGTTGAGGTGAGGTGGAACACGCAAGGTGTGGAGATCAAAGGTGACGACGGCCCACGCGGGCTCATGAAGAGCATGGTGGTCAAGAACAACAAGACCGGCGAAATCGAGGAGATTCCGGCAAACGGACTCTTTTACGCAGTCGGCCACGACCCAGCGACCCAGCTTTTCAAGGGCCAGATCACAATGGACGAAGACGGCTACATCATCAACACGCCCGGCACCACACACACCAGCGTGCCGGGCGTCTTCGCGGCTGGCGATGTCCAGGACAAACACTACCGCCAAGCCGTTACTTCCGCAGGTACTGGATGTATGGCCGCTCTCGAGGCCGAAAAGTTCCTCGCCGAGCACGAAAATGAGGTCACAAATGGCATCGCAGGCGACAATGAGGCCAAGAAGCCTGCGAATGGCGATGCCCCAGAGTACCGCTCGAACCCGCTGTTGTGAAAGTGCGGTGCGAAGCAATGCGTTTGGTCAGACGCCGCCGTGAAGCGCCTCCGAACGGCGCGTGTATATCCCCGATAGACTGACGAGCCCGAAATTGGCGTAGTTGACCACGCAGCATGAGTGATAGATGGAGCGTCGTTCAAAAGCAATTTGCACTGCTACATGTTCCGCTGTGTTTTCCATCACGGAATCTCATTGTTGCATGACACCGCCCACGGTTCTTCCACGCCAATGGATGAAAACAGGATCAGCATGTCCGTTTGGCCTTCTGCCGATTTGATTGTACCAACGGGCTCGCCCCGTCACGACAGAACCGAAATGACTATATCCATGTGCATTCTCGACCAACCGCTTGTCCTTGGATGGTTCCCTTCTTTCCCTCGTCGACCAGCATGAGCTTGAAATATCACCCCCCACATCCTCTCCCCATCAAATCAGCAAGTGCTATTCTCCGATGTGGTGTAGGTGAGTCGTCCCTCGAACATCATCACATCGTCTTCCAATCTCTTGCGCAATCGCTGAACTCATGCAGTGGCTAGCATTTCGGATTCTCAAGACCGACAAGTTTCTGGAGACCGGGGTTCGGTAAGCCTGATTAATCCTCCCAGACTTGTTGTAGCGATGTGTTGGGTTGTGTTCTGATCTATCATCTAGATTCCCCGCATCGGAATGAGATCAGGGTTGTTGTTGAGCTCTTTTGCCATTGACTGCGTGTTTGCCGATTTCTTTTGGAAGCCGTGTGTTCAAATTCATACGTAGTAGACATGAACGGTAGCCGGGGGGGGAGGGACTTCATTTATTCGTTTTGCGGCGATTGAATGGTGAACACCTTCTTGTCGATGGCGAGCTCTCTTTGGGTGTGGAGAAAAGTCATTCAAGCCTCGAGCATGGACACAGGGGTTGGTCAAAGTTCGTACCTGCGGTGTAATGTGCACGAATTGAATCTTGCTCATGCCCTATGCCGTAGGCGAACTCGAGTGGATGTTATGCAGGCGAACAGAGATGAGACCACAGTTTAGCCTCGGTGTAGCGTCAAGCTCGCAATCGTGTTATGGAAATGAAAGAGCTGCTGTTCATAAAACCAGGTACCTTCCGCGGAATGGGTGTTGTAACACTCCTTTCCTACACCTTTTCACGTCAGTGGCGTGCCAGCCATGCGCGTGCCTCCTCCCGGAAATGCTCAAACGCCAAGGCCATGCATGCGAAGAACCAGAATGACGAGCAGAAGACAGGAAGCACTACCGTCCATCTTCGAGCGAGGCCAGGTGCCGCTTGAAGCGCTCCGCTTTCGCCCTGAGCAAAAGAACGGAATCGATGAACAGCTCGTCACTGTCAAATTGCCCTGTACTCTCGATACTGAAGATGAAGTGGTCGCGTATGCGACCCAGCTTTACCTTGTCCTTGAACTCATCATATCGCAGACATTCCCTGCTCACGGTGTCCTTGTATGGATCAGCGACAACAGCCTTCTTCTCGCCGCTCTGCGGATCATCCGTCAAGTTAATCACGCCCCGAGGAAAGCATTTCTGGAAAGCTTTCGCATCTGCGCCAAGAATCGGCTTGGTGATTTTGATGTCGGGAAGCAACCTGTAGGAGGCAGTCGCGACTGGCGAGAATTTGGCGTGGTCGGCCCCGATCCCCTTGCAGCAGTGCATTCTGACGTTGATCACTTGGCCGGGCCGCAGCTTTGCGATCAGAATGTTGGGGTTGACAGGTCGGATGGCATCTCGTCCACTGAAGTACTCCTTCTGTCTCTCGCCTTGGGGCTCGAACGTCATCTGGTGTGCGTAGACGTTCGAGTTGACGTACTTCTCAGTCGGATCTGTGCTTCCTTGCTTGGCCAAGGCCCTGCCATCCACGCCGTCCTCGGCCTCCGTCTTCCACCGGCATTCCACGTTCAGGGTCATGACGACTGTATTGAAATCGGAGTTGACGGACGAGGCGCTGTCGCCCGACTCTTCCTGTTCTTGTTCCCACTGAGCTCGTGCCGCATAATCTGTCGCGGGTGGAGGCTTCTTGTACCAGTGCATCCACCGCAGGCCGTCCTTGCCTCCGGTGAGTGGAATCAGGCCCAGTCGGTGCGCCAGCACTTCATCCTGAATGATACTGGTGTTGTCGAAGACGAAGACATCCTCAATGGCCAGTGTGGGCAGTTCGGAGAGTAGTATCCGTCGGTACGCATTCGCTATGCTGGCGTCTACGCCGATGAGAGAGAAGGCTAGGTTGAACTGGTCGTTCTGTCGGAATTTGACTTGCAGTTGACGCTTGAACCGCTCGAGATCCCAGCTATCGTCTTGCGCGGGGCCATAGTGGCCTGGGACGTCGGTTGAAGCGGTGTTGGTGACGGTCTCGGAGTTGATGTTGACGATGCGCCGCTGCTGCAGCTGCTCGTCGGTCAGCGGTGCCCACGAACGCATTTTGGGATGCTGCAGTCCTCGTCGCACATCCGGCCGTTCGAGTTGGCTCAGAAAATGTCGCCGGCATTGTCGGCAGCGTCCGAGAGCTTCGGGCACTCCTCCCTTCCGGGCTTCTCGTCATTGAATGTCCTGCCATTGGCCACACGCCCACCACCCCAAGGCATCTCGCTCTCCGCTCCGCTGCCTCTCTGCCACTGCGCCCACCACCATGGCCGCCTCCTTCGTCCGAACGGCTGCCGGCGGCGGCGGGAGAGCGGTGTGCCGTTTCTTGCAGCGACCCACGACCTCCCGCCGCGCGCTCTCCACGACCCCATCGACCCGTGCCACCCACACAGAAACCGCGCCGCAGCACCCCAACCCGATCAGACAGGCCGGAGAAGTGCGCAACCCACAGTCGACGCGCTTAATACCGGTCGACCCTTCCTTTGGCCATCCCGTCGACCCATCCCGCATGAACTTCAACCAGCCTGACGAAGCGGCGAAGAGCCCCGAAGAACGAAAGATCCGCCACTACACTGTCAACTTTGGCCCGCAACATCCAGCTGCTCACGGTGTGCTGAGGCTGATATTGGAACTGAACGGAGAGGAAATCGTGCGCGCAGACCCGCATGTCGGCCTGCTGCACAGAGGCACAGAGAAGTTGATCGAGTACAAGACATACATGCAGGCTCTGCCATACTTCGATCGTCTGGACTACGTTTCCATGATGACCAACGAGCAATGCTTCTCGCTGGCTGTCGAGAAGCTGTTGAATATCGAGATCCCCGAGCGGGCCAAGTGGATTCGCACAATGTTTGCAGAGATCACCCGCATCCTGAACCACCTCATGTCTGTCCTCTCACACGCAATGGATGTGGGTGCGTTGACACCTTTCCTGTGGGGGTTCGAGGAGCGTGAGAAGTTGATGGTGCGTGAAGTGATGCGAAGGAAAACGTGGCAACGCTGATGGTTGCAACAGGAATTCTACGAACGTGTCTCTGGTGCCCGTCTTCACGCAGCCTACGTCCGACCAGGTGGTGTATCCCAGGATCTTCCTGTTGGCCTCCTTGACGATATCTACCAGTGGGCGACTCAATTCGGCGACCGCATCGACGAGACTGAGGAGATGCTCACTGACAACCGTATCTGGATTGGACGAACCAAAGGTGTTGGTGTCGTCCCGGCTGCCGATGCTCTCAACATGTCTTTCTCTGGTGTTATGCTTCGGGGATCTGGTATTCCCTGGGATATCCGCAAGTCACAGCCGTACGATGCATACGATCAGGTCGAGTTCGACGTTCCAGTTGGCGTCAACGGTGACTGCTACGACCGGTACCTGTGCCGCATGGAGGAGTTCAGACAGTCACTACGCATCATCCACCAATGCTTAAACAAGATGCCTGCTGGCCCGGTCAAGTTTGAAGATTACAAGATCTCGCCGCCACCACGTGCCGCCATGAAGGAGAACATGGAGGCACTTATTCACCACTTCTTGCTCTTCAGCAAGGGCTACACCGTCCCACCTGGCGAGACCTACTCTGCCATCGAGGCACCAAAGGGTGAGATGGGTGTTTACCTTGTCTCGGACGGGAGTGAACGACCTTATCGATGCAAGATCCGCGCGCCTGGCTTTGCCCATCTGGCCTGCTTCGACCAGGTATCACGAGGACACTTGCTCGCCGATGCGGTCGCCATAATAGGTACAATGGATCTTGTCTTCGGTGAAGTGGATCGGTAGCGGCGTCGAGGAGGTTCGAAAGGAAAAAGGGGCATCAGGTGTGTACTTATGTCAAACCATACCTTGGCGGCACTCGGAGGCGCAGTGCGCGCGAGCGCATGCTTGGCCTGGTTATATGTAGACCCGAAACACGAAAGAATTCCTTGTGTCTGCCGACCTCACGGTTCGAACCAGTGACGAATCATCTTCGCCATACGAATAATGACCTCTAATCTAGCTCGCAAAGGCGTCGCGGTTGCACCAAAGTCTTCACGCACGGATGGCCGGCCTCTTTCTGGCACAGCCCTGCCTCGCCACGACTCGTCTCCTGCTCACCCAGCTGCGACACCCACCCACGTGTGTTCGTGGACATCGAGGTTGGCCGCCATTTCGTTGTTCTGCACGAGAGAGGTAGATCTCATGGCACGTCTTCGAGCTCGTTCAGTCCCCTTCTTTCCAATCGGTGCGTTCCCCAAACCCTGTGCCCCTATGACTCCATGACACGCCCTGCCGCTCTGAGAGCGCAGTCTCTCCGCATGGCTTGCTGGGCTGGGACGGGACCAACGATGGTGTTAGGGTAGGGGTGTTTTTGGAGGGCTATCTTTGTGAAGAGGCGGATTACGAGGTGGGGGGCGAGGGCGAACGAGAGGCAGTGTTGGTTGAGGGAGGAAGTGGATATGGTGGCTACATTCAAGGTGTTTTCTGAGGCTAGACGAACTTCGCTGTGCTGTACCGAAAGTTTCTATTGCACGGAGACAGCTCCGGTAGAAAATGACGATCAGCGATACAGATCACTTCGCGTTGCATTATTTTCTACCTTTTCTCTGTTCCATCGCGTTGCATTCTTTTGTACTCCTTTCTCTGTTCCATCGCGTTGCATTATTTTCTACTCCTTTCTCTGTTCCATCGCGTTGCATTCTTTTGTACTCCTTTCCCTGTTCCATCGCACTATCGTGGCATATTGAAGCAGCCTCCACATCCATTCGAGGTCTGCGACAGCGAATACGCCACTTCGTCTGTCACTGGTATCCCATCATTGCCTTCGCAAGATGAAACACTCCCAAATAAGCATCATTCTGTGATGTTGCCAAAGCATGCGACCATGGTGAGTGGACATTCTCAGCAATCACCAAGCTCCAAACTCCCAGCCTCTCATCAATTGCTTCCGACGAGCAAAACTTCAGGTCAACAAGATCTCGCCACAGATCATGCAGTGCGCAAAGTTCCAGTTCCAGTGTCTGGTCTTTCTGACCTGCCAAACGAAGTCTGCCCACTCCTCTGACTCGACAAACTCGGCCACAGCCTTGCCAATAGGCTCCTCGTCCTTTCTGTAGTTCATCCTATCCAGAAGACCTCTGGGAAAGCAATCGCAGACCATCAGTTTCTCACTCTGGCTCTGCAGCATATCCCATAGGCCAAGTGCCTTTGGATGGTTTGGCGGGAGCAGGGTAAAGCGGTACGTGGCGTACCGCTGGAAAGTACCATCAGACCACAGAGGACGCTTCAGCTCAAACGCGAACTCTGGAATCATATCCGCCAAGTTGCCGATGCTGCGCAAGGTGTTGCCAACACAGGAATTGAGGACGACACCACTGTCGAAGAGGAAGGTGACGTTCTCCTTGAAGAAGATGGCGCCTACCTCCCAGCGCATTTGGCGGCAAGTGCTTGCGATTCCAGGCAGGTTGTGCGAAGCCTTCGTATGAATGCAGGCACCTTGGCTGCATGTCTGAGGCACCGTCTTGACCACCACACACCCGTTGTTCTCGCCGTCCACCACAGCCATGCGATAGATGCGGTTCCTGATCTCGCCAGGAAGCTTGTGGAAGTACTTACCGATATCAGATGACGGGCAGCCAACTTTGAGAAAGACCGGTGGTACAGTCTGCTCCATGGACAGGCCGTGCATCGAAATGTCGCTTGGTGCGTTACCAAAGCTGAAAGGTGCAGTTGGAGTCCAGAATGGTGAAGTCCAGAATGGTTGAGTCGAGAATGGTGGAGCCCAGAATGGTGGAGCCCAGAATGGTGGAGCCCAGAATGGTGGAGCCATCAACATTGGCGCACCACTCAGTGTTGGTGGCTGGGGCACATCAGGAAACCACTCCTGCATCTGTGGGACCTGCGTGTCTTGTTGACCGTTAGATGCTTGAAGAGTTGCCGGTTGGCGCGACTTACTGTCTTGACCCATGAAGAGAAGTGGGTTGGTGACGCCGCCCTGATCATTGGCGCGGTTCTCATAGTCGGTATCAGAGATGACATGCTGAGCGGAAAACATGCTGATTGTGGGATCCGAAGGCAGGCTGTGTGCCTTTGGTGGGGGTTGCATGTTGATGCTCGGATAGGTCTGTTGTGTTGTGTCGAGCTTAAGGAAGAGGAAGAGGAAGAGGAAGAGGAAGAGGAAGAAAAGCAATCGCAAAAGTGAGCTTTTGTGCGAGAACGCTTCTGTGAAAGGAAGGTGCAGCTGCATGCAGTTGCCTGGCAACTGCGCGTGGAAACGCTCAAACCGGTCAAAATGGCAAGAACGACCAAGAACAAGACTGCTGGAGCAAACAGAACTTCACTCGATCTTATCGCCGAGGAGTGAAGTAGTCATTCGACTGACTGCTCGCCTTGAAGAGTATATGCAGACTCCGACCAGCGTATTGGAGCGAAGGTGAGGGCACCGAAGAGAAGATCGAGCGTGGAGAGATGCTCAGGTATCGAAGCATGAATGACACCGCCACAAGCAGTCAAAGACACGGTTTCCATTTGTGCTTGATCTCATCTGTGCCCGATTCTCTACATATCTAGAAAATGATGATAAGTTCGGGGCCGACGGAGAAAGCGTTTGCGACAATTGAAGTTGTCACATTGTGGTATACGGTCACATTGTGGTATACGTAGCGGCACACTCGATGGACTATAACAGTCTCAGGTGGTCATTATCCATTACTGTTGGCGTAGGCATGTTCGTGAGCGATCGCTGTGCATCTTACTCGGTCCCGTAGTCTAGCTCGCTGAAGCAGCTCCCATGAGTGCGCCTTTCAGAGGGCCGATTCTATTCATCAAATCCAGTCCAAGACTTCTTCCCCAAACCACGGGTCCAGATCCGATAGAGAACAGCTTCTGCAGTTTGTCCACCACACCAAGCATTGCATGGTTTGCTGCCCACCTTTCGCTGTTGTAGTCATCGAGACACCAGCAGCTGCCAATATCCATTCCGTGCTGAACGCCCTTCGCGACACACCTAGCAAGAGCTTGGGCATCCGCGAGGCCTAGATTCAGGCCTTGTCCAGCCAGGGGATGAATTGTATGTGCTGCATCCCCGATCAGAGCTACACGGTGACCGGTGTAGGTAGACGCGTGTCGCATACGAAGCGGGAAGGAAGCAACTGTGCCCTCTTGCACGCCGACTACTCTTGGGAAATCTCGTGGCAGACCCGTCTCGCTGGCCATGGTGTTTGGTTCTCGCCAGGCGAGCTCTTCTGCCGGGCTTGCCGAAGGTTCTGTCAAGAGATATTTGATGTCAACGAACATGAGGCGGAAAGCTGCATTGACCATAGTTGCAAAGTCTTGGGGCGAGAGCTCCTTTAGCTTCGAAGCGTACTGTGGAGATGTAGACCAGACCAGGCTTGCTCTGTTTCCAGGCAGTGGTAAGAGTGCGACAGGCCCTGTGGGAAGAAACCGTTGATATGCGGTTCGCATGTCGTGCTCGCTGAAGGAATAATCCAGCTGCAGAGTTGCTACAACGCCATGCTGACTGTAGTCCCAGCCATGGCTCGGAATGCCTGCGAATTGTCGGACAGGGCTATTTACGCCATCGGCCCCCACGAGCAGTCTGGCAGCAAGTGACCTGTTCCCCCCTAGATTTACGACGGGCCATTGTGACAGATCGAGAGACCCTTCGGCTTCTGGCTCTGGTCCGAGGCGTATGGACTCCACTCTCGACTTGTCGAGCAGTTCGACACGTGTTCCCTCTTGGTGCAGGCTTCGCAGCAATGCTGATGTCAGGTTTGAGTTCTCGCACATGGTCGCCACCGCACCGGTATCGTCTAGCTCATGCTGCCTTCTGCTTGCCTGTAGCCTACTCCCAGGTATCATGGCAGCAACACTGTCTAGTATGCCCATTTGTCCGCCCTCGGTTGAATCGAAGTGTAGCTTGCTCCCACTCATGCCATCCCATACATCCATGCTATGATACGGCTGCGTCCTTGGTGCATTGATGTGGTTCCAAGCCCCATTTTGGTGTAGAAAGCGAACTGATGATGGCGTGAGAGAGGAACACCGATTGGAAAAGGTATTTGGGTCGCTGGCCTCGTAGACGTTGAGCTTTTGGCAGTCAATCAAAGCGACCTTAAGATTCTTGGTGGCAGGTTCAGAGCGAAGTGCTGAGACAAGCGCGAGTCCTGCTGGTCCGGCTCCAATGCAAACCAGATCGAAGAGTTCGGGAGTGCTCGGAGAGGAAGTTGCTGCGGTGTAGAAGGTTCGTCGGAGTTGTGGCGGTAAGTGTAGTAGTCGTGAAAGCGACCTTTTTGACAGCATCGAAGCCATCGGTCTCAATGCTCGTGCTGCCTTTCAGTACCTTGTAGTCGTGAACGTTGCTGTATAAAGCGGGCCGAACCGGCGGCGTCGGACTTGATTTGACTCTGCAGCTTAAAATGATGACATCTGATGTTATTTCTGGAGACGTCTGATGTTCTTTCTGGTTGACATTAACGCATTGCTGCGGACCATTGCTGAGGCAAAGTTGGCAATCGCCGAGGCGAATGGCGTAAGGTTTGCCAAAACGAATATACTGTGTATATATTCCTTGACGTCATCTCCTTAGCACCGCATGCCAGATACATCCTTCGACTTGCCTCTAGTCTGTCAAACTATAACCATGGCGTCTGGTGTCTCCAAGCTGATTCCCTCCGATCCGGAGAAGGTGATGATTATACGCCGAATCACGCCCGATGTATTGACCTGCAGCACACCTTTCTTGCGACTGGGGAGGTTCAAGGTGGGCGGACGAGGCACGATCGTTCGTATGGCAACCGGATCCCTCGCCGTCTTCTCGCCAGTCGCCTTGACAGAAACCGTCAAGAAAGAGGCAGAGTCCTTAGGTACAGTCCGGTATCTGGTCGCTCCAGATCAAGAACACCACATATTCCTAGAAAGCTGGCATAAGGTGAGGACAATGCAGAAGCTAAGAAAATAGCTGCATGCATCAAGCTCACCATATTGACACCACATCCCACAGGCCTACCCAGAAGCCAAAATTCTCGCACCCGAGACTCTTCCCTCAACCCGCGACAAGCAGAATTACTTCAAGCTGCCCGGCGAGAAATATCACCTCTTCAAGAAGGCCAACCACAATACCAGCCACTCCGTCAACCCTGAATTCGACGCGGAGTTCCACTCTGAATACGTCTGGGCCCACGGCAACAAAGAACTCGTCTTCTGCCACAAATCATCCAAAACACTCATTGAAGCCGATCTCATCTTCAACCTCCCCGCTACAGAGCAGTTCAGCAAGACCGGCACCCCCGCTACATCAGGCATTTTGACCAAGATTCTGGTCGCATTGCAGAACACACAAGGCAGTGCGATCTGGCAGAAGAGGTTTCTATGGTATGCATTGAGTGCTGAGGATAGGAATGCGTTTAATGAGAGTGTGAAGAGAATTGCTGCGTGGGATTTTGATAAGATTGTGCCGTGTCATGGGGACGTGATTGAGAAGGATGGCAAGGGTGTTTTTGAGAAGATTATGGAGTGGCATTTAAAGGCTGTGGATAAGAAGAAATGAAAGAGGATGGACGCCCAAGGTCCTCGAAATCGAGATATAAGGACCGGAGCGAGAGTTGTGATGATGTGAATCCGTCGATGGCATAACGTATATGTGTTGTGATAGGTGGGTGGACAACCTCGAGTGAGTGACAGTGACTGCAATGGAATAAGTGTGTGCCTCTATCTACTGTCTACAGAGGTCTCTACATAGGCAGAAGATAGAGGGGAAGAAGGTAGAAGAAGCCGAGGGCGGTAAGACGACTTAACCCGCTTCAGGTCTCCATATATTAGGACCTACACTAAAATAGGGAGCAGATTCCGTACATAATGTGACGCGGTACACTTGAGCCATAAAAGGGATTGATCAAGTAACTCGGAAGGAACTTGACTGTTGTGTACCAGATTATGAACCTTGCCCAGCTTAGGCTAGCAGGTCAGGTAGGTAGCAAAGTGTTGCGGTGGTGGAAGGGTAGAGGATGGATGGGGTGGACCCTGGATTTCGGCTCGGCCCCTTCCGGGATTTCCGGAGCGGACCGAGCCGGGCTTGGCACACCACCACTACAAAAGGCCACCACACCACCACCACAGTCTTCCCTCCTCAGTTCGAGATGTAGTTAGTATTCAAAAGAGCCGTATCGAATAATGTCCACCCGTTCAGAACAGTGGGCTTTCGTGGTGGTGGTGTGCAAAGCCCGGCTCGGTCCGTTCCGGAACTGAAATCCCGGAAGGGGCCGAGCCGAAATCCAGGGTCCCCCCCATCCATCCCTTCCGCCACCGTAACAGTCTTGGCGAAAATCTCGAAAAAAGACGTATCTATACAGGTAGCGTACTAGAGTATAGAGCTGCAGCAGACAACACTACTAGCTTTACGTCAGTGTAGCATATACAGCAACACTAGTTACAATGCCTGTATCTGTCAAAACAGGGTAGAAATACCTCCTCTATCTAATGCAGGGATTAGATTTGAGCAATTACACTGTTAATGGCTTCTAAAATAGATGACTTGTTGTGCCAGTTGGTTGTGCCAAGAAAATTCTTCCATCCTAATGATACTTCTCGCTCATATACGCTAGCTAGAATAGCCTGTCCGATGTAGTTGAAGGTGTTTTCAATCATCAGTTCGGTGAGGAGGAGCAGAAGCATCGACGATGCCCCTGTCTCGATAAAACATGCAGCACATGCCGAAGTCGCCCACACCGACCATCCAGGTAGCATCAGGACTCCAAGCAATCTGTGATGTGGCAAAGTGCATCCTTTGGGACAACCTCGTGTTGGCAACAACAGTGTGGTGAGGCTCCAGTGGCAAGAAGGGATCGCTCAGGGGATAGTCTTGGTCTTCAGCAGCAGTCGTGGTCGAAGCTTCGGCTGTCACGGGTCAGCGTCAGTCGTCACAATCACCGAATCGCACCTGATCACGTACACGTTCGACTCGATGAGCGGGCAGGATCACTTCGCTGCAGCTCACCGAGCAGCGCAGTGCCTTTCTTCTGCCTACCCTTCTTGCCGAGCCTCGGCCCGGGCTCGTCCTGGGGATCAATGGCTTGCTCCAACCTTTGCAAGTCCCAGAACAGATAGCGAGACTGTTGGTCGCCCATGCACAAGATTGGCCTCGTGCCGGGGGTATTGAGCAAGCCGAAGCGATGATAGAAGCGATCTGTATAGGGAATGCCGAAGGTGAGGAGGCGACGGAAGCCTCGCAGCGTGTCATCGTGCGGGAAAGCCGACCTCGTTTGACGCTCTGGCGAGGGTATGGGCGGGTCCTGTGGCGGAGGGGCTTCGGAATCGAAGCCTTCGATCTTCCACAGCAGGATTTCGTTTCTCTGGCCACCGTCGGCGGTGTGGTCCACCTGATCTCGGGCGGCTTTGGAAAAGATGAGATCGCCATACCACGCGAAGCAGTCGACGTAGTTCGGATGCACCTCCTTGCTGAAGAACAGCGGATAGTAGACGATCAAGGGCTCGGTGGCGCGGCTCGAGTCCCCGGCGCGCTCGGGCGCAGCAGCATCAGGCACCGCCCACAGACAGACGGCGGTATCGATGCCCCCGGACAGGAGCCACTTGCCGTTGGGATGAAAGCGGATGGCCAGGACGGGAGCGCGATGTCCCGCGCCGGCGAACAGCGCAACGCACGGCTGGGACTCGAAGCGGCGCCGCAGATCCCACAGGCGGATGGTCGCGTCCTCGGCACACGACGCGAGCAGGCGCGTCGACAGCGGCGAGACGGCCAGGTCGTTGATGCCTTTGCCGTGGCCGGCCAGCACGCGGGCGGGCTCGCCCGTGACAATGTCGAGGATCTTGATGTGCTTCGGCTGGGCGCCCGCGACGCACAGCCACGGGTGGCCGGTGTCGGGGCATGTGGTCCAGGCCAGGCTGTTGTACGAGCAGTCGGGCTGCGGCACGTCAGCGACGAGCGGCCGCACGCACGCGGACGGCTCCTACATGGCGGTCGCGAAAGCAGCGCAGGACGTCGAAGGGCGGATGGGCGGCGCGGTTGGCGCGACACACGACCGTCTGCGGGCGTGTCAGCTCGGCCGCCGCGCGGGCTGGGCCCTCCCTGGGCGCGCCGCGGCTGCGCGACTTACGTCGGTGGCTCCCGTCGCGGCGAAGATCTGCTCGTCGCCGGCGGCGCCGTAGGGGTAGAACTTGACGTCGAAGAGCGTCGCGTCTGGCGTGCAGCTGCTCCATTTCGCGCACGCCTCCAGGCGCGGAAAGAGCTGCTGCGGGTCGGAGGCCATGGCGGGTCGGCCTTTCCCTCCTGCCACGCGCGCTTTCCCTCCACGCGCGCCGTTTCCTTGCGGGCGCCGTGCGCCGGGCGCCGGGCGCCGGGATGGCTTGCGCAATGCTCTGCGCAATGCTCTGCGCAATGCTCCGCTCGCCTCTCGCCTCTCGCACGGCAGCGCGCCGGCTTACTCGCTCATGCTCGTCCGCGCCGCCGCCTCTCCGGGCGCTGCCGGGCGCTGCCGGGCGTGTCGTGTGGGATGGTGTGCGGTGCTTGGCGCTGCAAGGAGGGTCGTTCGGGTGGTTGACTGTGGCGTCGTGCGGTGGTGCAGCGCTCCAGCGCGACAACGCGCCTGCTTCCCGCCGCGCTCTAATATTAGGCGCCCGCCGCCGTCGCCCGTCGCCGCTCCTCCTGCCCAACCCGCCGCCCCTCCATCTCCCCCGCCCGTTGCCGGCACGTCCAGCCATGGAGACGACCTTCATTTCCATCCACGGTCAGCCCAGCCATCGGCCATTCGCGCCCGCGCGCGGGACGTGTGCACCCGCTCACCACGCGCGCAGATTTGACCGACCGGGCCACCATCCTGTACTCGTCCGACTCCGTCGTCGACGTGCTCGGATTCACCCCCGACGACATCGTCAACCGTTCCGCATGGGACTTCTTCCCCGAGGACGAGCTGCCCATGGCGCGCCAGTTCCACCGCAGGCGCGTTGCGACCGACAAGGCCGCGGTGCTGGTTTACATCCGTATCCGCAGCGCCCAGGGCCAATGGGTTGGCTGTGAATGCTGCTTCACCGTCGTCTACGATGTCATGGTCGTCTGCACCAGCGTCTATCGTCGCGGCCTGGAGTCGGACCGTAGGCGACCGCCCGCTTGTCGCCGCCCGAGCACACGGCTGATCCGTCTGCAGAGCGTGCGCGCGAAGCACCCGTGGTGCGACGCATCTTCTCGTCCTCGCCCGAGGACCCGAGATACCACATGCTCTCGCACCTCTCCGCCAAGTTCTCGCTGCCTGCCGACCCGAAGCCGCACGAGCCGCGCGCAGCCCTTTTCTTGAACCGATTCACCCGCACCTTGACCATCATGTACGCCACCAGCGGTCTTGCCGAGGTCATCGGCATCCCGGCCGAGACAATGCGTGGTCGCAGCTTCTACTACTGCATCTCGGAGAATTGCCTGCCCGACGCAGTCAAGTGTTTGGAGAATGCCAAGGGCAACGACTCCATCGCCTATCTTCGCTTTTGGTTCAGAGACCCACGACTCGATGACGACGACGCGCTCTCACAGGTGAGTGACGAAGACATGGCCACCACTGACACCACCAGCGAGGAGGGGGGCGTGCACCTTCGCAACTTCCCACCAAGCGACACGCACGCTGGACCGGGCGCAATGGACATCGATAGCGACGAGTCTCGCCACTCGTCTGGCGACAGTCTCCGCCGCGCAGATGCGCACGACCCCACAACTGGCCATGCGACACGTGCCGAATCCTCAACATCCTCGGCCGCACCTTCTCCAGAGCGTCATCGTCGCCCACCACCGCCACAAGTACAACCCGACCCCATCGAGCTCGAAGCTGTCATCTCCTGCACCTCAGATGGCCTCGTCGTCTGCTTGAGGCGAGCGCGTCCGATGATCCCTCGCCCGCCGCAACGCCCATCACAACCTGTCCACCAAAACGGTCTCTTTGCTGCACCCTGGGCCATGGAGCCGGTGCTGCCTCCCATGGGCGCCAGAGCTGCCGCAGGCTACCCGTCCACCTTCGCGCCATCGCTCGGACCTCAAGGAGCACGCAAGGACCACCCCACTGTGTCCTCCGCCGCTGGCCCAGATCAGATCGACTTCATGAGTGCCATCCGCGAGCAAGCAGTTTTCGCCTGGGCGCTAACTGGAATCAATGGTGTGCTGGCAGACTACGCACATGGCCAGCCAAGCGGAGACTCCCTACCGTCGGAAGGCCTTCCCGTGTGGTCTCGTGATCCACGCGCCCATCCAGACGCCAACAAGGACTTGCCCGCTCTCTCTGACCACGGCGGACCTCGCGGCCACCAGATCTTCGGCGACCCTGGACTCGATAGAAACAGTGGCAGCGGAAGTCGTGGCTGAGGCAGCAACAGCGCATCCAACAGCTCCGGCGACACACCGCACCGGCGTACCCGATACTTTCCTTTTCCCCTCATCATCGTTTCTGTCTACGGCGGAGGCGACGAATATACCAGCCCGGCGATTGACGAAAAAAGATATACCCCATTGGCCTGCTCTGCGATCAGCGATAGGCCTCGACTGACCTGGCTTTGATTCATCACGAGAGGCGTTTTTGCAACCATGGTGCAATTCACGAGCAATGATAAACACGATACCACGGAAGAGATAACTGCGGCAGCATCTTTCCCCTGCACCCATTTTCGGCGGCGAATGCCAGTCAGGGAAGAGGAGTCACACCACACAGATGCTGGGAGGAGGCCCAAGGAATGGACGGCTGTTGACATGGTTGCTACGGAGGATGCTCCCACGGGATGGAACCCGTGCAGGAAGCAGACCGAGAGCTTCGTCGTTGCTTCCCTTTCCATAGTAGCTGCAACGGAAAGCAAGACGGCATTGGCCCGACGACTCCAAGTTTTCTCGCGCACCTGCCATCTCTTGCAGGTTTGTGCTCCTCTATGCAGCTTGCGGTAGCAGCCAACCCAGCAGCGCTGCGCACGTCCCGTTGCTGCACTTTGATGCCACGTTCCATTGGCTTTTGTGTGTCCCGTAAGCGCGGTAGTAACCGGTCTAATTTGAGCCCTCTGGCTGGCGAGAAATGAACATGGTTGAGCCAACCAAGCTTGTGATGTAAGCCGGCCTTCAACATGTAACTATTGCTGCTTTCGCGTTTCGCGGGTCGCCTGCACTGCAACGAGACCGAGGCCGCGCCACGATGGCTGACATCACTGCCGACTTCAACGTATTTCTCACCGCGAAAGGCGCGCGACCGGTTGTCAAGAAGGAACACGACATCGAAAGTACCAACGCGTTTCTTGCGGAGGCATATCAGATAGTAGGGTGATGGGCGTCTTGCAGTCTCGAGGATTTCTGTTGACGCGCCGCAGAATACCGGCATCGCGGCACTCGCTCGAGAGCTGCGAAGCAAACGAGCCGCCTACCTTGCGACGCGACGTCGAAATGCCGGCCCGGAACGTGATCGTGTACGGCCGATGACCGACAGCCAGCGCGAGCTCTTTGACGGCCAATCGAAGCAGTTACTGTTGCAGCTCAATCGCGCGATTGCGCGGTTGAAGCAGGTGGAAGATGCCCGGAACGAGGCGGACAAGGCCATTGCGCTTCGCAAACGAGCAAGAGGGGGGCTCGGCGCAATGGGGCGATGGGCTGCCGGTGGGGCGGTGACGGCCCCGTCGCCGCAAGAGGAGCGCGAGGAGGCCGCGAGGAAGACGATCACAGCCGTCCACGAAAGCATCATCCTCTATCTGCAGACGAAGCTGGAGGAGGCCGGCACGATCCAACGCGTGATGATGGACGCACGATTGAAGAAAGCGGAAGAGAAGGCCAAGTCCATCCTGGCCAAGTCGCCTCTGAGTAGCGCCGTGCAGCACGGTCGGGACGATGAGCTCGCGAGCCCTGCGGGACCGTCGAAGGACAAGCGTGAACCGCGGCTCTCGGGAGACATGGAGCGTGGCACGATGCAGCCGGCGTCAACGACGGAGCAGCTGACGCCCGAGCAACTGCAGATGTTTCAAGAAGAAAATCACGAGCTGCTGAAGCACTACGAGGATCAGCTGGACCAGCTGCGCGCAGCAGAGCGCAGCATCTTGGAAATCAGCGCGCTTCACACCACGCTACACGCCAATCTGACACAGCAGAGCGAGCTGATCGAGCAGCTCGTGCAGGACTCGTATTTGACCACCGAGAACTTGGGCCGGGGCAACAAGGAGTTGAAGAGGGCAAGCGAGCGGAGGAGCACCGCACAGATGGTTTTCTGGTCATCCGCCGCATTCTGCTCGTTTCTGCTTCTCTGGGACATGTTTGTGTGAGCATGCGCATGGGGAAGAGTGCGTATACGCCGGAGCACGGCTGCAACTCGATCGGGCCGCCGGAAACGCTCATCCATCTCTCGCACCTGTCAAGTGCATCATCCTCGGGAGGACCTGACGCCAAACTCATGCAAATGCCACGCCGTGCCCGTCGAGATCGAGCATGTCTCGATTCCGCCGTCCGCTCGGATTCGGGCGCTCTCCCGGAGAAAGCGCGCGCCACGAATCGGTCGTGACACGAGCCCAATCCAGCCGTGCCCCATCATCCCGACGCTTCGACGAGCTCGCGTTGTGCTCCCCAGCCTATCGACAGGCTCGGGCTCATGATGCCTTCCTGACGCTCCCACGAGTCGCCACAGTCGAAGCGGAGACCAGCATCGGCTGGTCTGCAGCGACACCGCCGCAAACAACAATCGGGATGCGTGTCCGTGGTGATTCACTCCGTGTAATCCCTTGGGAGAAGTGGTAGGCTGCGATCTTTCCGGGCGATTCGGTGCTGGATGTCATTGAGTTGAGTGGTGGTATGTGGGGATCACATAACGACCAGATGGACTTTGGTTTTTCTTTGCGACGGCAGGCAGGCGGGCGGGTCGGCGCGGAAGAGGAGAGTTGCGCCCATCTCAGTTCAATACATGTATCCACTACCGAATGTTGATACGTTCGACGCAATACTAGAGAGAGAGAGGTGGGAGAGGGAGAGAGAGAGAGAGAAACTCCCCCCGGGCATTGGATCCACACATACACACGTAACTCATGCTACCCCACCTAGAACTTCGTGCCCCTCCCCCACCACTGTCGATTTTGTTCAAGCCTGTTCACACACCTACCATGCTGGGCTCCTGGTGCAATTCGGCCGCCTACGAGGTTGCCCTCACGACACTGTCAACCGACTTGGCAAAGTAGTCCACGTTATGGCTGTTGAGACCAGCCATGCTGATACGGCCGTTTTTGGTCATGTAAATGTGGTACTCGTCGCGAAGCTTGGTGACCTGCTGCTCGTTCAGGCCGGTGAAAGAGAACATGCCGATCTGGTTGATGATGTGGTTCCAGGTGCCGGGGGTTCCCAGCTCCTTGAGCTTGGAGTAGAGGGCGTCGCGCATGTTGATGATACGGCCAGACATGGTGCGAAGATCTTGCTCCCACTGAGCAAAGAGCTTGTCATCGTTGAGCACGATCGATGCGATGCGGGCACCGTAGGCAGGGGGGTTGGAGATTTCGGACCGCTGAAGGACAGCGAGCTGGCTACCGACGCGAGCGACTGTCTCGGCAGCATGCTGCCCCGGGGCTGTGATGAAGTGGAAGCAGCCGGCACGCTCGCCGTAAAGACCAAAGTTCTTGGCGTACGACTGAGCAACGAGGAGCTCGAAACCCTGCTCAACGAAGTAGTTGATCGCCCAGGCGTCCTTCTCGAGCGATCCTGAGGCAAAGCCTTGGTATGCCGTGTCGAAGAATGGGAACTGGCGTCTCGACTTCATGACCTCGGCAATGTGCTTCCACTGCTCTTTCGTGGGATCAACGCCGGTTGGGTTGTGAGCGCAGGCGTGTAGCAGAATAATGCTTCCCTCTGGCGCCTTGTTCAGCGCAGCAACCATACCGTCGAAATCAAGTGCCTTGGTCTGCTTGTCAAAGTATGGGTAGGTCTTGACTTGGACACCCACGTTGCCAAAGATCTGGTTGTGGTTGGCCCATGTTGGGTTGCTCACGTATACCGCCTTCGCTTCGATGTTGGCCGGTCGGTAGAATTTGGCGAGGAAGAGGGCTCCCAGGTGGACGGCACCAGTACCGGAAATAGTCTGCAACGACACTGCGCGCTTCTCGGTGACGGCGGGCGATGTCTTGCCGAGGATAAGCTTCTGGGAGGCGGACGTGAAGTCGGCGAGACCGGCGATGGGCAGGTACTCGTGGTTGAGGTCGGGGTCGTTGCGGAGTCGCTCGTCGGCCTGAGGTATCCATTAGCCCTGGAGCCGTTTCGGTGCCCGGTCGCCTGATGGGTGCAGGAGTGTGCGATGCCTTACCTGCCTGACGACGGGCAGCACCCACGGCTTCGCATTGTCGTCTCTGTAAGCGCCAATGCCCAAGTCGACTTTCTGCGGATGGGAGTCTCGGCGGTACGCCGCCATCAGGCCGAACAGCGGGTCTTCGGGAGCTTGGGGGCACACATCGTGGGTGAAGCACGTGGCCACGGCGCCATTGCTGATGCTCCCCATCTGGCCTTGGAGTTGTGCGAGACGGTCGGAGGCGTGCTGGGGTGGGATGGTGGATGCAGTTGGCATCTCACCCGCGAAAGCTGGCTGGGGTGGACAGCCCTGATCGGCTTCGCTTCCAGCTGGCTGGTGCGTCGCGGCGGGGCGGGGAGCGACGGGTGTGGAGGTGTGGAGGTGTGGAGATGTGGGATGCAGATGTGGAGGAGACGTCAGGCAACGGTCCGGCAACGGTCCGGCAACGGTCCGGCAACGGTCCGGCAACGGTCAGGCAACGGTGGATAGAGACGGGATGGGCAGGCGTCAGTGGAAGTCTTGCGTGCACTCTATAGCTCGCCACATCACACTCTCTCGGGTACAGCGATGTATGCCGAGGCATCGCGGTCCATGTCCACCCCTGCTGCGTATGCCTCCATGTGTCCTCGGCCAGGACGGCTAGCAGTCGATCGAACCGACAACCTCTCTTCTCTAGAATCGAGTGTTAATGTAACGATGCTGGGAACTGCTCGAGTATACTGGGCAGTGAGAGGCACGTGATATATGTAGGTTGAATTCTTAAACTATCCGGCTACCTGAATGACGCACGTGTACACTACAAACCAAACCAAACACATCAGCACTGTAAGAAGACTATAGAGGGCTTCTCGACAGTAGAGGGCGGCGTTACTAGCTGCAGTAGAAGAAGAAAGACTAATAGAGCAAAGGACAGGCGAGCCAGCCTCCTTTAATCCGGGCATGCAGATAAGATTCAATACGGCCTTTTTGATAACTATATCTCGAACTGAGGAGGGAAAGGAATCTATATAGTGGTAAGTAAGAGCTTTAGGGGTGGTGTGCCAAGGCCCGGCTCGGTCCGGAAGGGCCGAGCTGAAATTCCAAGGGTCCACCCTATTACTCAGTCTTACCCCTTTCTGCCGCTGCAACACTACCCCCCTCCCTTACCAGCAGTCGACCTCGACCGCTTACTTATCTATCTGTATTTTTTTTTGATTCCGTTGCTATTTCTTCGCTTTCTTCTATTTCAAAACTATCCCCTTTTTTTATCTTCTTTCTTCTTACATCATCGCCTTTTGATGTCTTCACTTAGTGTCTATCTAATCAGAAGAGCTATCTAATCGGATCCGGCGGTTACCTAAGCTGCAGCGTAACCGGTCTGTGCTCTGCCGCGGAGGTCTATATAGATTTATCTACAGCTCGCTATCTTCTTCTTCTTCTTTTTCTACTAAAGGCCTTACACACTGCAGGGCCGGCAGCGCCGACGCCGCTTTATTTGTTCAGGGCGGCGTCGTCGACTGTTGGGTCGACCTGGCGGTAGGTAGTGGCTGCGTCGAAGACTCTAGCGAAGCGACTGTTACGATCGTCTTTATCGGCTTCTGCACTAATAGAGCGGACGCAGCTTTTCTTCTTCTTCCAGAATAATTAACTTCAGAGCTACTTAGGCTTTAGCTTCTTCGGGTTCCGGACATAAAACTCTCTTAGCAGCTCCGCCAAATTCCGGAGGTTCTCGGCCGGATACTATTTATAGTCTTCCGGCTATCCTTTCTATAAGATCCTTGCTTCGATAGATCCTCTTAGCTTTCTTATATTCATTACATCTTCTACCTCCTATTCTTCTTCTTTACCGTCTATCTCGATTAGTAGGGGTTCGGCGAACCCTTGTTCCGGAAGGCCGTCTTTAGGGTCCAAACTTAGCAGATCCGAATAGAAGACATCGTAGATTCGGAACGATTTCAGTAGTTAGAGCTGATAGGTTACCGGCGACCTCTTTTCCACTATCTTAAACGGACCTACGTAGCGGGGGTTGAGCTTAGCGTTGCCTTTTAGCCTTAGGTTCTGCGTATTAAGCTATACCTTTTAGCCTTCTTCGAATTCTATTAGTAACTGCTTTCTATTAGCTCGAGTTACTATCTTCTTCTAAGCCGATTCTATAGCCTCCTTCGCTACCTTAATCGCTTCTTCTATCTGGGTCGTAAGTGCTTCGGCCGCAGCGGCGGCGACTCTCTGTAACAAAGTGGCAGTGGATGTAGAAGGTTCCGAAGAGCTAGGTTTGTTCAGTAGTTGGAAGCTCATTCTCGGAAGATAACTATACGTTACCTCGAACGGCGCTAGTAAGGTAGCTTCTAATCGTGCTAAATTGGCGCAGAATTCGGCTATCGGCAACACCTTAACCTACTCTGCTTAATAATAACTGTAGAAGATTCGTAGATATTTCTCTATCTTACGGTTAGCCACTTTAGACTGACTGTCAGTTTAAGGGTAAGCGGCTGTGCTGAGCTTTCTACGAATTCCAAGAGCTCGGTTAATAGCTTTCTATACATTGGCGGTAAATTGAGGACCCCTATCTATAGTAATAGTGTCCGGCAGGCTATAGTGCTTCCACATGTACTGGATCAGCATTTTTGCTGTCTCTTCTATAGTAGTTCCTTTATCCTTCGCTTAGTAGGGGATAAAGTAGCGTTCTTTGCTTAGCCGATCTACTACGTTAAGCGTAGCATTATATCCATCGGAATCCGGTAGGCCGGTTACGAAATCCATTGTAATGTGTTGCTACAGTTTCTTAGGGATCGGAAGTGGCTTTAACAGACTGGCCGGAAGGCCGTAACGTAGCTTCGCGACCCGGTATACGTAACAGTTAGCGATAAACCGGTAGATCCGCTCGAAAATTCGTAGAAACTAGTAGATCGTCCTTACGGCTTCTATCGTCTTCTTTAAGCCTGCGTAACCGACATCCGTAGAGCTATAGACCAGTTGGACGACCTCGGTAATTAGTTCTTCCAGAACTATTAGCTTCCCTAAACCAGTTTTGCCGAGCTTCTGTTGCTAGTTAAGCCGCTCTACTTTTTCGTAGAGAATCTCTTCCTCGGTCGCCTGCTCTACCGCGCAGACCCCTACCTCTTTCAGCACCTCGGCGTCTACTATCCGTTCTGTCAACACCTTCTAGAACATGTTTAGATCTTCTTTCGCGTAGCTGGTCTTTCCTTCTCTTCTCGTTAGCGTATTAGCCTTTCCATTTTAAGCTCCAGGTTGATAGGTAATCTTAAAGTCGAATCCAGACAGATAGGCGGCCTACTGGGCTTAGCGACGTAATAGCTTCTGCATCTGTATAAAGTAGGTCAGTGACTGGTGGTCCGTAAGGACCTAGACTGTGCTCTGTCCGGCTATAAGCTCCGGTTTCCACTTCTCGAAAGCCTGAATAATAGCCAATAGCTCTTTATTATAAATAGCGTAGTTCCGCTTAGCATTATTTATAGACTTGCTAAAGAAAGCTACCGGATAGAGGGTCTCGTCGTCGTTAGCGTATTAAGAAAGGACCCCTGCTGTTACTGTGTCGGACGCGTCCGTTTCTACATAGATCGTCTTTTCCGGTCGGAAGTGTGCTAGCACTAGCGCTGAGGCCACTGCCTCTTTTAGCCAATTAAAGGCTTCTGTGCACCTCTTATTCTATAGGCTAGCGGCCTCTTTCTTTAGCGCTTCGTTTAGGGGTCTCGCTATCTTGCTAAAGTCCTTAATAAACCGTCGATAGTAGCTGCAGAATCCGAGAAACGCTCTGATTTGCGTAGTGTTTCCGGATTTCGGCTGCTTCTATTCCGCGACGGCAGCGACACTCGATAGGTCTATCCGAATTCCTTCTCTTCCGACGATAAGACTGAGATATTTGACTTCTGTCTAGTAGAACTCGCTCTTCTTCGTGTCTGCGTTTAAGCCAACCTCGCAGAGCCTAGTTAATACTTTCTCAATGTAGTCCGTATGTTGCTCTCTCGTTCCTTTAGTGTAAATAAGGATGTCGTCTAAGTAGATAGATACGAACCGTTCCAGCATGTCTATAAAGGTGTAGTTTATAAAGCGTTGCTACACTGCCGGCGCGTTAGTAAGTCCGAAAGGCATTACCAACTACTTGAAATTGCCTATACGCGTAGCGAACGTCGTAAGATCTTCGGTTTGTCCTTCTTCGTTTCTTAGTCGATAGAAAGCTTAGCGAATATCCAACTTGCTGAACTACTTAGCCTTCGCTACCCTCTGTATAGTCTTATCGATTAGAGGCAGCGGATACACGTCTCTCTTAGTGACCTTATTAAGGCCTCGGTAGTCTACGTACAGTCAGAGGCTACCTCTAGGCTTCCTTACGAAAAGAATCGGTAACGCATACTTAGCTAAGCTCGGCTTAATAAACTTCTTTACTAGATTCTCTCGAACAAACAGCTCTACCTTGTCTAGCTTAGCCGGCGACAGTCGTCTTAGGGGCTCGGTTCTTGGCAGCGTAGCTCCCTCTTTTAGTCTGATCTTGTTGTCGTATTCCGGTCGGTAGAGCGGCAAGAGGTTGGAGTTAGCCTTCGAGAATACGTTAGTGTAACTATAGAGTTCTTTCGGTAACACCTCTAACAGGTCCACTTCTTCTTCCTCTATTATCTTTTAGTAGTCTTCGATGTCCTTTATCGAGATAGCGTAAATCTTATTGTCTGGCAACCTTGCCAGGGTCGTTAAAGCTTCCGAGCTTAGCATTCCGATCGTGTTTTAAGGGTCAGACCGATCCTTCGGAACCGCTTCGATAGTCGTAGCGTTCGGTTCCGCGGCGACTGCGATAACTGGTTTGACGGCAGCGGCGCCACTCTGTAGAGTTTTGAACCCTAGCGTACCTTTACCTACGTTAATAACGGCTTTCCAGTTCTTTATCTATTTCTGTCCTATAATAATGTTAAACCTTCTAATATCTATAATTCGAAACGTCGCTTCTGTAGTGCGACCAGCTAGGGTAGTCTTTAATGGCACATAATGCGTAACACTCTCTGTGTCTTGTCCGTTGTATGCCGAAATCCGTGTTAGCGATGCTAGTTCCACTAGGTAACTATACCCGTTTATCAGCTTCTGAACTAATCGATAGTGGATCGCTGCGCCGATAAGGGCTCCTATGTTAATAAAAGCTCTTAGCTAAAGTGGTCTACTTAAGCTATCGAGGGGGTAGACAGTAATCGGAAGGATAATAGCTGTTTCCGTGTTCACTTCCACTGCTGCTAAGAGCGGATCGCTGCAGCTGTTGATACTTCCTTCTTCTAGCGACGTTGTTCGTCTTAGTGCCCTATTGTCCTTGCTAGATAGGGGGCCTATCCGTCTAGCTAGTCTTTTCCCAGGATTCGCAGGGGCACTCCGCTATCTACACTGTCGGTGTCGTTCAGAGCCGGCTCGATAGCTTATATAGTCTTTTTTGGCGGCTGCAGCTTTATAGCCCGATACTCCTGCTTCTGCTTATCCGTAGCTTGGCATCTCGTAGCGATATAACTAGGCTTTCTATACGCATAGCAGGTAGGGACGAACGACGAACGCGGCGGATAAAATGGCTGCTAAGGTGCCCTCTAGAAAGGTGTAGGGGGTCGTGTTATTAGCACCGACTGCTTCTAAATCGATTTACGCGATTTCGCATAAGCGCTTAGGTTTCTCGCAGTAACTCTCGCTCAGTGCACGAAGCTCTTAAGGTCTTCGTCTTCTACGGAAGCTATAGCTGTGGCCAGCTTAGGCTTAGTAGGTAGAGCTGCTTATCTTCCAACACTCTGGCTCTAATTGCATATTTCCGGAACAGTCTGTAGAATTCCTCGAACGTCTACCGGTTCTGGTTAATCTTGTCCAGCTGTTTACAGGCCGTCTTCTTTCAGAAGGGGTCTCTAAAGCGTTGATCCAGCGCTTTAATCGCTTCTTCGGCGGTTACCTCTTCTAGGTCCGCTACTAACAAAAAAGCTTTACCTTCTAATCGCGATTCTAGGTATGCTAATCTATCTCCGGCACTGTTTCCGGCATAATCTCGGTCTACCTTATTCTTTATCTTCTTCTTTAATGCCTCCTATTCCTTAGGGTCTCCGCCTCTAAAAGCCGGTAGGTCTGGTAGTAACGTTATTAAGGTGCTACCTTAACTGTAGGCTGCCGGTAAGGCGGTCTCTGCTTGTTCTTCTTAATGCAGTAGCGGCGCCGACGACATCGCTGCTTCTATCTTAGCTAACTGAGCCTTTATTGCCTTCAGTTGTGCTAGTCGGTTTGCTGCTTAGTTTTCTAACACGTTGATAATAGTCTCTGCCGATTACTTCTCGGCCCTTACCGCTTCGTTTTCCTCTCTTAACTGCCTCTTTTCTTCGAGGGTTCTGTAAAACAGCTTCTTAATAAGGTCTCTACCGTCGTAGACCTTCCCTACTCCGTTCTCGTTTACGTAATCTTTAAGTTCCTCGAGTGTGCAGTCGTGGATCTTCTTGTATTCGGTTATTCGTTCCTTAGTCTCTACGGTCTCTTCTGCTGTAAAACCTCTAATAATGAACTTATTATTAATGACACTAGAGCGCCTACTCGCTCTGTTAGTCTTTTCTCTTCTGCTTCTGCTTCGGCCTGTAACGCCGCTCTCTACCGTTAAGAAGCTCTCTATAGCTGTCTTACAGTGCTAGGGGTTGTTGGTTTGGTGTATAGGGTGCGCGTACGTTATTCGGATGTCCGGATAGTTTAACGGTCCCTTTTGCGCAGCGCGGAGTTAGTATAGTAAGTGAGTTCGAGATATAATATTCCGGGTACGCAGATAAGATTCAATACGGCCTTTTTGATAACTATATCTCGAACTAAGGAGGGAAAGGAATCTATATAGTGGTAAGTGAGAGCTTTAGGGGTGGTGTGCCAAGGCCCGGCTCGGTTAACGACAGAGCAGTCGTCGAAGGTCTTACAGAAGAAGAGACAGATAAAGCGAAGAAGGGCATAGCCGACTATAAGGAGCTATATGCCTGCATAGTAGATAGACTAGAAGAACACCTAGCGGAACATAGGTTAGGAAAGGTATACGACACTATTACCTTTATCGAGAAGGCGTTTTATAAGAAGATAGAAGAGAATAAGCAGTTAAGAAAAGAAATAGAAGCGGTAATAGCCGAGAAGGAATCAGCAGAGACTATTATCGACGTGCTAGAGAACTAAGCGGCGAATCGACTAGCGCAACTAAAGGCGCTAAAGGCTTAGTTAGCTAACATAGAGGTAGCGACGTCGTCGCTACTGCCGCTACTGCAAGAAAACCAAGCAGGAACCGCCTTACCGGCAGCTTATAGTTAAGGTAGCACCTCAATAATGTTACTGCCTAACCTATCGGCCTTTAGGGATAGAGACCCTAAAGATTAGGAGGCCTTTAAGAAGAAGATAAGAAACAAGATAAGTCGCAATTACGCTGGAAGTAGCAAAGAAGACAAGCTAGCCTATTTAGAAGTGCGACTAGAAGGTAAAGCGTTCTCGCTAGTAGCAGACCTAGAAGATGTAACTGCCGACGAGGCGATTAGAGCCCTAGACTAGCGTTTCAGAGACCTATTCTGAAAGAAGACGGCCTGTAAGCAACTAGACAAGATAAACCAGAACCAGTTAACGTTTAAGGAGTTCTACAGGCTGTTTAGGAAATATGCAATTAGAGCTAAAGTATCCGAAGATAAGCAGCTGCACTTACTAAGACAGAAGCTAAGCCCTAAACTGGCCGGAGCTATAGCTTCAGTAGAAGATAAAGATCTCGAGAGTTTCGTGCACTAAGCGAGAGTTACCGCTAGAAACCTGAGCGCCTACGCGAAATCGGCAGCGCGCAAACCGATTTAGAAGCTATCGGCGCCGACAACACGACCCCCTACGCCCTTCCGACGAGGCCCCTAGCAGCTATCTTATTCGCTACGCTCGTCGTTCGTCCCTACCTGCTACGTGTTGCGGCGGTGGAAAGAGGTGGGACAGATTGATGGGGTGGACCCTGGAATTTCGGCTCGGCCCGTCCGGGCCGAGCCGGGCCTTGGCACCACCACCATCAAAGCCCACCACCACCACGTAGATTCCTTTCCCTCCTCAGTTCGAGATATAGTTATCAAAAAGGCCGTATTGAATCATATCTGCGTGCCCGGATCATTATATCTCGAACTCACTCTCCACAACAACCCCCGCGCTGCGCGAAAGGGCCCGTCGAATCATCCGGAAACCCGAATAACGCACGCGCACCCACACCAACACCAACAACAACCCCTAAGGCACCGTAAGAAGATGGAAGGCTTCTCAGCGGTAGAGGGCGGCGTCACAGGCTGCAGCGGAAAGAGAAAGACTGACAGACCGAGGGATAGGCGTACCAGCGTTCTCGATGACGGAACGACCAATAAAGGCCTTACGGAAGAAGAGGTAAATGAAGCGAGAAAGGGCATGGAGGGCTATGCCGAACTGTATAGACGCACGCCGGATGAGATAGGAGAATATCTTACAGAGCATAGAGCTAAGAAGGTGTTTGATATCATCACCTTTATAGAAAAGAAGTTCTATAGGAACGTGGAAGAAAACAGACAGTTAAGGGAAGAAGTAGAGACGGTGAGAGCTAAGAGGGAATCGGCCGAGACCATTATAGATGTGCTGGAAAACCAAGCGGCGAATCGAACGGCGCAACTAAAGGCGCTAAAGGATTAAATAGCTGATATGGAAGCAGCGATATCGTCGCCGCCGCCACCGCGTCGAGAAGAACCAACTAAGACCGCCTTACCGGCGGCCTATAGTCAAGGCGGCACGTTGATGACGTCATTACCGGACCCACCGGCATTCAAGGGCGGAGACCCCGAAGATTGGGAAGAATTTAAGAAGAAGATCAAGAATAAGATGAGCCGCGATTACGCCGGAAACAGCGCCCAAGACAGACTGGCGTACCTGGAGTCGCGATTGGAAGGTGAAGCTTTTTCGCTGGTAGCTAACCTGGAAGAGGTAACAGCTGAAGAAGCGATCAAAGCGTTAGATCAACGCTTCGGAGACCCCTTCAGGAAGAAGACAGCCCGTAAGCAGCTAGACAAGATCAACCAAAACCGGCAGACGTTTGAAGAATTCTACGGTCTGTTCAGAAAATACGCGATTAGGGCCCGAGTGGCGGAAGATGAGCAGCTTCACCTATTGAGGCAGAAGCTAAACCCTGAGCTGGCCGCAGCGATGGCGTCTGTGGAAGACGAGGACCTTAAGAGTTTCGTGCACAGAGCGAGGGTTACCGGAAGAAACCTGAGCGCTTACGCGAAATTACGCGAATCGGTTTAGAAGCCGTCGCCGTCGGCGCAGACGACACGACCCCCTACGCCTTTCCGGAGAGCACCCCAGCAGCTACCTTATCAGCCACAGCGGTCGTCATTCGTCCCCACCTGCTACGCGTGTAGAAAGCCTGGCCACATCGCCACAAGATGCCAAGCAACGGCCCAGCAGAAGCAGGAGTATCGCGCTATAAAGCAGCAGCTGTCAACGCCGAGAAAGACTATTCAAGCCATCGAACCGGCACCGAACGATACTAACAGTGTAGACGGTGGGGTGCAGTTAAGAATCATGGGAAAAGATCAGCTGGACGGATAGACCCCCTATCCAGCTTGAACGATAGGGCACCCTCGCGAACAGCACGAGAAGAAAGCATCAACAGTTGCAGCGATCCGCTATTGGCTGCAGTGGAGGTAAACACGGAAACAGCCATTATCCTTCCGATCACTGTCCACCCCCTTGACGGATCGAGCAAACCACTTCAGTTAAGAGCTTTTATCGATACAGGAGCTCTCATCGGAGCAGCTATCCACCACCGGCTAGTTTAGAAGCTGATGAAAGGATATAGCTACCCAGTGGAACTGGCGTCGCCGACGCGGATTTCGGCATATAACGGACAAGACACAGAGAGTGTTACGCACTACGTGCCATTGAGGACCACTTTGGCTGGTCGCACTACGGAAGCGACGTTCCGAATTATAGATATCGGAAGATTTGACATTATTATAGGGCAGAAATGGATAAAGAACCAGAAAGCCGTCATTGATGTAGACGAAGGCAAGATAGGGTTCAAAACCCTAGGCGACGCGACCGCCGCCGCCGAGTCAAAAGCTATAGGGCCAGCGAAAGAGGCTCCGTCCGATCGTTCCGAACCCCCGGTCACCGTCGGAATGATAAGTTCAGAAGCTATAACGACCCTCGCGAAGTCGCCGGACAATAAGATTTACGCCATCTCTATAAAGGACATCGAAGACTATAGAAAGATAATGGCAGAAGAAGAAGTAGATCCACTGGAGGTGTTACCGGAAGAGCTCTATAGTTACGCTGATGTCTTCTTAAAAGCAGACTCCAACCTCCTGCCACTCTACCGGCCGGAATACGATAATAAGATCAGGCTAAAAGAGGGGGCTACATTGCCAAGAACTGAGCCCCTAAGAAGACTGTCACCGGCGGAACTGGACTAAGTGGAAGTGTTTGTTCGTAAAAACCTGGCGAAGAAGTTCATTACGCCGAGCTCCGCGGAATACGCGTCACCGATTCTTTTCGTAAGGAAACCAGGGGGTGGTCTGCGACTCTGCGTAGACTATCGCGGCCTCAATGAGGTCACCAAGAGAGACGTATACCCATTGCCGTTGATCGACGAGACCATCCAAAGAGTAGCGAAGGCTAAGTAGTTCAGCAAGCTGGACATCCGCCAAGCGTTCTATCGACTGAGGAATAAAGAAGGACAAACGGAAGACCTCACGACGTTCGCGACGCGTATAGGCAATTTCAAGTGGTCGGTAATGCCTTTCGGACTCACCAACGCGCCGGCAGTATAGCAACGCTTCATAAACCACACCTTTATGGACATGTTGGAACGGTTCGTGTCAATTTACCTGGACGACATCCTCATCTATACCGATGGAACGAGAGAGCAACACACGGACCACATCGAGAGAGTGTTGAAAAGGCTCCGCGAGGTCGGATTGAACGCGGACACGAAGAAGAGCGAGTTCTATCAAACCGAGGTCAAGTATCTCGGTCTCATCATCGGAAAGGATGGAATTCGTATAGACCTCTTAAAGGTCGCCGCCGTCGCGGAGTGGAAGCAGCCGAAATCCGGAAACACTACGCAAATCAGAGCGTTTCTCGGCTTCTGCAGCTACTACCGACGGTTCATTAAGGACTTCAGCAAGATAGCGAGACCCCTGAACGAGGCGCTGAAGAAAGAGGCCGCCGGCCTATAGAACGAGAGGTGCACGGAAGCCTTTAACCGGCTGAAAGAAGCTGTGGCATCAGCGCCGGTTCTGGCACACTTCCGACCAGAAAAAGCAATCTATGTGGAAACGGACGCTTCTGACACAGTAACCGCAGGGGTCCTTTCTCAATATGGCGACGACGAGACCCTCCATCCAGTCGCCTTCTTCAGCAAGTCAATAAGCGAAGCTAAGCGGAACTACGCCATCTATAATAAGGAGCTGCTGGCTATTATTCAGGCCTTTGAAGAGTAGAAACCGGAACTTATAGCTGGAAAGGGGCCAATCCAGGTTCTTACGGACCACCAGTCGCTGACCTACTTTATAAAGACGCAGAAGCTCTTACGACGTCAAGCACAGTGGGCTGCCTACCTATCAGGGTTCGATTTCAAGATCACATATAGACCCGGAGCCCAAAACGGAAAGGCTGACGCGCTAACGAGACGAGAAGGGAAGACCAGCCGCGCGAAGGAAGATCCGAACATGTTTCAGAAAGTGTTGACCGAGCGGATAGTAGACGCCGAGGTGTTGAAAGAAGTGGGGATCTACGCGGTGGAATCGCCGATTGAAGAGTCTCCGACTGAAAAAGAGACGCTCTACGAGAAGGTGGAGCGGCTTAACCGACAGCAGAAGCTCGGCAAAACGGGCTCAGGGAAGCTAATAGTTCCGGAAGAACTAATCACAGAAGTCATCCGGCTGATCTATAGCTCCGTAGATGTTGGCCACGCCGGAGCGAAGAAGACGATAGAAGCTATAAGGACGGTCTACTGGTTTCCGCGGATCTACGAACGGATCCTTCGATTTATCGCCAATTGCCACGTGTGCAGAGCCGCGAAGCCACGTCACGGTCTTCCGACCGGCCTATTGAAGCCGCTTACGATCCCCGAGAAGCCGTGGCAACACATTACGATGGACTTCGTGACCGGCCTGCCGAATTCGGATGGATATAACGCTACGCTCAATGTAGTGGATCGGCTGAGCAAAGAGCGCCATTTCATCCCCTGTCGGGCTAAGGATAAAGGAACTACTTCGGAAGAAACAGCGAGAATGCTGATCCAACACGTGTAGAAGCACTATAGGCTGCCGGACACTATCACTACGGATAGAGGTCCTCAATTCACTGCCGACGTATGGAAAGCTATCAACCAAGCTCTCGGAATTCACGGAAAGCTAAGCACCGCCGCTCACCCTCAAACGGACGGCCAATCTGAAGTGGCTAACCGAGAAATGGAGCGATATCTGCGAACCTTCTGCGGCCATTATCAAGAAGACTGGGTTAAGGTGTTGCCGATGGCCGAATTCTGCGCAAACTCAACACAGTCAGAAGCAACGTCGCTGGCGCCGTTCGAAATAACCTACGGTTATCTTCCGAGGCTGAGCTTCCATCCGCCAAGTAAAGCCGGCTCGCCGGAACTTTCAATTACCCCCGCTACGTCGTCAAAGAGAGTCGCCGCCGCGGCGGCAGAAGCGCTACGATCTTAGATGGAAGAAGCTATCAATGTGGCGAAAGAGGCGATAGAGACGGCTCAGAAGAAGATGGTAACTCGAGCTAATAGAAAGCGGTCACCGATGGAATTCGAAGAAGGTCAAAAGGTATGGCTCAACACACGAAACCTGAGGCTGAAAGGGAACGCCAAACTCAATCCACGCTACGTAGGTCCGTTTAAGATAATAGAAAAGAGGTCGCCGGTGACTTATCGGCTCGAGCTGCCGAAGGCGTTCCGGATCCACGACGTTTTCCATTCAGATCTGCTGAGCTTGGACCCTAAGGACGGCCTTCCAGAGCAAGGGTTCGCCGAACCCCCACCAGTTGAGATAGACGGTAACGAAGAAGAGTAGGAGGTAGAAGATGTGATAGACGTAAAGAAGATAAGGGGGTCCATCAAAGCGAGGATCTCGTAGAAGGGGTGGCCGGAAGATTATAAATAGTATCCGATCGAGAATCTCCGGAATTCGGCGGAGCTGCTGAGGGACTTTTACGCGCGGAATCCGACGAAGCCGAAACCGGCGTGGCTCTGATGTCGACGATGCCGGAAGAAAGAAGAATGCCACGTCCGCTCCACCGGCGCGAAAGCCGATGAAAACGATCGTAATAGCTCCAGGCAGATCGTGGCGGTCGGCAGGCCGCGCACGCCGTGGCGTGCCAGCGCCGCCGCCCCCCCCCCCTGCGATGGAGTGCTGACTTCGGTGGAGAAAGAAAAAGAAGAAGAAAACGGCACTAAGAAAAGATCTATATGGACCTCCGCGCCGGCGCACAGACCAGCTACGCCGCAGCTCAGATGACTACGGCTCAGATCAGATGGCACGGATCAGATGGCGCGTCGATCACATGAACGACCAAGTGAAGGACTTCAGATGCTGATAACGTAGGAAATTCAAGAAGCGATGGAAGAAGGAGGAGGTAACGTCAACATTAAAAGGGATTTTCGAGAAAGAGACGACGAATCAAAAAAAAAAAAAAAAAAAAAAGTGGAGATTTTCGGATGGGCGAAGTGACTAAGCGGTCGAGGGCGACCGCTGGTGAGGGAGGGGGGTAGTGTTGCGGCGGTGGAAAGAGGTGGGACAGATTGATAGGGTGGACCCTGGAATTTCGGCTCGGCCCGGACGGGCCGAGCCGGGCCTTGGCACCACCACCATCAAAGCCCACCACCACCACGTAGATTCCTTTCCCTCCTCAGTTCGAGATATAGTTATCAAAAAGGCCGTATTGAATCATATCTGCGTGCCCGGATCACTACGCATGTAGAAAGCCTAGCTATATCGCTACTAGATACTAAGCGACGGCTTAACAGAAGCAAGAATATCGTGCTACGAAGCTAGCACTACCGAGAAAGACTATCCAAGCTATAGAGCCGGCACCGAACGACACCGACAGTGTAGATAGTAGAGTGCTACTAAGAATCTTAGGAAAAGACTAGCTAGACGGATAGGCCCCCTATCCAGCATAGACCCCCTATCCAGCATAGATAAAAGGGCACTAATACGATCAGCATCGCCAGAAGAATAGAGCATCAACAGTTGTAACGACCCGCTCTCGGCGGCAGTAGAAGTAAATACAGAGACCGCTATTATCCTTCCGATTACTATCTACCCTCTTAACGGCTTACACTGCCCCCTTTAGCTAAGAGCATTTATCGATACAGGAGCGCTTATCGGCGCTGCGATCTACTATCGACTAGTCCGGAAGCTAATAGACGGATATAGTTATCTAGTAGAGTTAGCGTCGCCGACGCGAATTTCGGCATATAACAGACAAGACACTAAGAGCATTACACACTATATGCTATTAAGAACCACCCTAGCGGGCCGCACTACAGAAGCGACGTTCCGAATTATAGATAGCGGACGGTTCGACATTATTATAGGGCAGAAATAGATAAAGAACTAGAAAGCCGCTATTAACGTAGGTAAAGGCACACTTAGGTTCACAACCTAGCAGAGCGGCGTTGCCGCTGTCGAATCGGTTACTGTCGTCGCTGCGAAACCGAACGTTACGACTACTAGGGCGGTTCTAACCGATCGATCCGACCTGCTAGAGACTATCGGAATAATAAGCTTAGAAGCTTTAACGACCCTTACGAAGTCGCTGGACAATAAGATCTACGCTATCTTAATAAAAGACATCGAAGATTACCAGAAGATAATAGCGGAAGAAGAAGTAGACCTGCTAGAGGTATTACCAAAAGAACTCTATAGTTACACTAACGTGTTCTTAAAAGCAGACTCTAACCTCCTGCCGCTCTACCGACCAGAATATAACAACAAGATCCGACTAAAAGAAGAGGCCGTGCTACCGAGAACCGAACTACTAAGACGCCTATCGCTAGCAGAGTTAGACTAAGTAGAAGTGTTTATCTAAGAAAACCTGGCGAAGAAGTTTATTACGCCAAGCTCGGCTGAGTATGCGTTACCGATCCTGTTCGTGCAGAAACCCAGAGGTAGTCTCCGACTGTACGTAGACTACTAAGGCCCTAATAAGGTTACTAAGAGAGATGTGTATCCGCTGCCGTTAATCGATAAGACTATACAACGAGTAGCTAAGCCTAAGTAGTTTAGCAAGCTGGATATTCGCTAAGCGTTCTACCGATTAAGGAACGAGGAAGGACAAACAGAAGATCTTACGACATTCGCTACGCGTATAGGCAATTTTAAGTAGTTGGTAATGCCTTTTGGACTTACTAACGCGCCGGCGGTGTAGCAGCGTTTTATAAATTATACCTTTATAGACATGCTAGAACGGTTTGTATCTATTTACCTAGACGATATTCTTATCTACATTAACGGAACGAGAGAGCAGCACACAGACTACATTAAGAAGGTGCTATCTAGGCTCTGCGAGGTCGGATTGAACGCGGACACAAAGAAGAGCGAGTTCTATTAGACCGAGGTTAAGTACCTTAGCCTTATTGTCGGAAGAGAAGGAATTCGAATAGACCCCTCGAAAGTCGCTGCCGTTACAGAGTGGAAGCAGCCGAAATCCGGAAACACTACCTAAATCAGAGCGTTTCCCGGATTCTGCAGCTACTATCGACAGTTTATTAAGGACTTTAGCAAAATAACAAGACCCCTAAATAAGGCACTAAAGAAGGAGGCCCCTGGCCTATAGAATAAGAAGTGCACAGAGGCTTTTAATCAGCTAAAAGAAGCGGTGGCCCCAGCGCTAGTACTAGCGCACTTCCGGCCAGAAAAGATAATCTACCTAGAGACGGACGCATCCGATACAGTAACCGCAGGGGTACTTTCTTAATATAGCGACGACGAGACCCTCTATCCGGTAGCTCTCTTTAGCAAGTCTATAAATAAGGCTAAGCGGAACTACGCTATCTGCGATAAAGAGCTGTTAGCTATTATTTAGGCTTTCGAAGAGTGGAAACCAGAGCTTATAGCTAGAAAGAGCACGGTCCAGGTCCTTACAGACTATCAGTTACTGACCTATTTTATAAAGACGCAGAAGCTATCGCACCGCCAAGCTCGGTAGGCCGCCTACTTATCCGGGTTCGACTTTAAAATTACCTATTAACCTAGAGCTCAAAATGGAAAGGCTAACGCGCTAACGAGGAGAGAGGGAAAGACCAGCTGCGCGAAAGAAGATCCGAACATGTTCTAGAAGGTGTTAACCGAACGGATAGTAGACGCTAAGGTGTTAAAAGAAGCAGGAATCTACGCAGTAGAGCCGCCGACCGAGGAAGAGACGCTCTACAGGAAAGTGGAGCAGCTTAATCAGCAGCAGAAGCTTGGCAAAACCGGTTTAGGGAAGCTAATAGTTCTAGAAGAACCATTTACAGAGGTTATCTAGCTAATCTATAGTTCTAAGGAGGTTGGCTATGCTAGCACGAAGAAGATAATAGAGGCTATAAGGACAATCTACTAGTTTTCGCAGATCTTTAAGTGAATCCACCAGTTTATTGCCAACTGTTATATATGTCGAGCCGCGAAACTACGTTATAGCCTTCCAGCCGGTCTATTGAAACCACTTCCGATCCCTAAGAAACCGTAGCAGCACATTACAATAGATTTTGTAACCGGCCTACGGGATTCCGATAGATACAACACTACGCTTAACGTAGTAGATCGCCTAAGCAAAGAACGCTACTTTATCCCCTGCCGAGCGAGGGATAAAGGAACTACTACAGAAGAGACGGCGAGAATGCTAATCCAGTACGTATAGAAGCACTATAGTCTGCTAGACACTATTACTACGGATAGGGGTCCTTAATTTACCGCTAATGTATAGAAGGCTATTAACCAAGTTCTCGGAATTCGCGGAAAGCTCAGCACAGCCGCTTACCCTTAGACCGACAGTCAGTCTAAAGTAGCTAATCGTAAGATAGAGAAATATCTACGAATCTTCTGTAGCTATTATTAAGCAGAGTAGGTTAAGGTATTGCCGATAGCCGAATTCTGTGCCAATTCGGCACAGTCCGAGGCCACCTCGCTAGCGCCGTTCGAGATAACTTATAGTTATCTTCTGAGAATAAGTTTCCAGCCGCCGAACAAACCCAGCTCTTCGGAACCTTCTACTACTACTACCTCGTCAAAGAGAGTCGCTACTACTACGGTAGAAGCACTTAGATCTTAGATTGAAAAAGCGATCCGGGTAGCAAAAGAAGCGATAGAATCGGCTTAGAAGAAGATAGTAACTCGAGCTAATAGAAAGCGGTCGCTAATAGAATTCGAAGAAGGCCAAAAGGTATAGCTTAACACGCAGAACCTAAGGCTAAAAGGCAACGCTAAGCTTAACCCTCGCTACGTAGGTCTATTTAAGATAGTGGAAAAGAGGTCACCAGTAACTTATCGGCTCTAGCTACCGAAATCGTTCCGGATCTACGATGTCTTTTATTTGGATCTGCTAAGTCTGGACCCTAAAGACGGTCTTCCGGATTAGGGGTTTGCCGAACCCCTACTAGTCGAGATAGATAGTAAGGAAGAAGAGTAGGAGGTAGAAGATATAATAGATATAAGAAAGATAAGAGGATATATCGAGGCGAGGATCTTATAGAAAGGATAGCCGGAAGACTATAAATAGTATCCGGTCGAGAATCTCCGAAATTCGGCAGAGCTATTAAGGGAGTTTTACACGCGGAATCCGAGGAAGCTAAGGCCTAAATAGCTCCGAGGTTAACGGCTCTAGAAGAAGAAGATAAACTGCGTCTACTCTATTAGTAAGGAAGCCAATAGAAACGATCGTAGCGATACGCTTAGCTAGAGTCCTCAGCTCCACTACTACTACCGCTGGCCTGGCCGGCTGGATAATAATGGTAAGGTTAAGGACAGCGCCACCGCTTCGACGCGACAGTCGTCGGCGCTGCCCTAAACAAGAAAGGCTTGTAGCCGATCGATTTTTTAGACAGCGTCGGCGCCGGCGGCTTTGCGATAGCGCTTAAGGCCTTAGTAGAGAAGAAAAGGAAGAAGAGATAGCGAGTCGTAGATAGATCTATATAGACCCTCCGCAACAGCGTACAGGCCAGCTACGCTGCAGCTTAGATAGCCGTTGGCTCAGATCAGATAGCTCCGATCTAATAGACGCTAAGTAAAAGATTCAGATAGCGATAATGTAAGAAGAAAGAAGATAAGGAAAGGAGGATGTTTTCGAGATAGAAGAAAAGAAGAGGTAATGTCGAACTTAATAAGGGTTTTCTACAGAACAAGCTACGAATTAAACGAAAGAAAAAGACGATAAAGCGGAAGCAGAAGATAAAGAAGAAGGCGAATCAAAAAAAAGAAGATAAGTAAGCGGTCGAGGTCGACCGCTAGTAAGGGAGGGGGGTAGTGTTGCAACGGCAGAAAGGGGTAGGACTAAGTAATAGGTTGGACTCTTAGAATTTCGGCTCGGCCCTTCCGGACCGAGCCGGGCCTTAGCGCACCTACCCCTAAAGCCCTTATACACTACTACATAGTTTCCTTTCCCTCTTTAGTTCGAGATATAGTTATTAAAACAGCTGTATTAAATTATATCTGCGTGCTCGGATTATATAGATACCTAGCTTCAAGTTTCTAAACTAAGATTCTTAAACCCCTTATATTAGGAACTGATCTTACTGTCGGTAACTGCAGTAATACAACGAAGATAGACAGCGACATCCCTATAGAAACTACGGCTATACAGGATTATATATGCAATACGTACGAAGAGCTGCTAAGGCGCGCGAACCAGCTTAAAGAACAAATAGGCTATTAGGCCTCGACGATTTCCTAATAGGAACAGGAGCTCCGACAGCTTAGGGCGTCCGGTTGCGACCCAACCCCTACGACGACAACGACGACAAATACAACGGCCTACACTGTAGTCCCTAAGAGCAAACTCCCTAACGTTACTACCTACGATAGTAAGGCACTGGCTAAGTACCCCTCCTAGGCTACCCAGATACGTTCTAAGCTTCTAGTCGACTTAGGAGTATACCCGACTAAGCTTAATAAGGTAGTGTATCTCTTTAGGAGGTTAAAGGGCAAAGCAGCAGCACGAATTCTGCCGTACTACGAAACGGCTATTGCTAACCTGGCAATAGCAACTACGACGATACTCTAGGCAGCTCTAGACAGGAGCTACAAGGACCTAGACTGCGAAAGCAGAGCCCTCATATAGGTTAACACTATAAAGCAAGGACGTAAGACTGTACGAGAGTTCCTTACAGAGTACGACCAGACCCTAGTAGAGGCAGGAGGACTCTAATAGGAGGACAGGGTAAAAATTACTACCTTAGAGGTAGGCTTCTCTAAGCAGATTATAACAGGATTAGTAGACATAGTGCAACCAGCCTTGTACAAGGCATTCTGTAATCTCCTTAGGATAATCGACGACTAACAGTGCAGGCTTAGACGTATAGGCTGCGCCTACGAAATGCGGCAACCCCTTTAGTAGCAGCAAGATGCTATAGACTAGGAGCTAACGACGACGACGAGGGTAGCAGCAGCTGTTACTGTACGACTAAGGGCTAGCGCTAAGAGGGTATAGTAGGTAGATGCAACTATCCTTAACAAGAGACAAGCAGAGGGGAGCTGCTACCAGTATAGCTAGATAGGGTATACTGTACAGAACTGCAGGCTTTTGCTAGCAGAAAGACCTAGGGAACGGCCGACTACTGCGAGGGTAGCAACTGCGGCACCCTAACACGAGACCTAAGAGTTTCCCTTAGACGATAACGAGTTAGGAAAAGAGTAGCCTCCAAGCGAAGGCTTAGCCAGAGGTATATACAAGATAGATTGCTAAATCAAAGCACTACTTAGCTATCTTTTAAGAGCAACTATATAACGACTACACTGTTTATTATACGACCTATGCTAAACAGGACTACTACTACGCAGACGCTAATCGATATAGGGTGTTTAGTATACAGAGTAATTAGTAAAGACTTCGTACAGAAACACTACATTAAGACAACCCCTACTGTACCTATATGCATACTGGACATAACCGGACAAGGACCGGACATTACCTATATAGTGAAAGTAACAATAGAGTTGCAAGGACACTACGAGCAGGATTTATACCTCTACGTCGTACGAGACAAGCTAGGGTATAACCTAATATTTGGGAAACTATAGATAGAGCGCTAGTAGGGCAAGCTCGATGTCGGACGAGGACGCCTGTACCTAGCAGCGACGAAGCAGAGACTCCGAGACTAAGGGAGAGTTCTATAGGGCGGCAATACTAAAGCCGAGGTCAACACTGCGACTACGGACATTAAGAAGGCCTTAGCGCCTAAGAAAGTAACGGACCCCTATACGAAGCTCCTATCAGAATACGCGGAATACCTAGACCTCTTCTGTTGCGGCGGTGGAAAGAGGTGGGACAGATTAATGGGGTGGACCCTGGATTTCGGCTCGGCCCGACCGGGCCGAGCCGGGCCTTGGCACCACCACCATCAAAGCCCACTACCACCACCACATAGATTCCTTTCCCTCCTTAGTTCGAGATATAGTTATCAAAAAGGCCGTATTGAATCATATCTGCGTGCCCGGATCATTATATCTCGAACTCACTCTCTACACCACACCCCGCGCTGCGCGAAAGGGCCCGTTAAACTATCCGGAAACCCGAATAACGCACGCGCACCCAACAACACACCAACAACCCCCCCCCCCCCAAGGCGCTGTAAGAAGATAGAAGGCTTCTCGACGGTAGAGAGCGGCGTAACAGGCCGCAGCAGAAGCAGAAGAGGAAAGACTAACCGAGCGAGTAGGCGCTCTAGTGTCATTAACGATAAGATCGTTATTAGAGGTTTTATAGCGGAAGAGACCGCAGAGATGAAGGAACGAATAAGTGAATACAAGAAAATCCACGACTGCACGATCGAGGAACTGGAGAACTACGTAAACGAGAACGGAATAGGGAAGGTCTACGACAGTATAGACCTTATTAAGACGCTGTTCTACAGGACACTGGAAGAAAACAGACAGCTAAGAGAGGAAGTAGAGACGGTAAGGGCCGAGAAGGAATCGGCAGAGACTATCGTCGACGTGTTGGAACACCAAGCGGCGAATCGAATAGCGCAGCTGAAGGCACTAAAGGATCAACTGGCTGATATAGAAGCAGCGAGATCGTCGCCGCCACTGCGGCGAGAAACCTAAGTGGAAACTACCTCGCCGGCGGCCTACAGTCAAGGTGGCACGTTGATAACGTCACTACCGGATCCACTGGTTTTCGGTAGCAGAGACTCTAAAGCGTAGGAGGCGTTTAAGAAGAAGATCAAGAATAAGATAAGCCGCGATTACGCATCAAGCAGCGAAGAAGACAGATTGGCCTATTTAGAGGCGCGACTAGAAGGTGAAGCTTTTTCGTTAGTGGCGGACCTGGAAGAGGTAACCGCCGAAGAAGCGATCAAAGCGTTAGATCAACGCTTCGGAGACCCATTCCGAAAGAAGACAGCCTGTAAGCAGCTGGATAAGATCAACCAGAACCGGCAGACGTTTAAGGAATTCTACGGTTTGTTCAGAAAACATGCGATCAGGGCCCGAGTAGCGGAAGATAAGCAGCTCCACCTATTGAGGCAGAAGCTGAGTCCTAAGCTGGCCGCCGCTATGGCGTCTGTGGAAGACGAAGGCCTTAAGAGCTTCGTGCACTAAGCGAGAGTTACCGTAAGAAACTTGAGCGCTTACGCGAAATCACGCGAATCGAACCAGAAGCCGCTGATAACGCAGACCACACGACCCCCTGCGCCTTTCCGGAGAGCGCCACAGCAGCCACCTTATCAGTCGCAGCGCTCGTCGTTCGTCCCCACCTGTTTCGCGTGTGGCAAGCCTGGCTACATTGCCACGAGATGCCAAGCATCGGATAAGCAGAAGCAGGACTATCGTGTTATAAGGCAGCCGCAGCCACCGCTACCGAGGAAGACCATACAAGCTATAGAGCCGGCTCCGAACGATACTGACAGTAAAGGTAGGGTGCAGTTAAGGATTATAGGAAAAGACCAGCTGGACGGATAGGCCCCCTATCCAGCATTGACAATAGGGCACCGAATCGGAGCGAATCGACACGAGAAGAAAGCATCAACAGCTGCAGCGATCTGCTCTCGGCAGCCGTAGAAGCGAACACGGAAACAGCGATTATCCTTCCTATCGAGATCCACCCTGTTAAGAAGTCGCGCAAACCACTCCAGCTGAAAGCTTTTATCGACACCGGAGCTCTCATCGGCGCGGCGATCTATCACCGACTGGTTAGGAAGCTGATAAATAGATACGGCTATCCAGTGGAACTAGCGTCGCCGACGCAGATTTCGGCATATAACGGACAGGACACGGAGAGTGTTACGCACTATGTGCTATTAAGGACCACCTTGGCTGGTTGCACCACGGAAGCGACGTTTCGAATCATGGATATCGGACGGTTTAACATTATTATAGGGCAGAAGTGGATAAAGAACCAGAAGACTGTCGTTGACGTAGATAAAGGCACGATAAGATTCAAAACCCCGGGTAGCGGAGCGGGCACTGTCGGAACGGTCGCCGCCGCCGTCGAGCCGGAAGACACGGAGTCAGCGAAAGAGGCTCCGTACGATCGTTACGAACCCCCGGTTACCGTCGGAATAATGAGTTCAGAAGCCATAACGACCCTCGCGAAGTCGCCGGACAATAAGATTTACGCTATCTCGATAAAAGACATCGAAGACTACAGGAAGATAATAGCGGAAGAAGAAGTGGATCCGCTGGAGGTGCTACCGAAAGAACTCCATAGTTACGCTGACGTTTTCTCGAAGGCCGACTCCAACCTCTTGCCGCTCTATCGACCGGAATATAACAACAAGATCCGGCTAAAAGAAGGAGCTACGCTGCCAAGAACTGAGCCCCTAAGACGACTGTCGCCGGCGGAACTGGACCAAGTAGAGGTATTTGTTCGCGAAAACCTGGCGAAAAAGTTTATTACGCCGAGCTCTGCCGAATATGCGTTACCGATTCTTTTCGTAAGAAAACCAGGGGGTGGTCTGCGACTCTGCGTAGACTATCGAGGCCTTAACGAGGTCACTAAGAGAGACGTCTATCCACTGCCGCTAATAGATAAGACCATACAGCGCATAGCGAAGGCTAAGTGGTTTAGCAAGCTGGACATCCGCCAAGCGTTCTATCGATTAAGGAACGAGGAAGGGCAAACGGAAGATCTTACGACGTTCGCGACGCGTATAGGCAATTTCAAGTAGTTGGTGATGCCGTTCGGACTTACCAACGCGCCGGCAGTGTAGCAACGCTTTATAAACCACACCTTTATGGACATGCTGGAACGGTTCGTATCTATTTACTTGGACGACATCCTTATCTACACCGAAGGAACGAGAGAACAGCACACGGACCACATTAAGAAGGTGCTGACCAGGCTCCGCGAGGTCGGATTAAACGCGGACACGAAGAAGAGCGAGTTCTATTAAACGGAGGTTAAGTATCTCGGTCTTATCGTCGGAAGAAACGGAATTCGTATAGACCCCTCGAAGGTCGCCGCCGTCGCGGAATGGAAGCAGCCGAAATCCGGAAACACTACGCAGATCAGAGCGTTTCTCGGATTCTGCAGCTACTACCGACAGTTTATTAAGGACTTCAGCAAGATAGCGAGACCCCTGAACAAGGCGCTAAAGAAAGAGGCCGCGGGCCTATAGAATAAGAAGTGCACGGAAGCTTTCGTATAGCTAAAAGAGGCAGTGGCCTCGGCGCCGGTTCTGGCGCACTTCCGACCGGAAAAGACGATCTACGTAGAAACGGACGCTTCCGACACAGTAACGGCAGGGGTCCTTTCTCAATACGCTAACGATAGCGAGACCCTTTACCCAGTGGCCTTCTTTAGCAAATCTATAACAGAAGCTGAACGGAACTACGCTATCTACGATAAAGAGCTGCTAGCGATCATTCAGGCTTTCGAGGAGTGGAAACCGGAGCTTATAGCTAGAAAGAGCACGGTTCAGGTCCTTACGGACCACCAGTCGCTGACCTACTTTATAAAGACGCAGAAGCTCTTACGTCGCTAAGCACGGTAGGCTGCCTACTTATCAGGGTTCGATTTCAAGATCACCTATCGACTAGGGGCTCAAAACGGAAAAGCTAACGCGCTAACGCGAAGAGAAGGAAAGACCAGCCGCGCGAAAGAAGATCCGAACATGTTTCAGAAGGTGTTGACCGAGCGGATAGTAGACGCAGAGGTGCTAAAAGAGGTAGGGGTCTGCGCAGTAGAACCGGCCCCTAAGGAAGAGACTCTCTACGAGAAGGTGGAGCAGCTCAATCAGCAGCAGAAGCTAGGCAAAACCGGCTTAGGGAAGCTAATAGTTCCGGAAGAACTAATTACGGAGGTTATCCAACTGGTCTATAGCTCTATAGACGTTGGTTACGCTAGCTCAAAGAAGATAATGGAAGCTATAAGGACGGTCTACTGGTTTCCGCGGATCTACGAACGGATCCATCGATTTATCGCCAATTGCTACGTATGCAGGGCCGCGAAGCCACGTTACGGCCTTCCGGCAGGCTTATTGAAGCCACTTCCGATCCCTAAGAAACTATAGCAACACATTACGATGGACTTCGTAACCGGCCTGCCGGAATCCGATAGATACGACGCCACACTAAACGTAGTAGACCGATTGAGCAAAGAACGCCACTTTATCCCCTGTCGAGCGAGAGACGACGGAACCACTGCAGAAGAAACAGCGAGAATGTTGATTCAACACGTGTAGAAGCACTATAGCCTGCCGGACACTATTACTACGGATAGGGGCCCTTAATTCACCGCCAATGTATAGAAAGCTATTAACCGAGCTCTCGGAATTAGTGGAAAGCTCAGCATAGCTGCTCACCTGCAGACCGACGGTCAATCAGAAGTGGCTAACTGTAAGATAGAGAAATATCTACAGATCTTCTGCAGCCACTATCAAGAAAAGTGGGTAAAGGTGCTGCCAATAGCCGAATTCTGCGCCAATTCAGCGCGGTCAGAAGCGACGTCGCTAGCGCCGTTCGAGATAACGCGCGGTTATCTTCCGAGGCTGAGTTTCCATCCGCCGAGCGACGCCGATTCGCCAGAGTTTTCCACGTCGTTAAAGAGAGTCGCCGCCGCAGCAGCAGAAGCGCTACGATCTCAGATGGAAGAAGCAATCAAAGTGGCGAAAGAAGCGATAGAATCGGCTCAGAAGAAGATAGTAACTCGAGCTAATAGAAAAAGGTCCCTAATGGAATTCGAGGAAGGCCAAAAGGTATAGCTCAACACGCGAAACCTAAGGCTAAAAGGAAACGCGAAGCTCAACCTACGCCACGTAGGTCCGTTCAAGATAATAGAAAAGAGGTCGCCGGTGACCTATCGGCTCGAGCTGCCGAAGGCGTTCCGGATCTACGATGTTTTCCATTTAGATCTGCTAAGCCTAGACCCTAAGGACGGCCTTCCAGAACAGGGATTCGCCGAACCCCCACTAGTTAAGATAGACGGTAATAAAGAAGAGTAGGAGGTAGAAGACGTAATGGACGTAAAGAAGATAAGGGGGTCTATTAAAGCAAGGATCTCGTAGAAAGGGTGGCCGGAAGACTATAAATGGTATCCGGTCGAAAACCTGCGGAATTCGGCGGAGCTGTTAAGAGAGTTCTACGCGCGGAACCTGAAGAAGCCGAAGCCGGAATGGCTCTGAAGCCGATTCTTCCAGAAGAAAACGAAGAAAGCCGCGTCCGCTCCACCAGCGCGGAAGCCGATGAAAACGATCGCTGCTTATAGCTCTAGGCAGATCGTAGCGGTCGGTAGGCCGCGCACGCCGTAGCGTGCCAGCGCCGCCGACCCTGCGATAGGTAGAGACCATGGATAGAAAAGAAAGAAGAAGAAGAAACGGCGCCGCGGACGGATCTATATGGACCTCCGAAACAACGCACAGACCGCCCGAGCCGCAGCTCAGATGACCGAACGGCTCAGATCAGAAGCGTCGATCACATAAACGCCAAGTGAAGGACTTCAGATGCCGACAATGTAAGAAATGGAAGAAACGACGAATCAAAAAAAAAAACAGTAGAGGTTTTAGGATGGATGGGATAACTAAGCGGTCGAGGGCGACCGCTAGTAAGGGAGGGGGGTAGTGTTGCGGCAGTGGAAAGAGGTAGGACAGATTGATAGGGTGGACCCTGGATTTCGGCTCGGCCTGACCGGGCCGAGCCGGGCCTTGGCACTACCACCATCAAAGCCCACCACCACCACTACATAGATTCCTTTCCCTCCTCAGTTCGAGATATAGTTATCAAAAAGGCCGTATTGAATTATATCTGCGTGCCCGGATCATCTTCAAACTAAAGTCGGCTTCGAAATTGCCTCCGCTCTGTAGAGAAGGAATTAATTACGAGATTAAGCTCGAGCCCTGCCTAGATAGAAGCCTGCCCGAAGTGCCGTACAGCCTATTGTACAGTATGTCCTATAGAGAACTCCTAGTGCTACGCAAGACACTAGACGACCTGCTTGCTAAAGGTTTTATCTGTGCAAGTACGTCCTCGGCTAGAGCCCTAGTACTATTTGTCTATAAGGAAGGCTCGGCCGGTCTACGTTTCTGCGTAGACTACCGAGGCATTAACGCGATTACTAAGAAGGACCGGTACCCCCTGCCCCTTATTAAGGAGACCCTCGGACGTATTAGCAAGGCAAAGTAGTTTACTAAGCTTAACGTCGTTTCGGTCTTCTATAATGTAATAGGTTCAAGAATCTTAGTTTAGAAACTTAAAGCTGGGTATCTATATAAAGGAACTAATAGGCAGTTGCTTCGTCGTCCGCTACTGTACACTTTGTACCTACGAAGCAAGCCAGCAATTTCCCTTAGTATAGAGGGCAGAGATTTCCCTCTATATAGGGGGTGCAGAGATTTCCCTCTGTATAGGAGTATAGAGAATTCCCTCTATATAGGGTATAGAGGGAGGGGGTACCGACTCGGCTAGGCCGGGTTAGGACTCGGTCTAGCTAGGTCTTGCTAGCGCAGCTAAGTCGTACTCCTTAGGACGACGGTCGGTTCAGGTCCGAGACCTAGTAGGACAGCGTCCCCTAACAATACCCCCCTCCCCCTCCTTAACGCTGCTATATCTTTAAGCTTGTTAGCAAGGGTTAAACACCCTCTGCCCTAGTATACTTTAGTGCCTTAAAGCACTCCTTAAATATATAGTTGGCAAAGACGGGTAGTACGGCATCGCTAGCTATAGTTATAGCCTCTCCTCTAGTTTGGTAGTCGTATATAAAAGTGTTAGGGAATCCCTGTAACCGGAGGGTCTCCTAGACAGTGAATAGACAGTTACTGTCCGGATAAAGCTTATATAGCCTATATATGTCTACGATGTTTTCCAGTAGGTAGTAGCTTACCTAGGTAGGGTGTCGGCAATGCCCTAGTTAACTGTCTAATACAGTTGCAGGGCTGGAACGTAGGTTGGTAGTAGGAAATCTAGGAGCCTCCCTCGATATGTCCCTAGCCCTGTCTAGGTAAGCTAACCGGTCTCTACCTGTCTATTTACCTACCTCCCGTCCTAATCGTCTCTTATCTTATAGGCCTAACTATGCTCTCTGTATCTAACTTGTACAGTCTACTGGCGACGGGCTCTAGGCCAGCTATCTTAGCTCTTAGTTAGGAGAGCTTTATTGCGGATAATGTAGTTAGTATAGAGAATTACCGTCCCCTACCTTAACTCTATTATCCGGACGAAAACCCTGTCGTCTAGTACAGGCGTAAGATCTACAATCTCGTAGTGTTCTAGTGCTTCGGTCGCCTCTAGGGATACTAAGGACTTAAGTGGATATTTCCGCCTGTCGTTGTCTCTAGGGTAAGGTAGTAACTGTTTACTAAGCGGTCGTCTATATAGCCTCGGGCAGACTAGTTATCTCGTACAGTTCTACCCTACCCTAAACTATCTCTATTCCTATTCTTCTATCCTTCCCTACTTCCTGCACCTATGCTATACTTCTTGCAGGTTCCCTAGTGTCGTCTCCTCTTTTATATCCCTAGGGATAAATGTCCCTAGTTCCTCTCTATTCCTGCTCCTCCTTTGCAGCTTCCTAATGTCCTCTGTAGCTGCCTAGTCTTGCCTGTAGCTGCCTAGTTCTGTCTGTAGCTACCTATCGTCTCTTGCAGCTGCCTAGTCCTGGCTGTAGCTGCCTAATATTCTTTGCAGCTGCTTAGTCCTATAGCTGCTATCTGTCCTACCCTGTATAGTACAGTGTTACTGTAACCGTTTACTAGAGTAATTCTCCTCCTACTAGTCTAGTGCCTGTATGTCCTAGAGAGCCTCGTACAGTTCCTATATAGGCTCTGCCTAGCCTGTCTACTTAACTAGGTATTCTATCTTCTATTGCCTCCTCTAGCCCTTAAGGATTTCCTCTACCTTATACTCCTCCTAATCTTTAGTTACGATTGCTAGGGGGCGTGCGTCGTCCGTCGTCTAGTGCAGTAGGGGATCTGTATATGCTGGCTATATAAGGTCTATATAGAAAACCGGGTAGATTCCTAGGGGAGTATTAAGTCGTACAGCGTGTGTCCCTACCGGCTAGACTACTGTAAACTTCCGGTTTTTCTAGTCTAGTTTCTTGCTTAGCCGGTCTGTACAGATATTGCGCTAGTTTAGCTATACCTTGTCCCCTGCCTCGTACCTTAGTGCAGCCTGTCGTCCCTTATTAGCCTGCTCTTCTGCACTCTGTTAAGCTATAGCAAGGCTCGCTTTCGCCTATTAGTAAGCATTCGTAATTCCCTATACGATAGCTTCTCCCTGCTAAATTAGGGAGCGTACAGAGCGTAAAGTAGCGCTGCTTAGGGTTGGTAGGAGCAGGGAGTAGTTGTACCTATAGGCTATAAAGAAGGGGGACAGTCCTGTAGCGTTAGCTATATAGCTGTTAATAGCTAGCTCTGCTATAGGGAGGAGGCGGTTCCAATTCGTCTAGTTATAGTTAACGTACGCCTAGAGGTATACTTCTAGTATAGAATTGGCCCTCTCTGTCGCGCTGTCCGTCTATAGGTGCTATACAGTTAATAGGCGACGTTCTACGTTTAACAATTAGCAGATCCTCGCCTAGAGCTAGCTCGTAAACTGCGTACCCTAGTTAGATACGATTAACCTAGGGAATCCGTACTTGCTAAACGTCGTCCGTACGAATGCCTAGGCAGTGTCCTTAGCTGTAATAGAGTCTATTCCCTCTAGTATTACCCCCCTTGTTAGCTTGTCTATTACTACTATAATGTTCTGTCGCCCGTCGCTCTTAGGGAGATCTGTAATAAAATCTACTGTTAGGTCTTGCTAGGGCCGGTCTAGTATCGGTAGGGGTTTTAACAGGCTGTGCTTTAGCTTGCGCTAGGGCTTCGTCTGTCTACAGACATCGCAGTTCTGTACGAACCTATAGATGTCTTTCGCTATCGCCGGCTAGTAGTAGTCCATAGCGATAATGCTGTACGTCTCCTTATACCCTAGATGCCTAGTTACTATTAAGTCGTACGCCTATTGTATTAAGCTCGTACCGAGCTTCTTATCTGCTAGGACCTAAATCCGATTCCTGAACTTTAGGTTGTTCTCCTTATCTACCGTACACTCTACTGCTAACACCTTAAGGTGGAGCTCTGCTAGGAGCTTCCGCTGTCCTCCTTAGATCGCTATACAGGCCCCTCGGTATACGTCGTCCTTTTCTACTGCCTCTTCCTACGCCTATAGCTAGGGTTCCTATATATATGTCGCTGCTAGGCAGATAACCTCCTCGTCTAGTTCTTCCTTAAACATCTAGAATGTCTGTAACTTTAGTCGTTTGTCGTTGTACGTCGCTAGCATGTCCTAGTCTCGTCTAGATAATGCGTCGGCCCTACTGTTGTCCTTCCCTTTGCGGTACTAGAGTCTTATATTAAAACGACTTAGATACATCGCCTATCGTACGTATCTCTTAGAAAGCTTCTAGGGCTGCGTAAAGTACTTAAGATTCTTATAGTCCGTTAGGGCGAGGAATTCGGGAACTAAGCGGAGTTCTCTGTCCTACGATTCGCAGCACTGTACGACTGCTAGCAATTCTTTGTCGTAGATAGGGTAGTTGCATTCGGCTAGGGAGTTCTTCTTAGAGAAGTATGCGTATAGGTGTAAAAGGCTGTCTAGGCCTACCTATAAGAGGATACCTCCTATATAGTATCCCGAGGAGTCAGTTTCTAGTATCGTCGTACGTTCTAGGTTAAAGGCGGCGAGCGTTAGTCCTATAGTAAAGACCTCCTTTAGCTTGTTAAAACTCTTGTTACATTCATTCGTCTCGGCAAACTGTCTGTCCTTGTACATTAGCTTAACTAGAGGGCGCACTATCTCTAAGTAGTTCTGTATAAACTAGTAGTAGAAGTTAGCAAACATAAGGAATTCTTATACACTCTTAATACTTGTAGGGGGCTTCTATTGCTTAATAGCATTAATATTCTTCCTGTCTATGCTAATGCCCTTCCCTGCCTTAATAATAAACTCTAGGTATTTCGTACGCTATATACTGAATTTACATTTGCCAATGTCGAGGTACAATCTAGCCTGCTGCAAACGGTCTAACATCTTCTTAACATCTCGTACATAGTCCTCGCAGGTGCCGTCTGTAAATACTAGGATGTCGTTAAGGTATACAGAGCAGATATCGTCTAGAAGTCCTTGTAAAGACCTGTTAATATACCTCTAGAAGGTTGCTAGCGCATTCGTAAGACTAAAGGGGGTAACAAGCTACTCGAAAAGTCTGTACCTTATACAGAAAGCGGTTATCTATTTATATCCTTCCTTAATCCGTATCTTGTAGAAGGTTAAAATAACGTTAAGCTTAGTTAACTACTTTGCCTTGCTAATCCGTCTAAGGGTCTCCTTAATAAGGGGTAGGGGGTGCCGGTCCTTCTTGGTAATTGCATTAATACCTCTGTAATCTACGTAGAAACGTAAGCTAGCCGAGCCTTCCTTATAGACAAACAGCACTAGGGCTCTAGCCGATAACATACTTACGCGAATAAAACCTTTAGCAAGTAGGTCGTCTAGTGTCTTGTGTAGCACTAGGAGTTCTCTAGAGGATATGCTATATAGTAGGCCGTACAGTACTTTAGGCAGACTTCTATCCGGATAGGGCTCGAGCTAGATGTCGTAGTCGATTCCTTCTCCTTGGTGCAGAGGCAGTTTCGAGGCCAATTTCGGTTCGAAGAGGTCTAGGTATACCGTATATTCTAATAGGAGCTTCGTATAGGGATCTGTTACTTTCTTAGGTGCTAAGGCCTTCTTAATGTCTATAGTCGCAGTGTTAACTTCGGCCTTAGCGTTGACTTTGGCTTTAGTATTGCTACCCTATAGAGCTCTCCCTTGGTCTCGGAGTCTCTGCTTCGTCGCTGCTAAGTACAGGCGTCCTCGTCCGACGTCGAGCTTGCCCTGCTAGCGCTCTATCTATAGCTTCCCTAATATTAGGTTATACCCCAGCTTGTCTCGTACAACGTAGAGGTACGAGTCCTGCTCGTAGTGTCCTTGTACTTCCATCGTTACTTTTACTGTATAGGTAATGTCCAGTCCTCGTCCGGTAATACCTAGTATATATATAGGTACAGTAGGGGTCGTCTTAATATAGTGTCTCTATACGAAGTCTTCGCTAATTACTCTGTACACTAAACACCCTATGTCGATTAGCGTCTGCGCAGTAGCGGTCCTGTTTAGCGTAGGTCGTACGATAAACGGCGTAGTCGTTATGTAGTTGCTCTTAAAAGATAGCTAAGTAGTGCTTTAATTTAGTAATCTATCTCGTATATACCTCTAGCTAAGCCTTCGCTTAGAGGCTACTCTTTTCCCGACTCGTTATCGTCCAAGGAGAACTCTTAGGTCTTGTGTTAGGGTGCTACAGTTGCTACCCTCGCAGTGGTCGGCCGTCCCCTAGGTCTCTCTGCTAGCAAAAGCCTACAATTCTGTACAGTATGCCCTATCTAGCTATACCGATAGCAGCTCCCTTCTGCTCGTCTCTTATTAAGGGTAGCCGTATCTGTTAGGGGGCGTCGCCCGGCCCAGGTCCTGAACCCGACCTGAGCCGACCGTCGCCCTAAGGACTGCGACTTAGCGGAGCTAGCACGACCCCACCCTCCGTACGGAGTCACCGACAGGACCCCTCTCCCGTACGGAGGGAGAACACCACAGTCCTGCACAAAGGGGGAGCTACCGCCCCTTGGATTGGGGGAAACCCCGGCACCACCGTACGGAGGAGGTAACTCCCGATTCTCCGTACGGAGGGTGAACCTTGCACCCCGGCACAAAGGGGAAATTGCTAGCTTGGCTTCGTAGGTACAAATCGTACGGAGCAGACGACGAAGGAACTGCCTATTAGTTCCTTTATGTAGATACCCGACCTTAAGTTTCTAAACCAAGATTCTTAAGCCTCTTACATTAGGAACTGATCTCACTGTCGGTGACCGCGGTAATAGAGCAAGATAGACGGCGGCATCCCTATAGAACCCACGGCCATAGAGGGACACATGCACCGCGTATACAAGGAGCTGCTAGAAAGCAAGAGGCAGCTCGAGCAGCAAGTGAACCACCAAGCTGCGATGATTTCCCAACAGGAACAGGAGCTACGACAGCTCAGGGCGTCCGATCGCGATCCGACCCCTACGACGACGAACACGATGTCCCCTACCCCGACCCCCAAGAGCAAACTCCCCGACGTTTCTACGTACGATAGTAAGGCCCCGGCCGAGTACCCCTCCTAGGCGGCTTAGATGCGCTCTAAGCTCCTAGTCGACTTAGGAGCATACCCGACCGAGCTAGACAAGGTGGTCTACCTCTTTAGGAGGTTAAAGGGCAGGGCGGCGGCACGAATTCTGCCGTACTACGAGACGGCCATTGCCAACCCGGCAATGGCTACGACGACGATGCTCTAGGCAGCTCTGGACAAGAGCTACAAGGACCCAGACTGCGAGAGCCGAGCACTCCTACGGGTTAACACGATGAAACAAGGACGCAAGACCGTACAAGAATTCCTTGCGGAATTTGACCAGACCCTAGCAGAAGCAGGGGGTCTCCAATAGGAAGACAGGATGAAAATCACCTCTTTGGAGGTAGGCCTCTCGAAGGAAATTATAACGAGGCTGGTAGGTGTAATGCGGCCAGCTACGTACGAGGAATTTTGCGACCTTCTCAGGATGGTCGACGACCAGCAACGCAGGCTGGGACGGATGGGCCGTGCCTAGGAGATAAGACAACCTCCCTAGCGACAGACAGATGCTATAGACTAGGAACCGACGACGACGAGGGTAGCAGCAGCAACCACCGTACGGCCAAGGGCCGCTACCAAGAAGGCGCAATAGGTAGACACAGCTACCCTTAACAAGAGGCGAGCAGAAGGGAGCTGCTACCGGTGTAGCAAGATAGGCCACACCGTACGGAATTGCGGGCTCCTGCTAGCAGAGAGACCCGGGGGACGGCCGACTACCGCAAGGGTGGCCACTGCAGCGCCTTAACGAGAAGATCAGGTGTCCCACTCGGACGACGACGAGTCGGGAAAAGAGTAGCCTCTAAGCGAAGACTCTGCCAGAGGCGGGTGCGAGATAGACTGCCAAATCAAAGCGTTACTTGGCCATCTTTCAAGAGCAATTACATAACGACGACGCTGTTTATCGTACGGCTGACATTGAACGGGTCCGCAACGGCGCGGACACTGATTGACACGGGATGTTTGGTGTATAGAGTAATCAGCGAAGACTTCGTACGGAGACATCGGATTGAGACGGCCCCTACGGTACCCGTACGCATGCTGGGCATTACCGGGCGGGGACCGGACATTACCTATATAGTGAAAGTGACAATAGAGGTACAAGGACACTACGAGCAAGACTCGTACCTCTATGTCGTACAGGACAAGTTAGGGTATAACCTGATACTAGGGAAGCCTTAGATAGAACGCTGGAAGGGCAAGCTGGACGTCGGACGAGGACGGCTGTACCTGGCAGCAACAAAGCGGAGAATCCGGGACCAGGGAAGGTCCCTGCGAGGTAGCAACGCTAAGGCCGAAATCAACACAGCAACGGCGGACATCGAGAAGGCATTGGCACCTAAGGAAGCGACAAACCCCTGTACGAAGCTCCCAAGAGAGTATATTGGGTACCTAGACCTCTTTAAACCGAAGTCGGCCTCGAAACTGCCGCTATACCGAGGGGAAGGGATTGACTATAACATCCAGCTAGAACCCCGCCCGGATAGGAGCCTGCCGGAGGTACCGTACGGACCGCTGTACAGGATGTCCTCTAGAGAACTCCTAGTACTGTGCAAGACGCTGGACGACCTGCTTGCCAAAGGGTTTATCCGGGCCAGTACGTCGTCCGCAGGAGCCCTAGTACTGTTTGTCTACAAGGAGGGGAAGGCTGGATTGCGTTTCTGCGTAGACTACAGAGGCATTAACGCGATTACTAAGAAGGACCGGTACCCCCTACCCCTTATCAAGGAGACCCTCGGACGAATCAGCAAGGCGAAGTGGTTCACCAAGCTTAACGTAGTCTCGGCCTTCCACAAGATACGGATCAAGGAAGGCTGTAAATAGATGACTGCCTTCCGTACGAGATACGGTCTTTTTGAGTAGTTAGTCACCCCCTTTGGCCTTGCCAATGCACCGGCAACCTTCCAAAGGTACATCAACAAGTCCCTGCAAGGGTTACTAGACGACATCTGCTCGGCATACCTCGACGACACCCTGGTTTTTACGGACGGCACCTACGCAGACTACGTACGGGATGTCAAGAAGGTGCTGGACCGTCTGCAGCAGGCGGGCTTGTACCTCGACATCGACAAATGCGAGTTCGGTGTCTAACGTACGAAATACCTAGGTTTCATTATCGAGGTAGGGAAAGGCATCAGCATAGATAGGAAGAAGATTGACGCTATCAGGCTATAGAAGCCGCCCACGAACGTCAAGGGCGTACGGGAATTCCTTGGGTTTGCCAACTTCTACCGCCAGTTTATACGGAACTACTCGGAGGTCGTATGCCCCCTAGTTGAGCTGACGCACAAGGACAAGCAGTTCAAATGGTCGGACGAATGCAATAAGAGCTTCGACAAGCTAAAAGAGCTCTTTACTACAGGACCAACGCTCGCCGCCTTTGACCCGGAGCGTACGACAATACTGGAAACCGACTCCTTAGGGTACTGTATTGGGGGTATCCTATTACAGGTAGGCCCGGACGGACTCCTACACCCATGCGCGTATTTCTCTAAGAAGAACTCCCCAGCTAAGTGCAACTACCCAATCTACGACAAAGAGTTGCTAGCAGTCGTACGGTGTTGCAAAGCCTAGGATAGGGAACTCCGCTCGGTGCCTAAGTTCCTCGCCCTAACGGACCACAAGAACCTGGAATACTTCACTTAACCCCGGAAGCTGTCTAAGAGGCACGTACGATAGGCAATGTACCTAAGCCGGTTTAACATAAGACTCCAGTACTGCAAGGGTAAGGACAACAGTAGGGCCGACGCACTGTCCAGACAGGACCAGGACATACCAACGACGTACGGGGACGACCGGCTGAAGTCGCGGACATTCCAGATGTTTAAGGAAGAGCCAGGCGGGGAGACTATCTACCTGGCGGCGACACATCTATAGGAACCCCAACTGCAAGCATAGGAAGAGGCGGTGGAAAAGGACGAGGCATACCGAGGGGCCCGTACGGCAATTCAGGGAGGGCAACGGAAGCTCCTAGCCGAGCTCCACCTAAAGGTATCGGCAGCTAAGTGTACAGTGGACGAGGAGAACAACCTGAAGTTCAGAAATCGGATATAGGTCCCGGCGGACGAGAAGCTCCGTACGGGCCTGATACAACGAGCATATAACTCTATAGCCACCGGGCACCCAGGGCGCGAGGAGACGTACAGCATTATCGCCCGGGACTATTACTGGCCAGCGATGGCGAAGGACATTCGCAGGTTCGTACGGAACTGCGATGTATGCGGACGAACGAAGCCCTAGCGCGAGCTAAAGCATAGGCTGCTAAGGCCTCTGCCGATACCGGATCGACCCTGGCAAGATCTGACCGTAGACTTCATTACGGACCTTCCCAAGAGTAACGGACGGCGAAACATTATAGTGGTTACGGACAAGTTAACGAAAGGGGTAATACTGGAGGGGATGGACTCCATTACAGCTAAGGACACCGCCTAGGCCTTTATCCGGACGACGTTTAGCAAGCACGGTTTCCCCAGGTCAATTGTATCAGACCGGGGGCTACAGTTCACGAGCTAGCTCTGGGCATAGATCTGCCAGTTACTAAGGGTGGAGCGTCGTCTGTCCACCGCATAGCACCCGCAGACGGACGGGGCGACGGAGAGAGCCAATTCAACCCTAGAGGCGTACCTCCGAGCGTACGTCGACTATAACCAGACGAACTGGAACCGCCTTCTCCTAATGGCGGAGCTGGCTATTAACAGCCGTACGGCCGACGCCACAGGACTATCCCCCTTCTTTATAACCTATAGATACGACTATTCCCCGCTCCTACCGACCCCAAGTAGCAACACCCCGCGTCCCGTACGATCCCTAATCCAGCAAGGAGAGGCTATCGTACGGACAATTACGAACGCCCACCAATAGGCAAAAGCAAGCCTAGCCCTAGCCCAGCAGAACGCCGAAGAGCAGGCTAACAAGGGACGACAGGCTGCACTAAGGTACGAGGCAGGGGATAAGGTCTGGCTAAACCAGCGAAACATCCGTACGGACCGGCTAAGCAAGAAGTTAGATTGGAGAAACAGGAAGTTTACAGTAATCCGGCCAGTAGGGACATACGCCGTATAACTAAACACTCCTCTAGGGATTCACCCAGTCTTCTACGTAGACCTCGTACGACCGGCGAGCACGGACCCCTTGCTGCATTAGACGACTGACGACGAGCGCCTACCCGCAATTATAACCGAGGGCCAAGAAGAGTACGAGGTAGAGGGGATCCTTAAGAGCCGGAGGAAGCGGAGGAAGGCAGAGTACTTGGTAAAATGGAAAGGATGGGCAGAGCCTACGTAGGAACCGTACGAGGCTCTGCAAGACACGACCGCACTGGACAGATAGGAGGAGGACTATCCCCCTACCTAGTTACAATAACCCCGCGCTGTACGGCGGAAAGAGGCACGATCTACCCTAAGGACAGGGTGGCTGCGGGCAGACCTGGGTTGTCGAAGGATCGAGCACTACGATGTAGGACACTATAGGAGCCCACTAACACGACACCGTACGACGCCGTACGAGATAAGGGCTGGAAGAAAGGAACAGCCAAGGGACGAATAGGAGGGGGGAGCGGAGATAAGACAAGTAAGAAAACCGGCCTAAAATTCTTACATTCCCCGGGGGGGAACCAAACTACCCTACTCATTATCTGAAATCTCCACTACCTCAGGCCTAGCCGGGCCCCTACCCCCACCAGGGCCACCCCCACCAGGGCCACCCCTAGGGAGCAATGGCACCCCCCTACCCCCACTAGGGCCAGCCTTAGGGAGCAGAGGCACCCCCCTACCCCTACGTGCCTCCCCCGGCTGGCGGAAGGGGCAGTAGAGGGAGCCATCCTTCCACTTGCACGAGGCATATACCCTAGCCTAGAAGCCTAGGAGGCGGTATAGGCCAAGTAACGGCCGGGGGGAGTTGGGGCAGGGGGCACAGAGCTGGCCCCGGGTAGCGATAAGGAGGGCGTTGACGTACGACAGCCAGGCCGTAGCTACCCGCTCTGGTGTAACCCGGGCAGGGTCACACTAGAAGGCGTAGAAGGGGAGCCCGGCCGCGTCCTGCTGCTCGCGGGTATAGCACCTAAAACGTCAGCCCAGACCGTACAGAAGACGAAAATCCGTACGAACCGGAGGAGCAGCTGCTGGTCAAGGTAAGGGCCCTACTGTACGAGGACAAAGTAGGGGGGGACCCCAGCCGGACGAGGGGGAGGGGCGGGGCCAGCGGCGACGAGGGAACCACCGGACGACATAGTGGTTAGTTAGTAGTTGGTGGTTAGTAGCTGGTAGTAGTGGATAGTAGACGGTAGATAGTGGATAGTAGAGGGTAGACGTTGTACGGGGAGAAGAGAAGGGGGAAGGGAAGAGAAGGGAGGAGGCTTAGGCTAACTGCCTGCTATAGGGAATGGCAAGCAGGGCAGCTGCTACAGACGGGTAAAATAGCAAGAGGCAACTGCGACCCGGAGGAAGCGACGAGGGACGACGACTCGGCACCGTACGAAATAGGACGCTGCAAACTGCAAAAAAAAAAAAAAAAAAACAGGAGGAGCTGAGTAATTTGGGCACGCCGCCGTACAGAGGAAAACTGCGAGAAGGGAAGGGGGGGGGTATTGTTAGGGGGCGTCGCCCGGCCCAGGTCCTGAACCCGACCTGAGCCGACCGTCGCCCTAAGGACTGCGACTCAGCGGAGCCAGCACGACCCCACCCTCCGTATAGAGTCACCGACAGGACCCCTCTCCCGTACGGAGGGAGAACACTACAGTCCTACACAAAGGGGGAGCCACTGCCCCTTGGATTAGGGGAAACCCCGGCACTACCGTACGGAGGAGGTAACTCCCGATTCTCCGTACGGAGGGTGAACCTTGCACCCTGGCACAAAGGGGAAATTGCTGGCTTGGCTTCGTAGGTACAAATCGTACGGAGCAGACGACGAAGGAACTGCCTATCAGTTCCTTTATGTAGATACCCGACCTCAAGTTTCTGAACCAAGATTCTTGAGCCTCTCACAGTATCTACCTACTGCGCCCTTATAGCGCTGGCCCTTAGCCGTATAGTAACAGCTGCCGCTACTCTTATCGTCGTCGTTAGTTCCTAGTCTATAGCATCCTGCTACCGATAGAGGGGTTGTCGCATCTTGTAGACGTAGCTTATCCGTCTAAGCCTATACTGCTAGTCGTCAATTATCCTAAGGCGATTACAGAACGCCTTGTACAAGGCTAGTCGCATTACGTCTACTAGTCCTGTTATAATCTCCCTAGAGAGTCTAACTTCTAGAGTAGTTACCTTTATCCTGTCCTCCTATTAGAGTCCTCCTGCCTCTACTAGGATCTAGTTAAATTCTATAAGGAACTCTCGTACAGTCTTACGTCCTTGCTTTATAGTATTGACCTGTATAAGGGCCTAGCTTTCGCAGTCTAGGTCCTTATAGCTCCTGTCTAGAGCTGCCTAGATTATCGTCGTAGTTGCTATTGCTAGGTTAGCAATAGCCGTTTTGTAGTACAGCAGAATTCGTGCTACTGCCTTGCCCTTTAACCTCCTAAAAAGATACACTACCTTGTTAAGCTCGGTCGGGTATGCTCCTAAGTCGACTAGAAGCTTAGAACGTATCTAGGCAGCCTAGGAGGGGTACTCGGCCGGTGCCTTACTATCGTAGGTAGTAGCGTTAGGGAGTTTGCTCTTAGGGACTACAGTGTAGGCCGTCGTGTTTATCGTCATCGTCGTCGTAGGGGTCGGAACGCAATCGGACGCCCTAAGCTGTCGGAGCTCCTGTTCCTGTCGGGAAATCGTCGAGGCCTAATAGCCTATTTGTTGTTCGAGCTAGTTCGCGCGCCTTAGCAGCTCTTCGTACGTGTTATGTATGTAATCCTACATAGCCGTAGGTTCTATAGGGATGTCGCTGTCTATCTTCGTTGTATTACTGCAGTTACTAACAGTAAGATTAATTCCTAATATAATGGGTTTAAGAATCTTAGTTTAGAAACTTAAAGATAGGTATCTATATAAAGGAACTAATAGGCAGTTCCTTTATTGCCTGCTACTGTACACTTTGTACCTACGAAGCAAGCCAGCAATTTCCCTTAGTACAGGGGGCAGAGATTTCCCTCTGTATAGGGGGTGCAGACATTTCCCTCTATACAGGGGTGCAGAGAATTCCCTCTGTACGAGGTGCAGGGGGAGGGGGTGCCGACTTAGCTAGGCCGGGTCAGGACTCGGTCTAGCTGGGTCTTGCTAGCGTAGCTAAGTCGTACTCCTTAGGACGACAGTCGGTCCAGGTCCGAGACCTGGCAGGACGGCGTCCCCTAATATACAAGATACGAGTTAAGGAAGGATGCGAATAGATAACTGCCTTCTGTACGAGGTACAGACTATTCGAGTAGCTTGTTACCCCTTTCGGCCTTGCGAACGCGCCTGCGACCTTCTAGAGATACATTAACAGGTCCCTGTAAGGACTTCTAGACGGCATCTGCTCTACGTACCTCGACGACATACTAGTGTTTATGGACAGGACCTACGAGGACTACGTACAGGATGTTAAGAAAGTGCTAGACTGCCTGCAACAAGCTAGACTGTACCTCGACATCAACAAATGTAAATTCGGCGTATAGCATACGAAATACCTAGGATTTATTATCGAGGCAGGGAAGGGTATTAGTATAGACTAGAAGAAAATTAATGCTATTAAGCAATAGAAGGCCCTTACAAGTGTTAAGGGCATACAGGAATTCCTTAGGTTCGCCAACTTCTACTGCCAGTTTATATAGCACTACTCGGAGATAATGCGCCCTCTAGTTAAGCTAATATATAAGGACAGGCAGTTCTTATAGACAGACGAATGCGATAAGAGCTTCAACAAGCTAAAGGAGCTCTTTACTACAGGACCGACGCTTGCGGCCTTTAACCTAGAACGGACGACGATACTAGAAACCGACTCCTTAGGTTACTATATAGGGGGCATCTTGTTGCAGGTAGGCCTAGACGGCCTCCTGTACCTATACGCGTACTTCTTAAAGAAGAACTCCTTAGCTGTATGTAACTACCCTATCTACAACAAAGAATTGCTAGCAGTAGTACAGTATTGCGAGGAATAGGACGGTAAACTCTGCTCGGTTCCCGAATTCCTTGCTCTAACAGACTATAAGAACCTCGAGTACTTTACGTAGCCCTAGAAGCTTTCTAAGAGATACGTACGATAGGCGATGTACCTAAGCTGCTTTAATATAAGACTCTAGTACTGTAAAGGAAAGGACAACAGCAGGGCCGACGCACTATCTAGACAAGACTAGGACATTATAGCGACGTACGACGACAAAAGACTAAAATTACGAACATTCTAGATATTTAAGGAAGAACTAGACGAGGAGACTATCTGCCTAGCGATAATACATATATAGGAACCCTAGCTATAGGCGTAGGAAGAGGCAGTAGAAAAGGTCGACGTTTACTAAGGTGCCTATACAGCAATTTAAGGAGGATAGCGGGAGCTCCCTATAGAGCTCTACCTTAAGATGTTAGCAGTAGAGTGCTCGGTAGACGAAGAGAACAACCTGAAGTTCAGGAACCGGATCTAGATTCCTGCAGACGAAAAGCTCTGTACAAGCTTAATCTAATAGGTGTACGACTTAATAACAACCAGGCACCTAGGGCGCGAGGAGACGTATAGTATCGTCGCTAGAGACTACTTCTGGCCGACGATAGCGAAGGACATCTATAGGTTCGTACAGAACTGCGATGTCTGCAGACAGACGAAGCCCTAGCGTAAACTAAAGCACAGCCTGTTAAAGCCCCTACTAATACTAGACCGGCCCTAGCAAGATCTAACAGTAGATTCTATTACGGACCTCCCCGAGAGCGACGGATAGCGCAACATTATAGTAGTAACGGACAAGCTAACGAAGGGGGTAATACTAGAGGGAATAGACTCTATTATAGCTAAGAACACCGCCTAGGCATTTATACAGACGATGTTTAGCAAGTACGGATTCCCTAGGTTAATTGTGTCCAACTAGGGCACACAGTTTACGAGCTAGCTCTAGGCAATGATCTGCCAATTGTTAAGCATAGAACGTCGCCTATCGACCGCATAGTACCTACAGACAGACGGCGCGACGGAGAGGGTTAACTTAACACTAGAAGCGTACCTCTGAGCGTATATTAGCTACAACTAGATAAATTGGAACTGCCTTCTCCCTATAGCGGAGCTAGCTTCTAACAGTCGTACAGCTAACGCTACAGGACTGTCTCCCTTCTTTATAGCCTACAGGTACGAACACTCCCTGCTCTTACTAACTCTAAGCAACACTACTTTACGCCCTGTACACTCCCTAATTTAACAAGTAGAAGCTATCGTACAGACGATTACGAACGCCTATTAATAGGCAAAAGCGAGCCTTGCTATAGCCTAACAGAGTGCGGAAGAGCAGGCTAACAAGGGACGACAGGCTGCACTAAGGTACAAGGCAGGGGATAAAGTGTAGCTAAACTAGCGCAACATTTGTACAGACCGGCCAAGCAAGAAACTGGACTAGAAGAACTGGAAGTTTACAGTAGTCCAGCCGGTAGGGACATATGCTATACGACTTAACACTCCTCTAGGAATATACCCGGTTTTTTACATAGACCTTATATAGCCGGTATACAAAGACCCCTTCCTATATTAGACGACTGACGACGTACGCCCTCTAGCAATTATTACTAAGGGCTAGGAGAAGTATAAGGTAGAAGAAATCCTTAAGAGCTAGAAGAAGTAGAAGAGGATAGAATACCTAGTTAAGTAGGCAGAGAAGGCAGAGCCTACCTAGGAACTATACGAGGCTCTCTAGGATACATTAGCGCTAGACAGGTAGGAAGCGAAACATCCTGTTAACTAGTTACAGTAACACTGTACTATATAGAGTAGGACAGATAGCAGCTGCAGACAGGACTAGGCAGCTACAGAGAATATAGGGCAGCTATAGGCAAGTAGCTACGAAGGGCTTTAGGAAGCTGCAAAGGAAGAGTAGGAATAGAGGAGACCTAGGGACACCTATCCCTAGGGATATAAAAGAGGAGACGACACTAGGGAACCTGCAAGAAGCATAGTATAGGTACAGGGAGCAGAAGGATATAAAAAGGGTAGGAATAGAGAAAATAGTTAGAGGGGAGATAGGACCGTACAAGATAACCGGGTACCTGCCCGAGCCCTTAAGGACCCCGGACGGCAACCGAGGCACTAGGACAAAGCTTTCCTAAGCAGGAACCGGGATAATCGGCCGGACGGCCCGCTGCCGCTGGACTGTACGAGTTAGACATAGAATGCATAGCTAGAGCGATAGACTAGGAGATAGACGGACGAGGAATAGGAGGCAAGTAAATAGACAGGTAAGGACCGGACGGCTTACCTGCATATAGCAGGAGCTCTACCAAGGTATATATACGAAATTCCTACTACTAACCTACAGTCCAGGCCTGCGACTGTATAAGATAGTAAACTAGACAGGACCGAGCGCCTCCTATACCTTTATAACTGCTTGCAGGTCCTCCTCTGCCTTAGATTCGGGATCCTAATAGACAGGCTTAGAGATATACTAGCGTTAAGGAAGGAGGAGAGCTAATATATAGGGTAACTGCAGGCTACGAGAGGTAATAGCAAACAAGGCAACTGCTACTAGAGGCCTTAGTAACACACGAGGTAGGAGCACCTAGCAGGCATCGCTAGATAGCAAGTGTCCGGACGACGGACGACTTTTTAGACTAGACAGGTATAGGAAAACACTAGTTGCGAAGGGAACGCTACGAGCGAGCGTACAATACGACGACGTATAGGGACAAGACTATAAGAAGGGGGGGGGGGTAATATTAGGGGACGCCGCCCTGCTAGGTCCTATACCTAAACTGGCCGTCGTCCTAAGGATTACGACTTAGCAGCGCCAGCACGACCCTACCCTCTGTACAGAGGCTCTAGCACAACCCTACCCTCTATACAGAGGAAAATCCTGCAACCCTATACAGAGGGAAAACCCTGCTCCCCTGCCTAGGGAGAAATCTCTATACCTACTATATAGGGAGAAATCTCTGCACCCTTGTATAGGGAAAATTGCTGGCTTGCTTCGTAGGTACAAAATATACAGTAGCTAACGATAAAGGAACTGCCTATTAGTTCCTTTATATAGATACCTAGCTTTAAGTTTCTAAACCAAGATTCTTAAACCCCTTACATCGAGATGCTTTACAACAAGAAGGTAGCGGACGTAGGCAGACTGGCCGCCGCTATAGACAAACTAACGTTATAATATAAGCAAGCACTACAAGACAAGGCTGCTGCCAAAGGCAGAATAGATGTTATAGAATTACTATTGGGGAGGTCTGTTATAGAATCACTATCGCAGGACCCTTACAGAGGCACGAAGCTACTCTAAGGGCGTAGCTGCAAGCCTAAGGAAGGCCTGCTGCTAAGGACGGCTTAAGCCGCCCTTACGTATACACAAAAGGAGCGTAGGCGAGACGGTTAGAGAGACACTTGTTAGTTTAAACACGATACTAGTTATTAGTATTAGGTGCCCTATACGATGCTATAATCCAATCCTGTAATAGTCCTAACAAGTGTACCTAAGGGTAGCGGCCTATAGGTACTAATATCGACCCTAGAGCGGAGTGCGTACACTGCAAAAGGCGTGCAGGAGGCAATTTTAATAGACGTTCGCCTCTCTATAGAGGTCGAGGACACTGCAGCACGTACGCAAGCTATAGCGGACAAGGAGAGGCGCCTGTTACTGATCCGGACACGTAGATATGATTCAATACGGCCTTTTTGATAACTATATCTCGAACTAAGGAGGGAAAGGAATCTATGTGGTGTTGGTGGTAGGCTTTCGTAGTGGTAGTGCCAAGGCCCGGCTCGGCCCGGAAGGGCCGAGCCGAAATTCCAAGAGTCCACCCCATTACTCAGTCCCACCCCTTTCTGCCGCCGTAACAGTTACAGTAGCAGAAAGGGGTGGGACCGAATAATAGAATAGACCCTTGGAATTTCGGCTTAGCCCTTCCGGACTAAGCCGGGCCTTAGTATACTACCCCTAAAGCCCTTACCTACCGCCGCATAGATTCCTTTCCCTCCTTAGTTCGAGATATAGTTATTAAAACAGCCGTATTAAATTATATCTGCGTGCTCGGATTATTATATCTTAAACTTACTAACTACAAAACCTCTACGATACGCGAAAGGGCCTGTCGAATTACATCCGGACACCCGAATACTGCACGCATACACTATAACCTAAACTAAACTAACTAGCACTGTAAGAAGGCTATAGAGAGCTTCTCGACAGTAGAAGGCAGTATTACTGGCTGCAGCCGAAGGAGAAAGACTAACAGAGCGAAAGATAGGCGCACTAGCGTTATAGACGATAGGACAGTTACTAAAAGCCTTATAGCAGAAGAGACAAATAAGGTAAAGGAGCGAATAGCTAACTACAAGGAGCTGTACGTCTGTATACCTAACGAGCTCGAGGAGCATATAACAGAACACAGAGTTAAGAAGGTCTACAATACTATAACCTTTATTAAGAAGATATTTTACAAGAAATTAAAAGAGAATAGACAACTAAGAGAGGAAGTAGAAGCAGTAACAGCTAAGAGGGCATTAGCGGAAACTACTATCGAAGTGCTAGAGAATTAGGCGGCAGCGCGATTAGTTTAACTAAATGCGCTAAGGGCCTAGTTAGCTAATATAGCAGCGCCAACGTCGTCGGCGGTACTGCTGCTGCTGCTGCGAGAAGATTAAACTAAGAGCGTCTCCCTTACTGCCTACAGTCAAGGTAGCATTTCGATAACGTTACTACCTAACCTACAGATCTTTAGCAGCAGCAATCTAGAGATATAGGAAGTTTTAAAGAAGAAGATACTAAACAAGATAAACTGCAATTATTCTACTAACAGTAAAAGCGATAGGTTAGTATACCTAGAATTGCGATTAGACAGCAAAGCGTTTACATTAGTAGCAGACCTAGAGGAAGCGACCGCTAACAAAACTATCGAAGCTTTAGATCAGCGCTTCGCCGACTACTTCTAAGAGCAGACGGCTCGCGAACAACTCGACAAAGCTAGCTAGCACCGGCTATTATTCGAAGAGTTTAATAGATAATTTAGGAAGTACGCGATTCGAGCAAAGGTGCTAGAGAGCGAACAACTACACCTACTAAGAAAGAAGTTAAGACCTAAACTAGCTAACGCTATAGTCTCTGTAAGAACTAGAGACCTTTAAGCCTTCGTAGACTAAGCGAGAGTTACGGCTAGAAACATAAATAAGTATAGAAGACCAGCTGCTTAAGAGCCAGGTTAGCGACTACCGTTTGCGCTATCGACTCGGACCTCTTTATCTTTCCGACGCAGTCCCTAGCAACTATCCTATCCGCCGCATTCGACGTTCGTCCCTACCTGCTACGCGTATAGAAAGCCTAGCTATATCGCTACTAGATACTAAGCAACCGCTTAACAAAAGTAAGAATATTAAGCTATAAGACCTACGCCGCTGCCGAGGAAGAGTATACAGGCTAGAGAACTAACACTGAACGACACTAACAGTGTAGACAGCGGAGTGCTATTAAGGATCCTAGGAAAAGACTAGCTAGACGGATAGGCCCCCTACCTAGTATAAACGATAGGGCACTACTACGAACTACATCGCTAGAAAAAGGAGAAAGTTCTAATAGCTACAACGATCCGCTTTTAGCTACAGTAGAGACAAATGCGGAGACTGCTATTATCCTTCTAATTACAGTCTACCCTCTTAAAAGTTCGCGTCAGTCTCTTTAACCAAAAGCCTTTATTGATATAGGAGCTCTTATTAGCGTAGCAATTTACTACCGACTAGTTGGGAAACTAACGAAGGGATATAGTTATCTAGTAGAGTTAGCGTCGCTAACGCGGATTTCGGCATACAATAGACAAGACATAGAGAGTATTAGGTATTATATGCTATTAAAGACTACCCTAGCTAGCTGCACTACTAAAGCGACGTTTCGGCTTATAGATATCGGAAGATTTAACATTATTATAGGACAGAAATAGATAAAGAACCAGAAAGCCGTTATCGACGTAGACGAAGGCATAATTAAGTTTAAAACCTAGCAGAAGGGCAACGCTGCTGTTAACTTAGTTACTACCGTTACTGCCAAACCAAGCGCTACGGCCGTTAACAAGGCTCCGGCTAACTATGCCGCTCCCCTAGACACTATCGGAATAATAAGCTTAGAAGCCCTAACTACTCTTGCGAAGTCGCTAGAGAATAAGATCTACGCTATCTCGATAAAGGATATTAAAGATTACTGAAAGATAATAGCGGAAGAAGAAGTAGACCCGTTAAAGGTATTACCGAAAGAACTCTATAGTTACGCTAACGTATTCTCGAAAGCCGATTCCAACCTCCTGCCTCTCTACCGACTAGAATATAATAATAAGATTCGACTAAAGGAAGGAGCTACGCTGCCGAGAACCGAACTACTAAGGCGACTGTCGCTGGCCGAGCTAGACTAAGTAGAAGTGTTTGTTTGAGAAAACCTAGCAAAGAAATTTATTACGCTAAGCTCCGCTAAGTATACATCGCTAATCCTTTTCGTATAGAAACCTAGAGGCAGCCTCCGGCTATATGTAGACTATAGAGGCCTAAATAAGGTTACTAAGAGAGACGTATACCTGCTGCCGCTAATCGATAAGACTATCCAGCAGGTAGCAAAAGCTAAGTAGTTTAGCAAGCTAGACATTCGCTAAGCGTTCTATTAGCTAAGGAACGAAGAAGGGCAGACGGAAGACCTTACTATATTTGCTACGCGCATAGGCAACTTTAAGTAGCTAGTTATACCTTTCGGACTTACTAACGCGCTAGCTATATAGCAGCGCTTTATAAACTATACCTTTATAGACATGCTAGAGCGGTTTGTGTCTATCTACCTAGACGACATCCTTATCTATACCGACAGAACGAGAGAACAGTATACGGACTACATCGAGCAGGTGCTGTCTAGGCTCTAAGAGGTCGGATTAAATACAGATACGAAGAAGAGCGAGTTTTATTAGTCCGAAGTCAAATATCTAGGCCTCGTTATTAGAAGAGCAGGTATCTAGATAGACCCCTTAAAGGTAGCTACTATAGTAGAATAGAAGCAGCCGAAGTCTGGAAACACTACCTAAATCAGAGCTTTTCTCGGGTTCTACAGCGACTATCGCTGCTTTATTAAGGACTTTAGCAAGATAGCAGGACTCCTAAATAAGGTATTAAAGAAGGAGGCGGCTAGCCTATGGAATAAGAGGTATATAGAGGCTAATCCGAGCACGCAGATATAATTTAATACGGCTGTTTTAATAACTATATCTCGAACTAAAGAGGGAAAGGAATCTATATAGTAGTATGTAAGAGTTTTAGGGGTAGTGTGCTAAAGCCCGGCTCGGTCCAGAAGGGCCGAGTCGGAATTCCAAGGATCTACCCTATTACTTAGTCCCACTCCTTTCTGCTACCGTAACACTACCCTCCTCCCTTACTAGCGGTCGCCCTCGACCGCTTACTTATCTCGCTTGCCCTTGGCTCTCTCTTTTTTTCTTCTTTCTTTTTTTTTGATTCGTCCTTCTTTTCTTTCTCTTCTATCTCTTCGCTTTCTTCCCCTTCCGATTCGCAGCTCTTTCCTTAGAAAATCTTTCTCGAAACTAACGTTACCTTATCGTTTCTTCTACCTCGAAAACACTGTTCCTTCGTTATCTTCTTTCTTTTCTTATATCGTTGCTATCTGAAGTCCTTTACTTGCTGCCTATCTAATCGGAGCTATCTAATCTAAGCCGGCGGTTATCTAAGCTGTAGCGTAGCTGGCCTGTACGCTGCTGCAGTAGGTCTATATAGATCTATCTATAGCGCGCTATCCCTTCTTCTTTTTCTTCTCTACTAGGGCCTTAAGCATTACTGCAAAGGCTGCTTTAATAGCGTCGGCTTTGTTCTTTGCCGTTATTATCCGTCCGGTATAGTCGGCAGTTAATAATAGCGAGGGCAAAGACTGTTATAAAGCGCACTGAGGCGGTGGCGCCGTCCTTAGCCTTATCGCTATTATCCGACTGTCGAAGCCGGTCGGCAGTAGTAGTAGTAGAGCCGAAGACCCTAAGCAAACGGACTACCTCGATCGTTTCTATTAGCTTCTGCACTAATAGAGTGGACGCGGCTTTTCTTCTTCTTCTTCTTCTAGAACTATTAGCTTCTAAGGCACTTAGGCCTCAGTCTCTTCGGATTCTGCGTGTAAAACCCCCTTAACAGCTCTGCCGAATTTCGGAGATTTTTAATCGGATACTATTTATAGTCCTCTAGCTATCCCTTCTATAAGATCCTCGCCTCGATAGACTCTCTTATCTTCCTTATATCTATTACGTCTTCTACCTCCTTTTCTTCTTCTTTACTATCTATCTCGATCGGTAGGGGTTTAGCGAACCCCTGTTCCGGAAGACCGTCTTTAGGGTCTAGACTTAACAGATCCAAATAGAAAACATCGTAGATTCGGAACGACTTCGGTAGTTAGAGCTAATAAGTTACTGGCAACCTCTTTTCCACTATCTTGGACAGACCTATATAGCAGGGGTTAAGCTTGGCATTTCCTTTTAGCCTTAGGTTCTGCGTGTTAAGCTATACCTTTTAGCCTTCTTCAAATTCCATCTGCGACTGCTTTCTATTAGCTCGAGTTACTCTCTTTTTCTGGGCCGATTCCATTGCTTCTTTCGCTACCCGGATTGCTTCTTCTATCTAAGATCTGAGCGCCTCTGCCGCAGCAGCAGCGACTCTCTTTAACGAAGTGGCGGTAGAAGTTTCCGAAGAGCTAGGTTCGTTTAGCAGTTGGAAACTTATTCGCAGAAGATAACTATAAGTTATCTCGAACAGCGCTAGCGAGGTAGCCTTGGACTGTGCCGAATTAGCGCAGAATTCGGCTATTGGCAACACCTTAACCTACTCTTCTTAATAATAGCTGTAGAATATTCGGAGATATTTCTCTATCTTACAGTTAGCTACTTTAGACTGGCCGTCGGTCTAAGGGTAAGCGGCTGCACTAAGTTTTTCCTAGATTCCAAGAGCTTAGTTAATAGCCTTCTATATATAAGCTGTAAACTAAGGACCCCTATCTGTAGTAATAGTGTCTAGTAGGCTATAGTGCTTCTATATATACTGGATTAGCATTCTCGCTGTCTCTTCTATAGTAGTTCCTTTATCCTTCGCTTAGTAGGTATAAGGGCTTAAGAATCTTGGTTCAGAAACTTAAGGCTAGGTATCTATATAAAGGAACTAATAGGCAGTTCCTTCGTCGTCTGCTGCTGTACAATTTGCACCTACGAAGCTAAGCCAGCAATTTCCCTCTATGTAGGGATATAAGGTTTATACTCTGTATAGAGGATCGGGAGTTTCCCTCTATATAGTAATATAGAGTTTTCCCTCTGTTTAGAGGGGCAGCAATTTCCCTCTGTATAGGCCTATAAGGTTCTCTCTCTATATAGGAGTATGGTCGTGTTAGTAACTCTGTATAGAGGGTAGGGTCGTGCTAGCGCTGCTAAGTCGCAGTCCTTAGAGCGACGGCTGGCCTAGGTCCAGGACCTGGGCTGGGCGGCGCTCCCTTACAGTAGGGAATAAAGTAGCGTTCCTTACTTAAGCGATCTACTACGTTAAGGGTAGCATTATATCTATTAGAATCCGGCAGGCCGGTTACGAAATCTATCGTAATATACTGCTACGGCTTCTTAGGGATCAGAAGTAGCTTTAGCAGACTAGCTAGAAGGCCGTAGCATAGCTTCGCGACTCGGCATATATAACAATTAGCGATAAACTAGTAGATCCGCTCGAAGATCCGCGGAAACCAGTAGACCGTCCTTACGGCTTCTATCGTCTTCTTTAAGCTAGCGTAGCCAACATCCTTAGAACTATAGACTAGCTAGATAACCTCTGTAATTAGTTCTTCTAGAACTATTAGCTTCCCTAAACCGGTTCTGCCGAGCTTCTGCTGCTAATTAAGCTGCTCTACTTTCTTGTAGAGCGTCTCTTCCTTAGTCGGCAGCTCTACTGCGCAGATCCCTGCTTCTTTTAACACCTCGGCGTCTACTATCTGCTCGGTCAACACCTTCTGGAACATGTTCGGATCTTCTTTCGCGCGGCTAGTCTTCCCCTCTCTTCTTGTTAGCGCGTTAGCCTTTCTATTTTAGGCTCTAGGTCGATAGGTAATCTTAAAGTTGAACCTAGATAAGTAGGCGGCCTACCGAGCTTGATAGCGCGATAGCTTCTGCATCCTTAGAAAATAGGTTAGTAACTAATAGTCTGTAAGGACCTGGATCGTGCTCTTTCTAGCTATAAGCTCTAGCTTCTACTCCTCAAAAGCTTAGATAATAGCTAACAGCTCCTTGTCGTAGATAGCGTAGTTCCGCTTAGCCTCGTTTATAGATTTGCTAAAGAAAGCTACTAGATAGAGGGTCTCTTCGTCGTTATTATATTAAGAAAGGACCCCTGCAGTTACTGTATCGGATGCGTCTGTCTCTAAGTAGATCGTCTTTTCTAGTCGGAAGTGCGCTAGCACTAGCGCTAAGGCTACTGCTTCTTTTAGCCAATTAAAGGCTTCTGTGCACTTCTTATTCTATAGGCTAGTAGCCTCCTTCTTTAGCGCCTTGTTTAGGGGTCTCGCTATCTCGCTAAAGTCCTTAATAAATCGTCGATAGTAGCTGCAGAATCCGAGAAAAGCTCTAATCTAGGTAATGTTTCTGGACTTTAGCTGCTTCTACTCTGCGACGGTAGCGACCTTTAAAGAGTCTATCTAAATTCCTTCTCTTCTAACGATAAGACTGAGATATTTAACCTCGGTCTAATAGAACTCGCTCTTCTTCGTATCCGCGTTTAGTCCAACCTTGCAGAGCCTAGTTAGCACTCTCTCGATGTAGTCTGTATGCTGCTCTCTCGTTCTATTAATGCAGTTAAAAATATCGTCTAAGTAAATAGACACGAACCGTTCTAGCATGTCTATAAAGGTATAATTTATAAAACGTTACTATACAGCCGGCGCGTTAGTAAGGCCGAAAGGCATAACTAACTACTTAAAGTTTCCTATGCGCGTAGCGAATGTCGTAAGATCTTCGGTTTGTCCTTCTTTGTTCCTTAGTCGGTAGAACGCTTAGCGAATGTCTAGCTTGCTGAACTACTTAGCTTTAGCTACTCGTTGTATAGTCCTATCGATTAGTGGCAGCGGATACATATCTCTCTTAGTAACCTTATTAAGGCCTCGGTAGTCTATATACAGTTAGAGACTACCTCCGGGTTTCCTTACGAACAGGATCGGTAACGCATACTTAGCAGAGCTTAGCGTAATAAACTTCTTTGCTAGGTTCTCTCGAACGAACACCTCTACTTAGTCTAGCTTAGCCAGCGATAAGCATCTTAGGGGTTCGGTTCTTAGTAGCGTAGCCCCTTCTTTTAATCAGATCTTGTTGTCGTATTCCAGTCGATAGAGCAGCAGGAGGTTAGAGTCGGCTTTCGAGAACACATTAGCGTAGTTATAGAGTTCTTCTAGTAATACCTCTAGTAGGTCTACTTCCTCTTCCGCTATTATCTTCTAGTAATCCTTAATGTCTTTTATCGAGATAGCGTAGATCTTATTCTCTAGCGACTTCGCTGGAGTCGTTAGGGCTTCTAAACTTATTATTCCGACAGTATCCGGGGGATCGGAACGGTTGGTCGGAACTGCATTAATAGTTGTAGCGTTCGATCTTGCGGCGGCGACGGCGACCGATTCGACGGCAGTAGCTCCGCTGTGCTAGGTTTTAAACCTAAGTGTGCCTTCGCCTACGTTAATAACAGCTTTCTAGTTCTTTATCTATTTCTGCCCTATAATAATGTCGAACCGTCCGATATCTAGAATTCGGAACGTCGCTTCTGTAGTGCGGCCAGCCAAGGTGGTCTTTAATAGCATATAATGTGTAACACTCTCTGTGTCTTGTCTATTGTATACCGAAATTCGCGTCGGCGACGCTAACTCTACTAGATAACTATATTTGTTTATTAGTTTCTAGACTAGTCGATAGTAGATCGCAGCGTCGATAAGAGCTTCTATGTTGATAAAGGCTTTTAACTAAAGTAGGCAGTGCGAGCTGCTAAGGGGGTAGACAGTAATCGGAAGGATAATAGCGGTTTCTGTATTCGCTTCCACTGCCGCTAAAAGCGGATCGTTACAACTGTTAATACTCCCTTCTTCCGGCGATGTAGTTCGTAGCGGTGCCCTATTGTCTATACTAGGTAGGGGGCCTATCTATCTAGCTAGTCTTCTTCTAAGATTCTTAGTAGCACTCTACTATCTATACTGTCGGTGTCGTTTGGTGCCGGCTCTATAGCTTAGATAGTCTTCCTCAGTAGCGGTAGCTTCGTAGCACGGTATTCCTGCTTCTGTTAAGCCGTCGCTTAGCATCTAGTAGTGATATAGCTAGGCTTTCTGTATACGTAGCAGGTAGGGACGAACGACGAGCGCGGCGAATAGGATAGCTGCTAGGGGCCTCGTTAGAAAGGAGCAGGGGGTCGTGTTGTCGGCGCTAACGATAGCTTCTAGTTCGATTCGCGCGCTGCCGATTTCCTATATACGTTTAAGTTTCTAGCGGTAACCCTCGCCTAATGCACGAAGCTCTTAAGGTCTTTATCTTCTACCAAAGCTATAGCTCTAGCTAATTCAGGGTTCAACTTCTGCCTTAGTAAGTGCAGCTGCTCGTCTTTGGACACTTTAGCTCTAATAGTATACTTCCTAAACAGTCTGTAAAATTCCTTAAACGTTAGCCGGTTTTGGTTGATTTTGTCTAGTTATTCGCAGGCCGTCTTCTTTCGGAAGGGGTCTCCGAAGCGTTGGTCCAGTGCTTTAATTGCTTTGTCGGCAGTTACCTCTTCTAGGTCTGCTACTAGTAAGAACGCTTCGCCTTCTAGTTGCGATCCTAGGTAGGCTAACCTATCTTCTTTACTGCTTTCAGCATAATTACGACTTATCTTGTTCTTTATCTTCTTTTTAAAGGCCTCCTAATCTTTAAGGTCTCTACCCCTAAAGGCTGCTAGATCGGGTAGTAACGTTATTGAAGTGCTACCTTAACTATAGGCCGCCGATAAGGTAGTTTCTACTTGTTCTTCTTGTAGTAGCGGCGGTGCTAACAACGTCGCTGCCTCTATGTTAGCTAACTGGGCCTTTAGTGCCTTTAGTTGCGCTAGTCGATTCGCTGCTTAGTTTTCTAGTACGTCGATAATAGTCTCTGCCGATTCCTTCTCGGCTATTACCGCTTCTATTTCTTCTTTTAACTGCTTGTTCTCTTCTATCTTCTTATAGAACATCTTCTCGATAAATGTAATAGTGTCGTACATCTTTCCGGATCCGTGTCCCGCTAAGTGTACCTCGAGCTTGTCTAGCGTACAGGCATACAGCTCCTTATAGCCGGCTATGCCCTCCTTTACTTTATTCGTCTCTTCTTTAGTAAGACCTTCGACGACTGCTCTGTCGTCTAGGAGGCTAGCGCGCCTATCCTTTGCTCTGTTAGTCTTTCTCTTTCTGCTGCAGCCGGTAACGCTACCCTCTACTATTAAGAAGCCCTCTATAGTCTTCTTACAGTGCCAATGTGTTTAGTTTGGTTTATAGTGTGCGCGTACGTTATTTAGGTAGCCGGATAGTTTGACGGGCCCTTTCGCGTAGCGCAGGATTAGTATAGTTAGTAAGTTTAAGATATAATAATCCGAGCACGCAGATATATTTTAATACGGCTGTTTTAATAACTATATCTCGAATTAAAGAGGGAAAGGAATTTATGTAATAGTATGTAAGGGTTTTAGGGGTAGTGTGCCAAGGCCCGGCTCGGTCCGGAAGGGCCGAGCCGGAATTCCAAGGGTCTACTCTATTACTTAGTCCTACCTCTTTCTGCTACCGTAACAGAGGCCTTTAACTAACTAAAGGCCGCTATAGCTACGGCACTAGTGCTAGTGCACTTCCAGCCGGAAAAGACGATCTACCTAGAGACAGATACTTCCGATACAGTTGTAGCAGAAGTCCTTTCTTAGTATAACAACAACGACGAGGCCCTTAATCTAGTAGCTTTCTTTAGCAATCTATAAATAAAGCTAAGCGGAACTACGCTGTCTACGATAAGGAACTATTAGCTATTATCTAAGCTTTTAAGGAGTAGAAGCTGGAGCTTATAGCCGGAAAGAGCACAGTCTAGGCCCGTACAGACTATTAGTTACTAACCTATTTTATAAAGACGCAGAAGCTCTTGCACTGCTAAGCTCGGTAGGCTTCCTACTTATCTAGGTCGACTTTAAGATTACTTATTAACTAGGGGCTTAAAAGGGAAAAGCTAATACGCTAACGAGAAGAGAAGGGAAGACTAGCTATACAAAGGAAGATCCGAACATGTTCCAGAAGGTGTTAACCGAGCGGATAGTAGACGCCGATATGCTAAAAGAAGTAGGGATCTACGCTATAGAGCCAGTAACTAAGGAAGAGACGCTGTACGAAAAGGTAGAGCGGCTTAACTATTAACAGAAGCTCGGCAAGACCGGTTTAGGGAAGCTAATAGTTCTAGAAGAGCTAATTACAGAAGTTATTTAGCTAGTCTCTAGCTCTAAGGATGTCGGCTACGCTAGCACGAAGAAGACAATAGAGGCTATAAGGACTGTCTACTGGTTTCTGCGAATCTTCGAGCGAATCTACTAGTTTATTGCTAACTGTTACGTATATCGAGCTGCAAAGCTGCGTTACAGTCTTTTAGCCGGCCTTCTAAAGCTACTACCGATCCCTAAGAAACTGTAGCAGCACATTACGATAGATTTCGTAACTGGCCTGCTGGACTCTAATAGATGCAATACTACACTTAACGTAGTAGATCAGTTAAGCAAGAAGCGTTACTTTATCTCCTATTAAGCAAAGGATAAGGGCACAACAGCGGAAGAGACTGCGAGGATGCTAATTCAGCATATATAGAAGTATTATAGCCTGCCGGACACTATTACTACGGATAGGGGTCCTTAGTTTACAGCCGACGTATAGAAAGCTATTAACTAAGTTCTCGGAATCTGTAGAAAGCTTAGTATAGCTACTTACCCTTAGACGGACGGTTAGTCGGAAGTAGCTAACTGTAAGATAGAAAAATATCAACGCATCTTCTGCAGCTATTATTAAGAAGGATAGGTTAAGGTGTTGCCGATAGCCGAATTCTGCGCTAACTCGGCACTGTCTAAAGCTACCTTGCTAGCGCTATTTAAGATAACTTACAGCTATCTTCTAAGGATAAGCTTCTAACTGCCTAATAGGCCTAGCCCTTCGGAACCTTTAACTACTACCTTATTAAAGAGAGTCGCTGCTGCCGCGGCAGAAGCGCTTAAGGCTTGGACAGAAGAAGCGGTCCAGATAGCGAAAGAGGCGATAGAATCGGCCTAAGCGAGGATAGTAACTCGAGCTAATAGAAAGCAGTTACTAATAGAATTCGAGGAAGGCTAAAAGGTGTAGCTGAACACGCAGAACCTAAGGCTTAAAGGCAATACCAAGCTTAACCCCCGTTACGTAGGTCTGTTTATAATAGTAGAAAAGAGGTTAATAGTAACCTATAGGCTCTAGCTGCCAAGATCGTTCCGGATCTACGATGTCTTCTATTTGGATCTGCTAAGCCTAGACCTGGAAGATAGCCTTCTAGGGCAGGGGTTTATCGAACCCCTACTAATCGAGATAGACAGTAAAGAAGAAGAGTAGGAGGTAGAAGATATAATAGATATAAAGAAGATAAGGAGGTCTATTAAAGCGAGGATCTTATAGAAGGGGTAGCTAGAAGACTATAAATAGCATCCGATCGAGAATCTCTAGAATTTGGCAGAGCTGCTAGAAGAGTTCTATATCCAGAAGCTAAGAAAACCGAGACCTAAATAGCTCCGGAAATAATAGCTCTAGAAGCGATAGAAGAAGAAGAAAGGCTGCATCCGCTCTATCAGTGCGAAGACCGAAGGAAAACGATTGTAGTAGCAGCGCGCTTAGTAACCGTCTCTAATAACATCTATACCATCTAATAACTTAACTAGACGGATAACGCAGATAAAGTCGAGGACGGCCCTACCGCTTCGACGCGACAGTCGTCGACAACGTCTACGAAAAAGAAAGGCTCGGCCGATCAATTTTATAGACAGAGTCGGCGACGGCCGCTTTACAGTAGCGCTTAAGCCTTAGTTAGAAAGAAAAGAAGAAGAGATAAAGCACTACAGATACACCTATATAGGGCCCCCTGCAGCGGCGCACAGACTAGCTACAGCACCGATTAGATAGCTGTTAGCTTAGATTAGATAGCCCCAATCAGATAGACGCTAAGTAAAAGACTTCAGATAGCGACAATATAAAAAGGAGGTAGATAAGGAAAGGACAGTGTTTTTAAGATAGAAGAAAAGAAGAGGTAACGTCAATTTTAAGAAGAATTTTTGCAAAAAGTGCCGCGAACTAGACGGAAAAAAAGACGAAGAAATAGAAGAAGAAGATAAAGAAAAAGACGACGAAAAGAAGAAGAAGAGGTGGCAAAAGTGGAAGAATAGATAGAAGAATAAGAAGACCTAATTGGCTAGAATAAGATAGAAGGGGCAGAAGGAATAAGTAAGCGGTTGAGGGCGACTGCTAGTAAGAGAGGGGGGTAGTGTTGCAGTAGCAGAAAGCGGTAGGACCGAATAATAGAGTAGACCCTTAGAATTTTGGCTCGGCCCTTCCAGACCGAGCCAGGTCTTAGTACACTACCTCTAAAGCCCTTACCTACTGCTGTATAGATTCCATTCCCTCCTTAGTTCGAGATATAGTTATTAAAACAGCTGTATTGAATTATATCTGCGCGCTCGGATCAGTGCCTAGAAGCAGAGATTAGCCTTGTTAGGGGACGTTGCCCTGTTAGGCCCTAAGCCTAAGCCGACCGGCCGTCGTCCTAAAGATTACGACTTAGCGGCGCTAGCATAATATAGCCTGTACAAGATACGACCTAGCCTAGCCTGTACAAGATACGACCTATCCTAACCCAAGGCATAACTTAGGCTAGGCCGGGGTAGCACCTCTTTCTTATTATCCCTATACTTTAGATACTAGCTGGCTTCGTAGGTACAAATTGTATAGTAGTAGACGGAGTACAGAACTGCTTATTAGTTCCTTCCTATGTATATATAGCCTTAAGTCTCTAAACTAAGATACTTAAACCCCTAACATTAGGAACTAATCTTACTAACAGTAACTGTAGTAATACGACGAACAACTCTATTTAGATAGATACAACAGACATGCAGACCCAGATACGGTGTATGTATAAGGAGCTAATAGCTTATACGAACTAGCTCGAAGAACAACTAGGCTTCTAGGCCTCGACGATTTCCCAATAGGAATAAGAGCTCCAACAGCTTAGGACGTCCGATCGCGATCCGACCCCTACGACGACGACGACAATAAACACGACGGCCGACGAATCTACAACGGCCTAAAAGAACAAGCTCCCTAACGTTACTACCTACGACAGAGAGACTCTAGCTAAGTACCCCTCTAGGCAGCTCTCGACAAGAGCTACAAGAACCCGGACTGTAAGAGCTAAGCTCTCGTACGGCTAAACACGATAAAGCAAGGCTGCAAGGACGTCCGAGAATTCCTAGCGGAATACGACTAAACCCTAGCTAAAGCAGGAGGCCTCCTCTAGGAAGACAGAGTAAAGATTACTACATTGGAGGTAGGTCTCTCTAAAGAGATTATAACTGGCCTTATAGACATCGTCTAGCCGGCCTTATATAAGGCATTCTGTAATCTCGTACAGATAATCGATAACTAGCAGCGTAGGCTTAGACAAATAAGCTGCGCCTACAAACTACGCTAATCTAACTCCTAGCAATAGGATACTATAGATTAGGAACCTACGACAACAAGGGTAGCCGCAGCCGTTGCCGTACGCTTAAGGGCTAAAGCTAAGAGGGTGCAGTAGGTAGATATAGCTACTATTAATAGAAGAAAGGTAGAAGGGAGTTGTTACCAGTACAGACAGGCAGGGCACGCTGTACAGGACTGCAGACTCCTGCTAGCTAAGTGTTACAGCAGCAGAAAGGGGTGGGACTATAGGATAGACCCTTAGAATTTCGGCTCGGCCCTTCCGGACCAAGCTAGGCCCTAGCATACTACCCCTAAAGCCCTTACCTACTACTATATAGATTCCTTTCCCTCCTTAGTTCGAGATATCGTTATTAAACAGCTGTATTAAATTATATCTACGCGTTCGGATTATTATATCTCGAACTTACTAACTATACTAACCCTGCGCTGTGCGAAAGGGCCCGTTAAACTACATCCGGTTACCTAAATAACGTATACGTATACTATAAACCAAACCAATCTAATTAGAACTATAAGAAGGCTATAGAGGGCTTCTTAACAAGAGAGAGCAGAGTTACTAGCTGTAGCAGGAAGAGAAAGACTAACAGAGTAAAGGATAGGCGCGTTAGCATCCTAGACGATAGGACAGTTATTAAAGATCTTATAGAAGAAGAGACGGACGAAGCAAAGGAGGGTATAGCCGGCTATAAGAAGCTATACGCCTGTACACCCGACGAACTCGAGGAACACCTAGCGGAACACAGGTCTAGAAAGGTATACGACACTATTACCTTTATCAAGAAGATGTTTTACAAGAAAATAGAAGAGAACAAGCGGCTAAGAGAGGAGATAGAGGCGGTAATAGCTAAGAAGGAATCGGCAGAAACTAATATCGAGGTATTAGAGAACTAAGCGGCGATACGACTAGCGTAACTAAAAATGCTAAGGGCTTAGTTAGCTAACGCTGCGGCAGCGACGTCGTCGGCACTGCTGCTACTACGAGAAGACTAAGCAGAAAGTGCCTCCCCTGCTGCCTACAGTTAAGGTAGCACTTCGGTAACGTTACTACTGGATCTACCGGCCTTTAGGGATAGAGACCCTAAGGCCTAGGAAGCCTTTAAGAAGAAGATAAGGAACAAGATAAGTCGCGATTATATAGCAAGCAGCGAAGAAGACAAACTAGCCTATCTAGAGGCGCGACTAGAAGATGTTAGGGGTTTAAGAATCTTGATTTAAAAACTTAAAGCTAGGTATCTATATAAAGGAACTAATAGGTAGTTCCTTCGTCGTCTGCTACTGTACATTTTGTACCTACAAAGCAAGCCAGCAATTTCCCTCTATATAGGGGTGCAGAGATTCCCTCTGTATAGGGGTATAGAGATTTCCCTCTGTATAGAGGGCAAGAGTTCTCCCCTGCATAGGGGTGCAGGATTTTCCCTCTATACAGAGTTGCGGGATTTTCCTCTATATAGAGGGTAGGGTCGTGCTGGCGCTGCTAAGTCGCAATCCTTAGGACAATAGCTAGTTTAGGTCTAGGACCTAGCAGGGCAGCGTCCCCTAACAATACTCCCCTCCCTCCTTATAGTGTTGCCTTCGTACGCTGTCGCACTGTACACCCTAAGCTCCTAGCGTTCCCTTTGCAACTAGTGCTTTCCTGTACTCGTCCGGTCGTCTATAGAGTTGCCGGTCGTCTAGGCACTTGCCCTCTAATAGTGCCCGTTAGGTGCTCCTGCCCTGTAGGTAACTAAGGCTCCTAGTAGCAGTTGCCTCGTTTGATATCGCCTTATATAGCGGGCAGTCGCTCTATATATTAGGTCCCCCTTCCTATCTTTCTCTTTCTTATCCTCTTATCTACGTTCTGCCTATCTGCCGCCTACCTTATCTGTCTATCTATCTATCTATCTATCTATCTACCTATCTACTATTACTACCCCTACTATGCCCTGCAGTCCGGCTGTCCGGTCCCGGCGTAGTTCTGTCGTAGCTGCTAGTCCTTCTGCTTCTCCCTGTCTAGCTAGCCTTCTATAACACTTCTATCTCTAGGAATAGAATGCTTAGTACAACTAACAGCTCTAGTTTAGGTTCGTACAGATCCTCCCTTTCTGTACGATCCTAACTAACGACCTTAGGTGCTTTACTAATAAGCAGTAGGACGCTGCCGAGCTTCTATTCTATTTGTTTTAGTACGACCCTGCCTGTATTATGCCCTAACGAATCGCTATAGCGCGCCTGTCGTACGTTAACGCTATCCTTATCGCTACCTGTAGCCGATCCTATACTGCCTACACTAACTCCCTCTAGGGCTTATTTGCCCTATACCGCCTGCCTAGGTTCTAGGCCGGCGTATATGCGTCTTGTAAGTAGAAGGATAGCTCTTAAAACTGCTCCCTGCACTGTCTAGGGGAGGCCTATAGGGGCGCGTCCCTGCTTATCGGTAATAAGCCGGACAGCGGCTAGGGGGACTAGGAGATTGTTAAGATATCGGACAGTAAGCCGCTAGCCTTAACGTCGACCGCTCTCGTTAAGTAGCGTAGCGGCTAGTAAGCCGTTCTTACTGTAGGTTCGGGAGGTGTAGTAGATAAGATATCCTATACAGTCCTACTTCTATTTCCTTTTTAGTCTTATTCCTACCTGTCTCCTAGATGTTCTCTCTACTGCCCTATTCTGTACGATGCAGTACCGGTAGGGTCCTGTACGGTCCTACGCCCTCAATCTCGTCCCTTTTAGCAACTTAATATTGCTAGTAGCTGTCCTGTGCCTAGGACAGGCTGCTACCTGTCTACGCTATACGGCCTAGTTTTGCTATAACTAGTTAGGGGGATGTCTCTCCTCCTACCTGTCTAGTGCTAATATGTCCTAGAGAGTCTCGTACAGTTCCTATATAGGCTCTGCCTGTTGCGGCGGCAGAAAGGGGTAGGACGGAGTAATAGAGTAGACCCTTGGAATTTCGGCTCGGCCCTTCCGGACCGAGCCGGGCCTTAGCACGCCACCCCTAAAGATCTCGCCTACCACTATATAGATTCCTTTCCCTCCTTAGTTCGAGATATAGTTATCAAAAAGGCCGTATTAAATTATATCTGCGTGCCCGGATTATTATATCTCGAACTCACTCCCTACACTAACACCGCGCTACGCGAAAGGGACCGTTGAATTATCCGGACCCCTGAATAACGCACGCGTACTAACACACCAAACCAAACAACCCCAGTACTGTAAGAAAGCTATAGAGAGTTTCTCAGCGGTAGAGAGCGGCGTTACAGGCCGAAGCAGAAGCAGAAGAGAAAAGACAGACAGAGCGAGCAGGCGCTCTAGTGTTATTAATAATAAGTTCATTATTAGAGGTTTTACAGCAGAAGAGACCGCAGAGATTAAGGAACGAATAAGCGAATACAAGAAAATCTACGACTGTACGCTTAAGGAACTTAAGGATTACGTAAACGAGAACAGAGTAGGAAAGGTCTACGACAGCATAGACCTTATTAAGAAGCCGTTTTACAGAACCCTAGAAGAAAAGAGACAGTTAAGAGAGGAAGTAGAGACGGTAAGAGCTAAGAAGGAATCGGCCGAGACTATTATAGATGTGCTGGAAAACCAAGCGGCGAACCGACTAGCACAATTAAAAGCAATAAAGGCTTAGCTAGATAAGATAGAAGCAGCGATGTCGTCGGCGCTGCCACCGCATCGAGAAGAACAAGCAGAGACCGCCTTACCGGCGGCCTACAGTTAAGGCGGCACGTTAATAACGTTACTACCGGATCTACCGGCGTTTAGAGGCAGAGATCCTAAGGATTAGGAAGCATTTAAGAAGAAGATAAAGAACAAGATAGGTCGAGACTATACCGGAAACAGCGCCGGAGATAGATTGGCATACCTGGAATCGCAATTAGAAGGTAAAGCTTTTTCGCTAGTAGCGGACCTAGAAGAGGTAACCGCTAAAGAAGCGATTAAAGCGCTGGATTAACGCTTCGGAGACCCCTTCCGGAAGAAGACGGCCCGTAAGCAGCTGGACAAGATCAACTAGAACCGGCAGACGTTCGAGGAGTTCTACGGATTGTTTAGAAAATATGCGATTAGGGCCCAAGTAGCGGAAGATAAGCAGCTCTACCTACTAAGGCAGAAGCTGAACCCTGAACTGGCCGCCGCTATAGCGTCTGTGGAAGACGAAGACCTTAAGAGCTTCGTGCACCGAGCGAGAGTTACTACGAGAAATTTGAGCGCTTACGCGAAATTACGCGAATCGAACCAGAAGCCGTTATTAACGCAGACAACGAGACCCCCTGCGCTTTTCCAGAGAGCACCCCAGCAGCTACCTTATCAGTCACTGCGTTCGTCGTTCGTCCCTACCTGTTACGCGTATAGAAAGCCTGGCTATATCGCTACGAGATGCCAATTAACGGCCTAGCAGAAGCAGGAGTATCGTGTTATAAAGCAGCCGCAGCTGCAGCTACCGAGAAAGACTATACAAGCTATAGAGCCGGCTCCGAACGACACCGACAGTGTAGACAGTGGAGTGCTACTGCGAATCCTAGGAAAAGACCAGCTGGAAGGATAGGCCCCCTATCTAGCGTAGAAAAAAGGGCACCAACAAGAACTACGTTACAGAAAGATAAGAGCATCAACAGCTGCAGCGATCCGCTCTTAGCGGCGGTGGAAGTAAACACAGAAACAGCTATTATCCTTCTAATTACTGTCCACCCCCTTGACGGATCGAGCAAACCACTTTAGCTAAGAGCTTTTATCGACACGGGGGCCCTTATCGGAGCGGCTATCTACTATCGATTAGTTCAAAAGCTGATAAAAGGATATAGCTATCCAGTAGAGCTAGCATCGCCGATACGGATTTCGGCGTACAACGGACAGGACACAGAGAGTGTCACGCATTATATGCCATTAAGGACCACCCTGGCAGGTCGCACTACGGAAGCGACGTTCCGAATTATAGATATCGGAAGGTTTAACATTATTATAGGGCAGAAATAGATAAAGAACCAGGGAGCAATTATTGACGTAGGTAAAGGCATACTCGGATTCAGAACACTATACAGCAGCTCCGCCGCTGTCAGATCAGTTACTGAGGTCGCAGTAGAACCGAACGTTACTACTATCGAAGAGGTTCTGAAGGATCGGTCCGACCCTTAAGACACGATCGGAATAATGAGTTCAGAAGCTTTGCCGACCCTCGCGAGGTCGTTAGACAACGAGATTTATGCTATCTTAATAAAAGACATCGAAGACTACCGGAAGATAATAGCGGAAGAAGAAGTAGATCTATTAGAGGTGTTACTGAAAGAACTCTATAGTTACACTGACGTGTTCTTAAAGGCTAACTCCAACCTCCTACCGCTTTACCGACCAGAATATAACAACAAGATCCGGCTAAAAGAAGGGGCTGCGCTGCCGAGAACGGAACCCCTAAGACGCTTATCGCCAGCCGAGCTGGACCAGGTAGAAGTGTTTGTTAGAGAAAACTTGGCAAAGAAGTTCATTACGCCAAGCTTAGCGGAATATGCGTTACCGATTCTTTTCGTGCAGAAACCCGGAGGTGGTCTCCGACTATGTGTAGACTACCGAGGCCTTAATAAGGTCACTAAGAGAGATGTGTATCCGCTGCCTCTAATCGATAAGACTATACAACGAGTAGCTAAGGCTAAGTAGTTTAGCAAGCTGGATATTCGCTAAGCATTCTATCGATTAAGGAACAAAGAAGGACAAACGGAAGACCTTACGACATTCGCTACGCGTATAGGTAATTTCAAGTAGTTAGTGATGCCTTTCGGACTTACTAACGCGCCGGCTGTGTAGCAACGCTTTATAAACTACACTTTTATAGACATGCTAGAACGGTTCGTTTTAATCTACTGAGACGACATTCTGATCTACACCGAAGGAATGAGAGAGCAACATACGGACTACATTAAGAGGGTGTTAAAGAGACTCTGCGAGGTCGGATTGAACGCAGACACGAAGAAGAGCGAGTTCTATTAGACCGAAGTCAAATATCTCGGTCTTATCGTCGGAAGAGAAGGAATTCGGATAGACCTGTCGAAAGTGGCCGCCGTCGCGGAATGGAAGCAACCGACATCCGGAAACACTACGCAAATCAGAGCGTTTCTCGGATTCTGTAGCTACTATCGACGGTTTATTAAGGACTTCAGCAAGATAGCGAGACTACTGAATAAGGCGTTGAAGAAGGAGGCCGCTAGCCTATAGAATAAGAAGTGTACAGAAGCTTTTAACTAACTAAAGGAGGCGGTAGCCTTAGCGCTAGTGCTAGCGCACTTTAGACCGGAAAAGACGATCTACGTAGAGACAGACGCTTCCGACACAGTAACAGTAGGGGTCCTTTCTTAATATGCTAACGACGACGAAACGCTCTATCCAGTGGCTTTCTTTAGCAAGTCTATAAATAATGCTAAACGGAACTACGCTATCTATAATAAAGAACTGCTGGCTATTATTCAGGCCTTTAAAGAGTGGAAACCGGAGCTTATAGCTAGACAGAGCACGATCCAGGTCCTTACGGACCACCAGTTACTGACCTACTTTATAAAGACGCAGAAGCTATTACGCTGCCAAGCCCGGTAGGCAGCCTACTTATCCGGATTCGACTTCAAGATCACTTATCGACCTGGAGCTCAAAATAGAAAGGCTAATGCGCTAACGAGAAGAGAAGGAAAGACTAGCCGAGCGAAGGAAGATCCGAACATGTTTCAGAAGGTGCTAACAGAACGAATAGTAGACGCCGAGGTGTTAAAAGAGGTAGGGATCTGTGCAGTAGAGCCGCTAATTAAAGAAGAGACGCTGTACGAGAAAGTGGAACGGCTTAATTAGCAGCAGAAGCTCGGCAAAACCGGCTTAGGGAAACTGATCGTTCCGGAAGAACTAATCACCGAGGTTATCAAGCTAGTCTATAGCTCTACGGACGTTGGTTACGCAGGATCGAAGAAGACGATAAAAGCAATAAGGACGAACTACTAGTTTCTGCGAATCTTCGAGCGGATACATCGGTTTATTACTAACTGTTACGTATGCCGAGCAGCGAAGCTACGTTACGGCCTTCCGGCCGGCCTGCTAAAGTCACTTCCGATCCCTAAGAAACTATAGCAGCACATTACGATAGACTTCGTAACCGGCCTGCCGGATTCCGATGGGTACGATGCCACGCTTAATGTAGTAGATCGACTAAGCAAGGAACGTTATTTCATCCCCTGCCGAGCTAAGGATAAAGGAACTACTGCAGAAGAAACAGCGAGAATGTTAATACAATACGTATAGAAGCACTATAGGCTGCTGGACACTATTACTACGGATAGGGGTCCTTAATTTACCGCAGACGTATAGAAAGCCATTAACCAAGCCCTCGGAATTCGTAGAAAGCTCAGCACGGCCGCTTACCTTCAGACCGACGGACAGTCGGAAGTAGCTAACCATAAGATAGAAAAGTATCTAAGAATCTTCTGCGGCTATTATTAAGCAGAATAGGTTAAGGTGTTGCCGATGGCCGAATTCTGCGCAAACTCTGCACGATCGGAAGCTACCTTACTGGCGCCGTTCGAGATAACTTACAGCTATCTTCTAAGGATAAGCTTTTAACTACCGAACGAACCCAGCTCTTTAGAACTCTCTACTACTACCTTGTCGAAGAGAACAGCCGCGGCGGCGGCAGAAGCGCTCCGATCCCAGATAGAAGAAGCGATCAAGGTAGCGAAAGAAGCAATGGAATCAGCTTAGAAGAAGATAGTAACTCGAGCCAATAAAAAGAGGTTACTAATAGAATTCGAGGAAGGCTAAAAGGTATAGCTCAACACGCGGAACCTAAGGCTAAAAGGCAACGCGAAGCTCAACCCTCGTTACGTAGGTCCGTTTAAGATAATAGAAAAGAGGTCGCCGGTAACCTACTAGCTCCAGCTGCCGAAATCGTTCCGGATCTACGATGTCTTCCATTTAGATCTGCTAAGCCTAGACCCTAAAGATAGTCTTCCGGATCAGGGGTTCGCCGAACCCCTACTAATCGAAATAGACAGAAAAGAAGAAGAATAGGAAGTTGAAGATATTATAGACGTAAGAAGACAAAGGGGATCCATCGAAGCGAGGATCTTATAGAAAGGATAGCCGGAAGACTACGAATGGTATCCGGCCGAGAACCTACGGAATTCGGCAGAGCTGCTAAGAGAATTTTACGCCCGGAACCCGAAGAAGCCGAGACCTAAGTAGCTCGACAGTTAAAAAGAAGGCCAAGTCCGCTCTATCGGCACGGAAGCCGAAGAAAACGATCGTAACGGTCGCTTCGCTGGAATCTTCGGATCGGCCACTACCTATCTTCGCATCGGCAGGAAGCTCGCCGACGCTATAAATCGGCGCCGACGCCTCCAGCCCTGCAGTAGGTAAGGTCTTTAGTAGAGAAAGAAAAAAGAAGAAGATAAGGAGCCGCAGATGGATCTATATAGACCTATACAATAGCGCACAGACCGGTTACGCCGCAGCTTTAGTGACCGCTGGCTCCAATCAGATAGAACAAATTAGATAGACGCCAAGTGAAGACGCCAGATAGTAACGATGTAAAAAAAAAAAAAAAAAAAAAAAAGAGGACGAACAGATAAGTAAGCGGTCGAGGGCGACCGCTAATAAGGGAGGGGGGTGGTGTTGCGGCGGCAGAAAGGGGTGGGACGGAGTGATAGGGTAGACCCTTGGAATTTCGGCTCGGCCCTTCTGGACTGAGCCGGGCCTTGGCACGCCACCCCTAAAGCTCTCGCCTACTACTACATAGATTCCTTTCCCTCCTTAGTTCGAGATATAGTTATCAAAAAGGCCGTATTGAATTATATCTGCGTGCCCGGATTACTGCCTACCCTGTCTACTTAACTAGGTATTCTACCCTCTTCTGCTTCCTCTAGCTCTTAAGGATTTCTTCTACCTCGTATTCCTCCTAGTCCTTAGTAATAATCGCTAGGGGCTGTACGTCGTCTATCTTCTAGTATAGAAGGGGGTCTATATATACTAGCTATACGAGGTCTATATAGAAAACCGGATAGATCCCTAGGGGAGTGTTAAGTCGTATAGCGTATGTCCCTACTAGCTGGACTACTGTAAACTTCCGGTTCTTCTAGTCTAGTTTCTTACTTAGCTAGTCTATACAGATGTTGCGCTAGCTTAGCTATATCTTATCCCCTGCCTTATACCTTAGTACAGCCTGTCGTCTCTTATTAGCCCGTTCTTCTGCATTCTATTAGGCTATAGCTAGGCTTGCTTTTGCCTATTAGTAGGGGTTCGTAATCGTCCGTACAATAGCTTCCCCTTGCTAAATTAGGGAGTGTATAGGGCGTAGGGTAGTGCTGCTTAGAGTTGGCGGGAGTGGGGAGTAGTTGTACCTATAGACTATAAAGAAGGGGGACAGGCCTGTAGCGTTAGCCGTATAGCTATTTATAGCCAGTTCTACTAAGGGGAGGAGGCGGTTCTATTTGGTCTAGTTATAGTTAACATACGCCTAGAGGTACGCTTCTAGTGTTAAATTGACTCTCTCTGTCGCACCGTCTGTCTGTAGGTGCTATGCGGTTAATAGGCGACGTTCTACGTTTAATAATTGGCAGATCCTTGCCTAGAGCTAGCTCGTAAACTGTGTTCCCTAGTTAGATACAATTAACCTAGGGAATCCGTACTTGCTAAACGTCGTCTGTATAAACGCCTAAGCAGTGTCTTCGGCCGTAGTAGAGCTTATTCCCTCTAGTATTACCCTCCTCGTTAGCTTGTCCGTTACTACTATAATGTTCTGTCGTCCGTAGATCTTAGGGAGGTCTGTAATAAGGTCTACTGTTAGATCTTGCTATAGCCGGTCCAGTATTAGTAGGGATTTTAACAGGCTGTGCTTTAGTTTATACTCGGGCTTCGTCTGTCTACAGACATTACAGTTCTGTACAAACCTATAGATGTCCTTTGCTATCGCTAGCTAGTAGTATTCCCTAGCGACGAAGCTGTACGTCTCCTCGCGCCCGAGGTGTCTAGTTGCTATTAAGTTATATACCTGTTGTATTAAGCTCGTACAGAGCTTCTCGTCTGTATAGACCTAAATCCGGTTCCTAAACTTCAGGTTATTCTCTTCGTCTACTATACACTCTGCTGCTAACACCTTAAGGTTAAGCTCTATAGGGAGCTTCCGCTGTCCTTCTTAGATCGCTGTACAGGCTTTTCGATAGACGTCGTCTTTTTCTACTGCCTCCTCCTAAGCCTATAGCTAGGGTTCCTATATATATGTCGCTGCTAGGCGGATAGCGCCTTCGCCCAGTTCCTCCTTAAATATCTAGAATGTTCGTAATTTTAGTTAGTCGTTATTATACGTCGCTAGCATATCCTAGTCTCGTCTAGATAGTACGTTAGCTCTACTGTTGTCCTTTCTTTGCGATACTAGAGTCTTAAATTAAAGCGGCTTAGATATATCGCCTATTGTACGTGTCTCTTAGAGAGTTTTTAAGGTTGTATAAAATACTCGAGATTCTTATAGTTAGTTAGGGGGAGAAACTTAGGAACCGAGCGGAGTTCTCCGTCCTACGCCTTGCAGCACTGTACGACTGCTAACAATTCCTTGTCGTAGATAGGGTAGTTACATTCGGCTAGGGAGTTCTTCTTAGAGAAATACGTACGTAGGTATATAGGAGGCCGTCTAGGCCTACCTACAAGAGGATACCTCCTATATAGTAACCTAAGGAGTCGGTTTCTAGTATCGTCGTCCGTTCTAGATCGAAGGCGGCAAGCGTTAGACCTGTAGTAAAGAGTTCATTTAGCTTGTTGAAACTCCTATCGCATTCCTCTGTCTACGCGAACTGCCTGTACTTATATATTAGCTTAACTAGGAGGCGTACTATCTCTAAGTAGTTCTGTATAAACTAGCAGTAGAAGTTAACAAACCTAAGGAATTCTCGTACGCTCTTAATACTCGTAGGAGGCTTCTATTGTTCAATAGCATTAATCTTCTTCCTGTCTATACAAATGCCCTTTCCTGCCTTAATAATAAATCCTAGGTATTTCGTACGCTGTATACCGAATTCGTATTTGTTATTATCGAGGTACAATCTAGCCTGTTAGAGACGGTCTAGCACTTTCTTAACATCCTGTACGTAGTTCTTGCAGGTGCTGTCTGTAAATACTAGGGTGTCGTCGAGGTATACAGAGCAGATATTGTTTAGGAGTCTCTATAGGGACCTGTTAATATACCTCTAGAAGGTTGCTAGCGTATCTGCAAGGCTGAAAGGAATAACAAGCTACTCGAAAAAACCGTACTTTATACAGAAAGCGGTTATCTATTCGCATCCTTCCTTAATCTGTATCTTGTAGAAGGCTAAGACAACGTTAAGCTTCGTAAACTACTTTGCCTTGCTAATCCGTTCGAGGGTCTCCTTAATAAGGGGTAGGGGGTACCAGTCCTTCTTAGTAATTGCGTTAATGCCTCTATAGTCTACATAGAAACGCAAGCCGGCCGAGCCTTCCTTATAGACGAACAGTACTAGGGCTCTAGCCGAGGACATACTTGCGTAGATAAAACCTTTAGCAAGTAGGTCGTCTAGTGTCTTACGTAGTACTAGGAGTTCTCTAGAGAACATGCTATACAGTAGGCTGTACGGTACTTCGGGCAGGCTTCTATCCGGGCGGTGCTCGAGGTTAATATTGTAGTCGATTCCTTCGCCTTAGTGTAGAGGTAATTTTAAGGCCGATTTTGGTTTAAAGAGGTCTAGGTATGCCGAGTATTCTAGTAGGAGCTTCGTTTAGGGGTCCGTAGCTTTCTTAGTTGCTAAGGCCTTCTCGATGTCTATAGTTGCAGTATTGACCTTAGCGTTTAGGCCTGCTTTTCCCTCGGCATTAGTGTTAACCTTAGCGTTGGCATTGCCGCCTAGTAGAACTCGCCCCTAGTCTCGGAGCCTCTGCTTCGTAGCTGCTAGGTACAGGCGTCCCTGTCTAACGTCGAGCTTGCCCCGCTAGCGCTCTATCTATAGTTTCCCTAATATTAGGTCGTACCCCAACTTGTCTCGTACGACGTAGAGGTACGAGTCCCGCTTACAATGTCCCTGCAGCTCTATTGTTATTTTTACTATATAGGTAATGTCCGGCCCTCGTCTGCTAATGCCTAGTATATATATAGATACAGTAGGGGTCGTCTCGATATAGTGTTTCTGTACGAAGCTTTCGCTAATAACTCTGTATACTAAACACCCTATGTTAATTAGCGTTCGTGCAGTAGCGGTCCTGTTTAGCGTAGGTCGTACAATAAACGGTGTAGTCGTTATATAGTTGCTCTTAAAAGATAGCTAAGTAGTGCTTTAATTTGGCAATCTATCTTGTATATACCTCCGGCCGAGCCTTCGCTTAGAGGTTATTCTTTTCCCAACTTGTCGTTATCCGAGGGGAACTCTTAGGTCTCGGATTAGGGTGCTACAGTTGCTACCCTAGCAGTGGCCGGCCGTCCCCTAGGTCTCTCTGCTAGTCGAAGTCCGCAATTCTGTACAGTATACCCTGTCTAGCTATACTAGTAGCAGCTCCCTTCTGCTCTCCTTTTGCTAAAGGTAGCTATATCTACCTACTGCGTTCTCTTAGCGTTAGCTCTTAGCCGTATAGTAACGGCTGCCGCTACTCTCGTCGTTATTAGCTTATAGTCTATAGCGTCCTGCTACTAGTAGATAGGTTGTCGCATTTCGTAGGCGCAGCTTATCTGTCTAAGCCTATACTGTTAGTTATTAATTATCCTAAGGAGATTATAGAACGCCTTATACAAGGCTAGCTATATAACGCCTACTAGTCCTATTATAATCTCCCTAGAGAGGCTGACTTCTAAGGTAGTAACCTTTACCCTGTCCTCCTAAAGGAGGCCTCCTGCTTTAGCTAGGGTTTGGTCGTATTCTGCAAGGAACTCTCGTATAGACTTGCGTCCTTGCTTTATAGTGTTAAGCCGTACGAGGGCTCGGCTCTCGCGGTCTAGGTCCTTGTAGCTCCTGTTAAGAGCTGCCTAGAGAAACGCTATAGTTGCCTCTACTAGACTAGCAATAGCAGTTTCGTAGTACGGCAGAATTCGTGCTGCTGTCTTGCCCTTTAACCTCCTAAAGAGGTACACTACCTTGTTAAGCTCGGTTAGGTATACTAATAAGTTAACTAGAAGCTTAGAGCGTATCTAGACAGCCTAGGAGGGGTACTTAGCCGGTGTCTCGCCGTTGTAGGTAGTGACGTTAGGGAGTTTGTTCTTTTAGGCCGTAGTGTCGGGCGTCGTGTTCGTCGTTGTTGTCGTAGGGGTCGGATCGCAATCGGACGCCCTAAGCTGTCGGAGCTCCTGTTCCTATCGGGTAATCGTAGAGGCCTAATAGCCTATTTATTCTTTGAGCTAGCTCGTACAAGCTATTAGCTCTGTATATATACGGTTTATATAGTCCTGCATGTCTGTAGTATCTATAGGGATAGCGTTGTCTATCTTTGTTATATTACTGCAGTTACCGACAGTAAGATTAGTTCCTAATGTTGGGAGTTTAAGAATCTTGATTTAGAAACTTAAAGCTGGGTATCTATATAAAGAAACTAATAGGCAGTTCCTTCGTCTTCTGCTACTGTACATTTTGTACCTACGAAGCAAGCCAGCAATTTTCCTCTGTACAGAGGTGCAGAGATTTTCCTCTGTACAGAGGGCAAGAGTTCTCCCCTACGTAGGGGTACAGGATTTTCCCTCTATATAGGGTTGTAGGATTTTCCTCTGTATAGAGGGTAGGGTCGTGCTAGCGCCGCTAAGTCGCAATCCTTAGGACGACGGCCAGTTTAGGTGCAGGACCTGGCAGGGCGGCGTTCCCTAACAGAAGGTAAAGCGTTCTCGCTAGTAGCAGACCTAGAAGATGTAACCGCCGACGAAGCTATTAAAGCCCTAGACCAACGCTTCGGAGACCCTTTCTACAAGAAGACGGCCTATAAGCAACTAGACAAGATTAGCTAAAACTAGCTAATGTTCGAGGAATTTTACAGACTGTTTAGGAAATACGCTATTAGAGCTAAAGTTTCTAAGGATAAACAGCTACACTTACTAAAGCAGAAGTTAAACCCTAGACTAGCTAGAGCTAGAGCTTTAGTAGAAGACGAAGACCTTAAAGGCTTCGTACACTAGGCGAGAGTTACCGCTAGAAACTTAAACGTATACGGAAAATCGGCAGCACGCGAACCGAACTAGAAGTCGTCGCTAGCGCAGACGACGCGACCTTCTGCTCCTTTCCGACGAGGCCCCTAGCAGCTATCCTATTTACTGCGTTCGCCGTTCGTCCCTACTTGCTATACGTATAGAAAGCCTAGCTATATCGCTACTAGATACTAAGTAACGACTTAGCAGAAGCAGGAATACTGTGCTACGAAGCCGCTGCTGCTAAGGAAGACTATCTAAGCTATACAGCCGGCGCCGAACGATACTAACAGTATAGACAGTAGGGTGCTATTAAGGATCTTAGGAAAAGATCCGCTAGACGGATAGGCCCCCTACCTAGCATAAACAATAGGGCACTGCTACGAACCGCATTGCTAGAAGAAGGAGAGAGCATTAATAGCTGTAACGATCCGCTCTCGGCAGTGGTAGAAGTAAATACGGAAACTGCTATTATCCTTCTAATTACCGTCTACCCCCTGAAGGGCTTATACTGTCCCCTTTAATGAAAAGCCTTTATCGATATAGGGACACTTATCGGTACGGCAATTCACTATCGACTAGTTTAGAAACTAAAGAAGGGATATAGCTATCTAGTGGAACTAGCGTCGCTAACGCGAATTTCGACATATAATAGACAAGACACGGAGAGCATTACGCATTATGTGCCGTTAAAGACTACCCTAGCTAGTTGCACTACAGAAGCAACGTTCCGAATTATAGACATCGGACAGTTTAACATTATTATAGGGCAGAAATAGATAAAGAACTAGAAAGCCGTTATCGACATAGATAAAGGCATACTAGGGTTTAAAACCTAGCAGAACGGCACTGCTGCTATCGAATCGGCCACTTTCGCTACTGCAAAGCTAAATGCTGCGGCTATTAACGCGGTTCCGGCCAACCGTTCCGATCCCACAGATACCGTCGGAATAATAAGCTCGGAAGCCCTAACGACTCTCGCGAAGTTGCTAGAGAATAAGATCTACGCTATCTCGATAAAAGACATCGAAGATTACCGAAAGATAATAGCGGAAGAAGAAGTGGATCTGCTAGAGGTGTTGCCGAAAGAACTCTATAGCTACGCTAATATATTCTTAAAAGCCGACTCTAACCTCCTACCGCTCTATCGACCAGAATACGATAACAAGATCCGACTAAAAGAAGGAGCCGCGCTGCCGAGGACCGAACCCCTAAGACGACTGTCGCCGGCCGAGCTGGACTAAGTAGAAGTGTTTGTTCGAGAAAACCTAGCGAAGAAGATTATTACACTAAGCTCTACTAAGTATATATTGCTGATCCTTTTTATACAGAAACCTAGAGGTAGCCTCCGGCTGTGCGTAGATTCCCGAGGCCTTAATAAGGTTACTAAGAGAGATATATACCTGCTGCCGCTAATTGATAAGACTATATAACGAGTGGCGAAAGCTAAGTAGTTTAGCAAGCTGGATATTCGCTAAGCGTTCTATCGACTAAGGAACAAAGAAGGACAGACCGAAGACCTTACGACGTTCGCTACGCGCATAGGCAACTTTAAGTAGCTAGTTATGCCTTTCGGACTTACTAATACGCCGGCGGTGTAGCAGCGTTTTATAAATTACATCTTTATAGACATGCTAGAGCGGTTTGTGTCCATTTACCTAGACGACATCCTTATCTACACCGATAGAATAAGAGAGCAACATACGGACTACGTCGAGAGAGTGCTGACTAGGCTCTACGAGGTCGGGTTAAACACGGATACGAAGAAGAGCGAGTTCTATTAGACCGAAGTCAAATATCTCGGTCTTGTTGTTAGAAGAGAAGGTATTCGGATAGACCCCTTAAAGATCGCTGCTATAGTAGAATAGAAGCAGCCGAAGTCCGGAAACACTACCTAAATTAGAGCTTTTCTTAGGTTCTACAGTTACTATCCTCGATTTATTAAGGACTTTAGCAAGATAGCAAGACTCCTAAACAAGGCACTAAAGAAGGAAGCCGCTGGCCTATAGAATAAGAAGTGTATAGAGGCTTTTAACTAACTGAAAGAAGCGGTGGCCTCGGCGCTAGTGCTAGCGCACTTCCGACCGGAAAAGACTATCTACCTAGAAACAGACGCTTCCGACATAGTAACAGTAGGGGTCCTTTCTTAATACGACGACGACAGCGAGACCCTCTATCCAGTAGCCCTCTTTAGCAAGTCTATAAATAAGGCTAAGCGGAACTACGCTATCTACAACAAGGAGCTATTAGCTATTATCCAAGCTTTCGAGGAGTGGAAGCTGGAGCTTATAGCTAGAAAAAGCATAGTCTAGGTCCTTACGGACTATTAGTTGTTAACCTACTTTATAAAGACGTAGAAGCTCTCGCGCTGCCAGGCTTAGTAGGCTGCCTACTTATCTAGATTCGACTTTAAGATTACTTATCGACCTAGAGCTTAAAACAGAAAGGCTAACGCGCTAACAAGAAGAGAGGGGAAGACTAGCTGCACAAAGGAAGATCTAGACATGTTTTAGAAGGTGTTAACTAAGCAGATAGTAGACGCCGAGGTGTTAAAAGAAGTAGGAATCTGCGCGATAGAGCCAGTAACCGAGGAAGAGATGCTTTGCAAAAAAGTAAAGCAGCTTAACTAGCAATAGAAGCTCGGCAAAACCGGTTTAGGGAAGTTAATAGTTCTAGAAGAACTAATTATAGAGATTATCTAGTTAGTTAATAGTTCTAAGGATGTTGGCTACGCTAGTACAAAGAAGACGATAGAGGCTATAAGAACGGTCTACTAGTTTCTGCGAATCTTCGAGCGGATCCACTAGTTTATCGCTAAGTATTACGTGTATTGAGCTGCGAAGCTGCGCTACGGCCTTCTAGCCGGTCTACTAAAGCTACTGCCAATTCCCGAGAAACTGTAGCAGCAGATTACGATAGATTTCGTAACCGGCCTGCCGGATTCCGATAGATACAATGCTACCCTTAAAGTAGTAAATCGGTTAAGCAAGGAACGCTACTTTATCCTCTGCTAAGCAAAGGACGAAGGCACTACTACAGAAGAGACAGCAAGGATGCTAATTTAGCACGTATAGAAGCACTATAGCCTACTGGACACTATTACTATAGATAGGAGTCCTTATTTTACTGCTAATATATAGAAGGCTATTAACCAAGTTCTCGGAATTCGCAGAAAGCTTAGCATAGCCGCTTACCCTTAGACCGACAGTTAGTCTAAGTAGCTAACCGTAAGATAGAAAAATATCTACAGATCTTCTATAGCTATTATTAAGAAGAATAGGTTAAGGTATTGCCGATAGCTGAATTCTGCACTAACTCGGCATAGTCCGAAGCTACCTTACTAGTGCTGCTCTAGATAACTTATAGCTATCTTCTAAGAATAAGCTTTTAACTGCTGAATAAGCCTAGCTCTTTGGAGCCTTCTACTGCTACTTTGTTAAAGAGAGTCGCCGCCGCCGCGGCAGAAGCGCTTAAAAGACTCAGATAGAAGAAGCGATCTAGGTAGCGAAGGAGGCGATAGAATCGGCTTAGAAGAAGATAGTAACTCGAGCTAATAGAAAGCGGTTACTAATAGAATTTAAAGAAGGCTAAAAGGTATAGCTTAATACACAGAACCTAAGGCTAAAAGGCAACGCTAAGCTTAACCCCTGCTATATAGGTCCGTTTACGATAGTAGAAAAGAGGTCGCCGGTAACTTATCGGCTCTAGCTACTAAAGTCGTTCCGAATCTATAATGTTTTCTACTCGGATCTGTTAAGTCTAGACCTAGAAGACGGTCTTCTAGAACAGGGGTTCGCTAAACCCCTACTAATCGAGATAGACGGTAAAGAAGAAGAGTAGGAGGTAGAAGACGTAATAGACGTAAAGAAGATAAGGGGGTCTATTAAAGCGAGGATTTCGTAGAAGGGATAGCTGGAAGACTATAAATAGTATCTAATCGAGAATCTCTGGAATTCGGCAGAGCTACTAGAGGAGTTCTATATCCGGAATCCAAAGAAGCCGAGACCTAAGTAGCTCCGAAGCTAATAGCTCCGGAAGAGATAGAAGAAGAAGAAAAGGCCGCGTCTGCTCTATTAGTGCAAAAACCGATAGAAACGATCGCAGCAGTGCGCTTATAAAAGGGGCTTAAGAATCTTGGTTTAGAAACTTAAGGCTAGGTATCTATATAAAGGAACTAATAGGCAGTTCCTTCGTTGTGCACTGCTGTACAATTTGTACCTACGAAGCTAAGCCAGCAATTTCCCTCTATATAGGAGTGCAAGGTTTACACTCTGTACAGAGGGTCGAGAGTTTCCCTCTATACAGTAGTACAGAGTTTTCCCTCCGTTAAGAGGGGCAGCAATTTCTCTCTATATAGGGTTATAGGATTCTCTCTCTATACAGGAGTGGGGTCGTATCGGTAACTCTGTATAGAGGGTAGGGTCGTGCTAGCGCTGCTAAGTCGCAGTCCTTAGGGCGATAGCTAGCTTAGGTCCAGGACCTAGGCTGGACAGCGCCCCCTAACAATACCCCCTCCCTTCTTATAGTACTTCTTTCGTACGACAGCGTGTCGTACGGCCTTAGCTCCTAGGGTTCCTCTTATGGGTCGCGATTTCCGTCTCCGTCCGGTCGTCTATAGTCGACTGTCGTCTAGGCACTTGCTAGTCGGCAATGTCTGCTAGATGCCCTCCCTGTTGTTGCTAGGGCCTCGGGTAGTAGTTGCCCGTTCGTCCTAGGTCTACCCCCTCCCTTTACGCTGCTGCAACCTTAGCCCTATCTATCTAGATCCTATAGCTAAGGCGGAGGAGGACCTGTAAGTAGGGAAGGCAGGTAGTGCTAGATCCCTTCTACCTAATCTTAACCGATTCTGTTTGCTACTTTAAGGATACTAAAGCTAAGGCAGAGGAGGACCTACAAGCAGTTACGAAGGTGCAGGAGGTGCTCGGTCCTGTCTGTCTATTAACCTATCTCTTGTCCCTCCTCCGTTTACCTCCTACCCTATAGCCCTAGCTGTGCACTCTGCGTCCTAACTGTACGGTCTAGTAGCAGCGGGCCGTCTGGCTCTGTCCCTATTGTTGTAGTAGCAGAAAGGAGTGGGACTAAGTAATAGGGTAGACTCTTGGAATTTCGGCTCGGCCCTCCTAGACCGAGCCGGGCCTTGGCACACTACCCCCAAAGCTCTTACCCACCACTATATAGATCCCTTTCCCTCCTTAGTTCGAGATATAGTTATCAAAAAGGCCGTATTGAATCATATCTGCGTGCCCGGATTATTATATCTCGAACTCACTTACTACACTAACTCTGCGCTGCGCGAAAGGGACCGTTAAACTATCCGGACACCTGAATAACGCACGCGCACCAAAAACACTAAACCAAACACGAGCACTATAAGACAGCTATAGAGAGCTTCTTAACAGTAGAGAGCGGCGTTACAGGCTGTAGCAGAAAGAGAAAGACTAACAGACCGAGGGATAGGCGTACTAGCATCCTCGACGACGGAATAGCCACTAAGGGCCTTATAGAAGAAGAGATAGATAAAGCGAAGAGGGGCATAGAGAGCTATGCCGAACTGTATGTACGTAAGCCGGAGGAAATAGAAGAGTATCTAGCAGAAAACAGAGCTAAGAAGGTGTTCGACATTATTACCTTCGTCGAGAAGAAGTTTTATAGGAACACGGAAGAAAACAGGAGACTAAGAGAAGAAATAGAAACAGTAATAGCCGAGAAGGAATCGGCAGAGACTATTATTAATATACTAGAAAACCAAGCGGCGAATCGACTAGCGCAACTAAAGGCAATAAAGACTTAGCTAGCTAAGATGGAAGCAGCGACGTCGTCGCTACTACACTAAGAAGAACAAGTAGAGACCGCCTTACCGGCGGCCTACAGTTAAGGTAGCACCTCGATAACGTCACTACCGGATCTACTAGCGTTTAGAAGCAGAGACCCTAAGGACTAGGAGGCGTTTAAGAAAAAGATAAAGAACAAGATAGATCGAGACTATACCGGAAACAGTGCAGGAGACAGGTTAGCATACCTGGAATCGCGACTAGAAGGTAAAGCATTTTTGTTAGTAGCGGACCTAGAAGAGGTAACCGCCGAAGAAGCGATTAAAGCGATGGATTAACGCTTCGGAGACCCCTTCCGGAAGAAGACAGCCTGTAAGCAACTAGACAAGATTAACCAGAACCGGCAGACGTTTAAGGAGTTTTACGGACTATTCCGAAAATATGCTATTAGAGCTAGAGTGTTAGAAGATAAGCAGCTTTACCTATTAAGACAGAAGCTGAACCCTGAATTGGCCGCAGCTATAGCGTCCGTAGAAGACGAAGACCTCGAAAGCTTTGTGCACAGAGCGAGAGTTACCGCCAGAAATCTAAGCGCTTACGCAAAATCGCGCGAATCAAACTAGAAGCTATCGACGATGCAGATAACACGACCCCCTGCACCTTTCCGGAGGGCACCTTAGCAGCTATCTTATTCACAGCGTTCGTCGTTCGTCCCACCTGCTACGCGTATAGAAAGCCTAGCTATATCGCTACGAGATGCCAAGCAATGGATTAGCAGAAGCAGGAGTATCGTACTACGAAGCAGCAGCTGCCGAGAAAGACTATACAAGCTATAAAGCCGGCTCCGAACGACGTAGACAGTGTAGACAGTAGAGTGCTACTAAGAATCCTGGGAAAAGACCAGCTAGAAGGATAGGCCCCCTATCCAGTATAGACAATAGGGCACCGATACAAACTATGTTGCTAGAAGGAGGAAGTATTAACAGCTGCAGCAATCCGCTTTTAGCGGCGGTAGAAGTGAATACGGAAACAATTATTATCCTTTCAATTACTGTCTACCTCCTCGATAGCTCGAGCAGACTACTTTAGCTAAGAGCTTTTATTAACATAGGAGCCCTTATCGGCGCAGCGATTCACTATCGATTGGTTCAGAAGCTAATAAACGGGTATAGTTACCTAGTAGAACTAGCATCGCTAACGAGAATTTCGGCGTACAACGGACAGGACACTGAGAGTGTTACACATTATGTACTATTAAAGACTACCCTAGCTGGTCGCACTACGGAAGCGATGTTCCGAATTATAGATATCGGAAGGTTTGACATTATTATAGGACAGAAATAGATAAAGAACTAGAGAGCTGTCGTCGACGTAGGCGAAGGTACGCTAGGGTTCAAAGACTAGCAGAGTGGAGTCGCAGCCGAATCGGCTATCGTCGTCGCTGCGAAACCGAACGCTACGACTATCGAAGAGGTTCCGACAGATCGGCCCGACCCTCTAGACACGATCGGAATAATAAGCTCAGAAGCTTTAACGACCCTTGCGAGGTCGCTAGACAATAAGATTTACGCTATCTCGATAAAAGACATCGAAGACTACTAGAAGATAATGGCGGAAGAAGAAGTGGATCCCCTAGAGGTGTTGCTAAAGGAGCTCTACAGCTACGCTAACGTGTTCTCGAAGGCTAACTCCAAACTCTTACTGCTCTACTAACCGGAATACGACAACAAGATCAGACTAAAAGAGGGAGCTACACTGGTAAGAACTAAGCCCCTAAGACGACTGTCGCTGGCCGAGCTGGACTAGGTAGAGGTGTTTGTTTGAGAGAATCTAGCGAAGAAGTTTTTTAAGCTAAGCTTAGCCGAATATACGTTACCGATTCTTTTCGTAAGGAAGCCTAGAGGTAGCCTCCAACTGTACGTAGACTACTAAGGCCTTAATAAGGTCACTAAGAGAGACGTGTATCTGCTGCCTCTAATCGATAAGACTATATAGAGGGTAGCGAAGGCTAAGTAGTTTAGCAAGTTGGATATTCGCTAAGCTTTCTATCGACTAAGAAACGAAGAAGGACAAACCGAAGATCTTACGACGTTCGCTACGCGTATAGGCAATTTCAAGTAGTTAGTAATGCCTTTTAGACTTACCAACGCGCCGGCAGTGTAGCAACGCTTTATAAACCACACCTTTATAGACATGCTAGAACGGTTCGTATCTATCTACTTAGACAACATTCTCGTCTATACTAAGGGAACTAGAGAGCAACATACGGACTACATTAAGAGGGTATTAAAGAGACCCCGCGAGGTCGGATTAAACGCGGACACGAAGAAGAGCGAGTTTTATTAGACCGAAGTTAAATACCTCGGTCTTATTGTTAGAAGAGAAGGGATTCGGACAGACCCCTTAAAAGTCGCCGCCGTCGCAGAATAGAAGCAGCAGAAATCCGGAAACACTACATAAATCAGAGCGTTTCTCGGATTCTGCAGCTATTATCGGCAGTTTATTAAGGACTTTAGCAAGATAGCGAGACCCCTAAACGAAGCGTTAAAGAAGGAGGCCGCTAGCCTATAGAATAAGAGGTGTACGGAAGCCTTTAACTAGCTAAAAGAGGCAGTGGCTTCAGCGCTAGTGCTAGCACACTTCCGACTGGAAAAGATAATCTACGTAGAAACGGATGCGTCCGACATAGTAACAGTAGGAGTCCTTTCTTAATACGCTAACGACGACGAGACCCTCTATCCGGTAGCTTTCTTTAGCAAGTCTATAAATAATGCTAAGCGGAACTACGCTATTTATAATAAAGAGCTATTAGCTATTATTCAGGCTTTCGAAGAGTGGAAACCGGAGCTTATAGCAGGAAAAAGCACAATCCAGGTCCTTACAGACTACTAGTCGCTTACCTACTTTATAAAGATGCAGAAGCTATTACAGCGCCAAGCTCGGTAGGCCGCCTATCTGTCCGGATTCGACTTTAAGATTACCTATCGACCTGGAGCTTAGAATGGAAAGGCTAATGCACTAACGAGAAGAGAAGGAAAGACTAGCTGCGCAAAAGAAGATCCGAATATGTTCCAGAAGGTGTTAACAGAACGGATAGTAGACGCTGAGGTGCTAAAAGAGGTCGGGCTCTACGCAGTAGAGCAGGCGACCGAGGAAGAGACGCTCTACGGAAAAGTGGAGCGGCTTAAACAGCAAAAGAAGCTTAGCAAAACCGGCTTAGGGAAGCTAATAGTTCCGGAAGAGCTAATTACAGAGGTTATCTAGTCGGTCTATAGTTCTAAGGATGTCGGCTACGCAGGCTCGAAGAAGACGATAGAAGCAGTAAGGACGACCTACTGGTTCCCGCGAATCTTCGAACGGATCCACCGGTTTATTACTAACTGCTACGTCTGTTAAGCAGCGAAGCTACATTACGGCCTTCCGGCCAGTCTGTTAAAGCTACTTCCGATCCCCGAGAAACTGTAGCAGCACATTACGATAGATTTCGTAACCGGCCTGCCGGATTCCGATAGATATAATGCTATGCTTAACGTAGTGGATCGACTAAGCAAGGAGCGCCACCTCATCCCCTATAGAGCTAAGGATAAAGGAACTACTGCGGAAGAAACGGCGAGAATGCTAATCTAGCACGTGTAGAAGCACTATAGCCTGCCGGACACTATCACTACGGATAGGGGTCCTTAATTTACCGCTAATGTATAGAAAGCTATCAACCAAGCTCTCGGAATTTGTAGAAAGCTCAGTACGGCCGCTTACCCTTAAACAGACAGTTAGTCTAAAGTAGCTAACCGAGAGATAGAAAAATATCTACGAATCTTCTACAGTTATTATCAAGCAGAGTAGGTTAAGGTGTTGCCGATAGCCGAATTCTGTGCCAATTTAGCACGATTGGAAGCTACCTTACTGGTACCGTTTATGATAACCTATAGCTGTCTTCTAAGGATAAGCTTCTAACTACTAAACGGACCCAGCTCTTCGGAACCTTCTATATCTACTGCTACTTCGTCGAAGAGAGTCGCTACCGTAGCAGCAGAAGCGCCCCAATCTTAGATAGAAGAAGCGATCAAGGTAGCGAAAGAGGCGATAGAATCGGCTTAGAAGAAGATAGTAACTCGAGCTAATAGAAAGCGGTCACTAATAGAATTTGAAGAAGGCCAAAAGGTATAGCTTAACACGCGGAACCTAAGGCTAAAAGGCAACGCCAAGCTTAACCCCCGCTACGTAGGTCCGTTTAAGATAGTGGAAAAGAGGTCGCTAGTAATCTACCGGCTCCAGCTGCCGAAATCGTTCCGGATCTATAATGTTTTCTATTCGGATCTACTAAGCCTGGACCCTAAGAACAGACTACCGGAACAAGGCTTCGATAAACCCCCACTAATCGAGATAGACAGAGAAGAAGAAGAATAGGAGGTAGAAGATGTAGTAGACATAAGAAAGATAAGAGAGTCTGTCGAAGCAAGGATCTCGTAGAAAGGATAGCCGGAAGACTATAAATAGTATCCAGTCGAGAACCTCCGGAATGCGGCGGAGCTGCTAAGAGAGTTTTATGTCTAAAACCCGAAGAAGCCAAAGCCCGAGTAGCTCCAAAGCTGAGTATTCCAGAAGAAGAAGAAAACCCGCGTCCGCTCTATCAGCGCGGAAGCCGATAGAAACGATCGAGGAATCCGCCGGCCGGTGTCTTGGGCTCCACCGCTACTACTGCTAGCTAGGACCAGCGGATGGAGGCAGTGGCGCCAAAGGCCTTAGTAGAGAAAGAAAAAGAAGAAGAAACGGCGCAGCGGACGGATCTATATAGACCTCTACGGCAGAGCACAGACCGGTTACGCTGTAGCTCAGGTAACCGCCGGATCCGATCAGATAGCTCTTCTGATCAGATAGACGCCAAGTAAAGACGTTAGAAGGCGACGATATAAGAAGAAAGAAGATAAAAAAAGGGGATAGTTTCGAGACAGATAGATAAGTAAGCGGTCGAGGTCGACTGCTAGTAAGGGAGGGGGGTAGTGTTGCAGTGGCAGAAAGGGGTGGGACTAAGTAATAGGGTGGACCCTTGGAATTTCGGCTCAGCCCTCCTAGACCGAGCCGGGCCTTGGCACACTACCCCTAAAGCTCTCACCTACCACTATATAGATTCCTTTCCCTCCTTAGTTCGAGATATAATTATCAAAAAGGCCGTATTGAATTATATCTGTGTGCCCGGATTACCTATACCTTGGTCGTCGTCCAGAGTTTAGCTCCTAGGTAGATGTTCCTACCTATTATTGTCTATAGGGTTAGGTAGTAGTCGTTTACCTAGCAGTCGTCTATATAGTCTCGGGCAGGCTGGTTATCTTGCACGGTCCTGCCCTGTTCTATACTAGCTCTATTCCTGTCCTTCTTCCTTTCCCTCTTCCTATACCTACACTATACTTCTTACAGGTCCCCTAGTATTATCTCTTCTTTTATATCCTTAGGGATAGATGTCTCTGATTCCCCCCTATTCCTGCCCCTCCTTTGCAGCTTCCCAGTCTTGCCTATAGCTGCCTAATCCTGTCTGCAGCTGCCTAACGTCTCTTATGGCCCGGTCTAGGCTACAGTCGTCTAATATCGCTTGCAGCTGCCCTGTCTTATAGCTGCTATCTGTCCTACCTTGTACAGTACAGTGTTACTGTAACTGTTCGCTAGGGTGCCTTTCCCCCTACTTGTCTAGTGTCCGTATCTCCTAGAGAGCCTTATATAGCTCCTATATAGGCTCTGCCCAACCTGTCTATTTAACTAGGTATTCTATCTTGTTCTACTTTCTCCGGCCCCCTTCTGTACAGTGTAGTACAGTGTAGTATCGGTAGGCCCCGGTAGGGTCCTACGTCTTAATCCTAATCCTTTAACAACTTAAGTTGTTAGCGGCTGCCCTATACCTAGGGTATATCGTGCCCCTTTTCGCTATATAGCGCAGTGTTACTGCGACTAGGTAGGAGGATAGTTCTCCTCCTACCTGTCTAGCGCGGTTGTGTCCTAGAGGGCCTCGTACAGTTCTTATATAGGCTCTGCCTACCCTCTCTATTTAACTAGGTACTCTACCCCCTTCTGCTTCCTTCGGCTCTTAAGGATTTCTTCTACCTTATACTCTTCCTAGCCTTTAGTAAGGATCGCTAGGGGCGCGCGTCGTCCGTCGTCTAGTGCAGTAGAGGGTCCGTATTTGCTAGCTATACGAGGTCTACGTAGAAGACTAGGTAGATCCCTAGGGGAGTGTTTAGTCGTATAGCGTATATCCCTACTAGTCGGACTACTGTAAACTTCCAGTTCTTCTAATTTAGTTTCTTGCTTAGCCGGTCTGTACAGATGTTGCGCTAGTTTAGCTAGACCTTATCTTCTACCTCGTACCTTAGTGCAGCCTGCCGTCCCTTGTTAGCCTGCTCTTCTGCATTCTATTAAGCTATAGCTAGGCTCGCTTTCGCCTATTAATAGGCGTTTGTAGTTGTCTGTACGATAGCTTCTCCCTACTAAATTAGGGATCGTTTAGGGCGTAAGGTAGCGCCGTTTAGGGTCGGTAGGAGCAGGGAGTAGTCGTATCTGTAGGCTATAAAGAAGGGGGACAATCGTATAGCGTTAGCCGTACAGCTGTTAATAGCTAGCTCTGCTATAGGGAGGAGGCGGTTCCAGTTTGTCTAGTCGTAGTAGACGTACGCTCGAAGGTACGCTTCTAATGTCGAGTTAGCCCTCTCCGTTGCGCCGTCTGTCTACAGGTGCTATACGGTTAATAGGCGACGCTCTACGTTTAACAACTAATATACTCTTGCCTAGAGCTAACTCGTAAACTACGTACCCTAGTCTAATACAATTGACCTTAGGAATCCGTACTTGCTAAAAGTCGTCCGTATAAATGCCTAAGCGGTGTCCTTAGCCGTAATAGAGTCTATTCCCTCTAGTATAACCCCCCTCGTTAGCTTGTCCGTAACTACTATAATGTTCTGCTGTCCGTCGCTCTTAGGTAGGTCTGTAATAAAGTCTACTGTTAGGTCTTGCTAGGGCCGGTCTGGGATTAGTAGGGGTTTTAGCAGCCTATACTTTAGTTTACGCTATAGCTTCGTCTGTCTGTAGACATCGTAGTTCTGTACGAACCTATAGATATTCTTTGCTATCGCTGGCTAGTAGTAGTCCCTAGCGACGATGCTATATATCTCCTTACATCCTAGATGTTAGGTCGCTATAGAATTATGCGCCCGTTATATTAAGCTCGTGTAGAGCTTCTTGTCTGCTAGGACCTAGATCCGATTCCTAAACTTTAGGTTGTTCTCCTCGTCTACTGTACACTCTGCTGCTAACACCTTAAGGTAAAGCTCTGCTAGGAGCTTCTGCTGTCCTCCTTAGATCGCTGTACAGGCTCTTCGGTAAACGTCGTCCTTTTCTACTGCCTCTTCCTATACCTATAGCTAGGGTTCCTATAGGTATATCGCCGCTAGGCGGATAGTCTCCTCGCCTCGTTCCTTCTTAAATATCTAAAATATCTATAATTTTAGCCGGTCGTTATCGTACGTCGTTAGCATATCCTAATCCCGTCTGGATAGTGTATCGGCCCTGCTGTTGTCCTTGCCTTTATAGTACTAGAGTCTTATATTAAAGCGGCTTAGGTACATCGCCTATCGTACGTGTCTCTTAGAAAGCTTCTGGGGTTGCGTAAAGTATTTAAGGTTCTTATAGTCGGTTAGGGCGAGGAACTTAGGAACCGAGCGGAGTTCTCTATCCTACGCTTCGCAATATCGTACAACTGCTAGCAATTCCTTGTTATAGATAGGGTAGTTGTACTTAGCTAGAGAGTTCTTCCTAGAGAAGTACGCGTATAGGTACAGAAGTCTGTCCGAGCCTACCTGTAACAGGATACCCCCTATATAGTAACCTAAAGAGTCGGTTTCCAGTATCGTCGTACGTTCCGAATCGAAGGCAGCAACCGTTAGTCCTGTAGTAAAGAGCTCCTTTAGCCTGTTAAAGCTCCATTACACTCGTCCGTCTACTTAAACTGCTTGTCCTTGTATGTTAGCTCGACTAGGTGACGTACGATCTCCGAGTAGTTCTGTATAAACTGGCGGTAGATGTTAGGGGGCGCCGCCCAGCCTAGGTCCTGGACCCGAGCTAGCCGTTGCCCTAAGGACTGGGACTTAGCAGCGCCAGCACGTCCCTACCCTCTGTACGGAATTACCGATACGACCCTACCCCTATATAGAGGGAGAATCCTATAGCCCTGCATAGAGGGGAATTGCCGCCCCTCTAAACGGAGGGAAAACTCTGCACTACTGTACAGAGGGAGAACTCCCAATTCTCTGTACAGAGTGTAAACCTTGCAACCCTGCATAGAGGGAAATTGCTAGCTCAGCTTCGTAGGTACAAATTGTATAGCAGCAGACGATAAAGGAACTGCCTATTAGTTCCTTTCTATAGATACCTAACCTTAAGTTTCTAAACTAAGATTCTTAAGCCCTTAAATTAGGAACTAATCTTACTGTCGGTAACTGTAGTAATACAACGAAGATAGACGGCGACATCTCTATAGACCCTACGGCTATGCAGGGACAGATGCACTGCGCGTACGAGGAGCTGCTAGAACACAAGAGGCAGCTCGAGTAGTAAGTAGACTACTAGACTGCGATAATTTCCTAACGGGAACAGGAGCTACAACAGCTAAGGGCGTCCGATCGCGATCCGACCCCTACGACAACGAACACGATAGCCTATACCCCGACCCCTAAGAGTAAATTCCCCGACGTTACTACCTACAATAGTAAGGCTCCAGCCGAGTACCCCTCCTAGGCTGCCTAGATACGCTCTAAGCTTTTAGTCGACTTAGGAGCATACCCGACTAAGCTAGACAAGGTAGTGTACCTCTTTAGGAGGTTAAAGGGCAGGGCGGCAGCACAGATTCTGCCGTACTACGAGACGGCTATTGCCAACCTAGCAATAGCTACGACGACGATGCTCTAGGCAGCTCTTAACAAGAGCTACAAGAACCTAGACTGCGAGAGCTAAGCACTCCTACAGGTTAATATAATAAAGCAAGGACATAAGACTGTACAAAAATTCCTCGCAGAATACGACTAGACTCTAGTAGAGGCAGGATAACTCTAATAGGAGGACAGGATAAAAATTACCTCCTTAGAGGTAGGCTTCTCTAAGGAGATTATAACAGGACTAGTAGGCGTAATGCGACTAGCTATATACGAGGAATTCTGTAATCTCCTTAGGATAGTCGACGACTAACAGCGCAGGCTCGGACGGATAAGCCGCACTTATAAGATGCGACAACCCCTCTAGCAGCAGAGGGACGCTATAGACTAGGAACTAACGACAACGAGGGTAGCGGCTGCCGTTACCGTACGGCCAAGGGCTGCTACTAAAAGGGCATAGTAGGTAGACATAGCTACCCTAGACAAGAGAAGGGCAGAAGGGAGCTGCTACCGGTATAGCAAGATAGGCTACACTGCACAGAATTGCGGGCTTTTGCTAGTAGAGAGACCTAGGGGATGGCCGACCACTGCAAGGGTAGCAACTGCGGCGCCCTAACAAGAAGATTAGGAGTCCTACTTGGACGACGACGAGTTGGGAAAAGAGTAGCCTCTAAGCGAAGGCTCTGCTAGAGGTGTATACGAGATAGATTGCTAGATTAAAGCACTACTTAGCTATCTTTTAAGAGTACCTACATAACGACTACGCTGTTTATCGTACAGCCTACGCTAAACGGGTCTGCAACAGCGCGGACATTGATTAATACAGGATGTTTAGTGTACGGAGTAATTAGCGAAGACTTCGTACAGAGACACTATATTAAGACGACCCCTACTGTACCTGTACGTATATTAGGCATTACTAGGCGAGGACCGGACATTACCTATATAGTAAAAGTAACGATAGAGCTATAGGGACACTATAAGCAGGACTTATACCTCTATGTCGTATAGGACAAGCTAGGGTATAACCTAATATTAGGGAAGCTATAGATAGAGCGCTAGCGGGGCAAGCTAGATGTTAGACGAGGACAGCTGTACCTAGCAGTAACGAAGTAGAGGCTCCGAGACTAAGGGAGGGCTCCGCAGGGTAGCAATGCTAAGGCCGAAGTTAGTACCGCGACGAAGCAGAGGCTCCGAGACTAAGGGAGGGCTCTGCAGGATGGCAATGCTAAGGCCGAAATCAACACTGCGACTACGGACATTAAGAAGGCATTAGCGCCTAAGAAAGCAACGGACCCCTGTGCGAAGCTCCTAAGGGAATACGCAGGATACCTAGACCTCTTTAAGCCAAAGTCGGCCTCTAAACTGCTGCTATACTAAGGAGAAAGGATTAACTACGATATCTAGCTAGAGCCCCGTCTGGATAGGAGTCTGCCTAAGGTACTGTACGGTCCGCTGTACGGAATGTCCTCTAGAGAACTCCTAGTATTACGCAAGACACTAGACGACCTACTTGCCAAAGGTTTTATTTAGGCAAGTACCTCGTCCGCAGGAGCCCTAGTGCTGTTTGTCTATAAGGAAGGGAAGGCCGGCTTACGTTTCTGCGTAGACTATAGGGGCATTAACGCGATTACTAAGAAGGACCAGTACCTACTACCCCTTATTAAGGAGACTCTCGAACGGATTAGCAAGGCAAAGTAGTTTACTAAGCTTAATGTAGTCTCGGCTTTCTACAAGATACGGATTAAGGAAGGCTATAAATAGATAACTGCCTTCTGTACGAGATATAGCCTTTTCGAGTAGCTTGTTACCCCCTTTAGCCTTACTAACGTACCGGCAACCTTCTAGAGGTACATTAACAGGTCCCTACAAGGGTTACTAGACGACATCTGCTTAGCGTACCTTAACGACACCCTGGTTTTTACAGACGGCACCTATGCAGATTACGTAAAGGACGTTAAGAAGGTACTAGATCGACTGCAACAGGCTAGGTTGTACCTCGACATCAACAAATGTAAATTCAGTGTACAGCGTATAAAATACCTAGGGTTTATTATTGAGGCAGGGAAGGGCATTAGCATAGATAGGAAGAAGATTAATACTATTAAGCAATAGAAGCCGCCTATAAATGCTAAGGGCGTACAGGAATCTCTTAGGTTTACCAACTTCTACTGCCAGTTTATAAGGAACTACTCGGAGATCGTACGCCCCCTAGTTAAGCTAACATATAAGGACAAGCAGTTTAAGTAGACAGACGAGTGTAATAGAAGCTTTAACAGGCTAAAGGAGCTCTTTACAACAGGACTAACGCTTGCCGCCTTCGACCTAGAACGTACGACGATACTAGAAACCGACTCCTTAGGGGACTGCATAGGAGGCATCTTGTTACAGGTAGGCTTAGACGGAGTCCTGCACCTATACGCATACTTCTCTAAGAAGGACTCCCTAGCTAAGTGCAACTACCCTATCTACGACAAGGAATTGCTAGCAGTCGTACAGTATTGCGAAGCGTAGGATAGAGAACTCCGCTCGGTTTCTAAGTTCCTTGCCCTAACCGACTACAAGAATCTAGAGTACTTTACGCAGCCCCGGAAGCTATCTAAGAGACACGTACGATAGGCAATATACCTAAGCTAGTTCAACATAAGACTCTAGTATCGCAAGGGTAAGGACAACAGCAGGGCCGATACGCTGTCTAGGCAGGACTAGGACATGCTAACGACGTACAAGGACGACCGGTTAAAGTTACGAACATTCTAAATGTTTAAGGAGGAGCTAGGCAAGGAGACTATCCGCCTAGCAGCGACATATATATAGGAACCCTAACTGCAAGCATAGGAAAAGGCAGTAGAAAAGGACGACGTATACCAAGGGGCCTGTACAGCGATCTAAGGAGGACAGCGGAAGCTCCTAGCAGAGCTTTACCTTAAGGTGTTAGCAGCAGAATGCTTAGTAGATAAGGAGAACAACCTAAAGTTTAGAAATCGGATTTAGGTCCTAGCAGACGAGAAGCTCTGTACAAGCTTAATACAACAGGCATATAATTCTATAGCAACCGGGCACCTAGGGCGCGAGGAGACGTACAGCATTGTCGCTAGGGACTACTACTAGCCGGCGATAGCGAAGGACATTCGCAGGTTCGTACAGAACTGCGATATATGCAGGAGGACAAAGCCCTAGCGTAAACTAAAGCATAGGCTGCTAAAACCTCTACCGATCCTAGACCGGCCCTAGCAAGACCTAACAGTAGACTTTATTACAGACCTCCCTAAGAGCGACGGACAGCAGAACATTATAGTAGTTATAGACAAGCTAACGAAGGGGGTAATATTAGAAGGAATAGACTCTATTATAGCTAAGGACACTGCCTAGGCATTTATTTAGACAACGTTTAGCAAGTACGGATTCCCTAGGTTAATTGTATCGGACCGGGGTACACAGTTTACGAGCCAGCTCTAGGCAAAGGTATGTTAGTTGCTAAACGTAGAACGTCGCCTGTTAACTGCATAGCACCTACAGACGGACGGTGCGACGGAGAGGGTTAATTCGACGTTAGAAGCGTACCTCTAAGCTTACGTTAACTATAACTAGACAAACTGGAACCGCCTTCTCCCTATAGCAGAGCTAGCTATTAATAGTTGTATAGCTAATGCTACGGGATTGTCCCCCTTCTTTATAACCTACAGATACGACTACTCCCTGCTCCTACTAACCCTAAGTAGCGCTACCCTACGCCCTGTACGATCCCCAATTTAGCAGGGAGAAGCTATACGAATGCCTACTAATAGGCGAAAGCGAGTCTAGCTATAGCTTAACAGAATGCAGAAGAACAAGCTAACAAGGGACGGCAGGCTGTACTAAGGTACAAGGCAGGGGATAAGGTCTAGCTAAACTAGCGCAACATCTATATAGACCGGCTAAGCAAGAAGCTAGATTGGAAGAACCGGAAATTTACAGTAGTCCGACTGGTAGGGACATATGCTATACGACTTAACACTCCCCTAGGGATCTACTTAGTCTTCTACGTAGACCTCGTACAACTAGCGAACACAGACCCCCTACCGTACTAGATAACGGACGACGTGCGCCTACCGGCGATTATAACTAAGGGCTAGGAAGAGTATAAGGTAGAAGGAATCCTTAAGAGCCGAAGGAGGCAGAAGAGGGTAGAGTACCTAGTAAAATAGAGAGGATAGGCAGAGCCTACGTAGGAACTATACGAGGCTCTATAGGACACAACCGCGCTAGACGGGTAGGAGGAGAACCACGTTCCTGCCCAGTCTTAAAAACACTGCGCCGTACGGCGAAAAGGGGGCCCGATCTACCCTAGATATAGGGCAGCTACCAGCAACTTAGGTCGCCGAAGGATCGAGAACTAAGATATAGGACACTATAGGATCCTACCGACACTACACTATACGACACTATACAGAAGAATGGCAGGAGGGAAAGGACAGCTAGGAAACAGGTAGGAAGGAAAGTAGAAGTAGGAGGGGATAAGAGCAGAACTGTCCGAAAATTTCTTATACGACCTAGGAGGGGGGAGAGGGGGGGGGGGGGGGGGGGGGGGGGTTAGCTTACTAGCCCCCACCCTGTAGGACCAGAGCGGCCGACTCCCTATCTGAAATCTCAATTACCTCCTGCCTAGCAGGACCCCTACCTAGGCCAGCCCTAGGGAGCAGAGGCACCCTCCTACCCCTATATGCCTCCTCCAGACAGCAGTAGGGGCAGTAGAGGGAGCTATCCTTCCACTTATACGAGGTACACACCCTAGCCTAGAAGCTAGGGAGGCGGTATAGGCTAGGTAAGCCTTAGAGAGAGTTAGGGCAGAGGGCGCAGAGCTGGCCCCGAGTAGCAATAAGGATAGCATTAACGTACGACGCGCAGGCTATAGCGACCTGCTAAGGTATAACCTAGGCGGGGTTACACTAGAAGGCGTAGAAGGGTAGCTCGGCTGCGTCATACTGCTTATTAGTATAGCATCTAGGACGTTAGCCTATACTGTACAGAAGATAGGGACCTGTACATACTAGAAGCGAAGCTGCTAGTCGAACTAGGCATTCCACTACTAGAGGTGAAAATAGGCAGGGACACTAGCTGGACAGGTAGAAGAAGAGCCAGGGACTATAAGAGAAGAGCCGGAAACTACGAGAGAACTATAGCGGGAACAGCCGGACAGGGTACGTAGTATAACGGTAGTAGCTAGTAGTAGTAACTAGAGACGGTAGACGGTAGACAGTAGTAGACGGTAGACGCTATAGAAGGGGGGTAGCAGGCAGGGAATAGAAGAGAAAGAGGGAAGGGAAAGAGAAGGGGAAGGCTTAATATTTAGGGAGTAACTGCCTGCTATAGGAGGCAATAGCAACAAGGCAGCTGCTACAACTGTGTAAAAAGGGAGCAAGGAGGCAATTACGACCTAGTAGGCGACGAGCAGCGGCTATATAGACGACCGGACGGAGATAGGAAATGGCGACCTGCCAAAGGAACACTAGGAGCTAAGGGTGTTCGACATGCCGCTGTACGAAAGAGGGACTACGAGAAGGGAGGGGGGTATTGTTAGGGGGCGCTACCTAGCCTAGGTCCTGGACCTAAGCCAGCCGTCGCCCTAAGGACTGCGATTTAGCAGCGCTAGTACGTCCCTACCCTCTATACGGAATTACCGATACGACCCTACCCCTATACAGAGGGAGAATCCTATAGCCCTATACAGAGAGGAATTGCCGCCCCTCTAAATAGAGGGAAAACTCTGCACTACTATATAGAGGGAGAACTCCTAATCCTCTGTATAGAGTGTAAACCTTGCACCCTAACACAGAGGGAAACTGCTAGCTTAGCTTCGTAGGTACAAATTGTACAGTAGCAGACGACGAAGGAACTGCCTATTAGTTTCTTTATATAGATACCCAGCCTTAAGTTTCTAAACCAAGATTCTTAAGCCCTTACAGTAGAAGTTAGCAAACCTAAGGAATTCCTATACGCCCTTAACACTTGTAGGCGGCTTCTATTGCTTAATAGCATTAATCCTTTTCCTGTCTATGCTAATGCCTTTCCCTGCCTCGATAATAAACTCCAAGTATTTCGTACGTTATATACCGAATTTACATTTGTCGATGTTAAGGTACAAGCTAGCCTGTTGCAGTCGATCTAGTACCTTCTTAACGTCCTGTACATAGTCTGCATAGGTGCCGTCCGTAAATACCAGTGTATCGTTAAGGTACACCGAACAGATGTTGTCTAGTAACCTTTGTAGGGACCTGTTAATGTACCTCTAGAAGGTTGCCAGTGCGTTAGCAAGGCTAAAGGGTGTAACAAGCTACTCGAAAAGACTATATCTCGTACAGAAGGCAGTTATCTATTTATAGCCTTCCTTAATCTGTATTTTGTAGAAAGCCGAGACTACGTTAAGCTTAGTAAACCACTTTGCCTTGCTGATCCGTCTGAAAGTCTCCTTAATAAGGGGTAGGGTATACCGGTCCTTTTTAGTAATCGCGTTCCAGAAACTTAAGGCTGGGTATCTATATAAAGGAACTAATAGGCAGTTCCTTCGTTATACACTGCTATACAATCTGTACCTATAAAGCCAAGCTAGCAATTTCTCTCTATATAGGGGTACAAGGTTTACACTCTATATAGAGGGTCGAGAGTTTCCCTCTATACAGTAGTATAGAGTTTTCCCTCCGTTTAGAGGGGCAGCGATTCCCCTCTATACAGAGTTATAGGATTCTCCCTCTGTACAGGAGTAGGGTCGTGTCGGTAACTCTGTACAGAGGGTAGGGTTGTGCTAGCGCTGCTAAGTCGCAGTCCTTAGGGCGACGGCTGGCTTAGGTCCAGGATCTGGGCTGGACGGCGCCCCCTAACAGCTTAGCTAGAGTCCTCGATTACACTGTTACCGTCTACCGGCTTGCCAGTCTAATAATAACAGTGAAATCGAGGACGGCGCCACTGCTTCGCTACGCTTTATAACGGTCTTCGTCTTCGCTAACACTAACTGCCGGTCCTGCTAGACGGATAATAACAGCGAAGACAAAGCCGACGCTACTAAAGTAGCTTTGCGATAGCGCTTAAGGCCTTAGTAAAGAAGAAAAAGAAGAAGAGATAGCGCGCTGCGGATAGATCTATATAGACCCTCTGTAGCAGCGTACAGACCAGTTACGCCCTAGCTTAGATTAGATAGCTCCGATTAGATAGACGCTAAGTAAACGACTTTAGATAGCGACGATATAAGAAAAGAAGAAGATAACAGAAGGACGATGTTTTCGAGATAGAAGAAAAAAAGAGGTAACGTCGATTTTAAGAAGAATTTTTATAGAAGAAGCTGCGAAACTAAAAAAAAGGGGGGGGGACATAAATAGATAGAAGAAAGAGGAGATCTAATTGGCCGAAATAAGATAAAGACGCTAGAGGGATAAGTAAGCGGTCGAGGGCGACCGCTAATAAGGGAGGGGGGTAGTGTTATAGCAGCAGAAAGGGATAGGACTAAGTAATAGGGTAGACCCTTAGAATTTCGGCTCGGCCCTTCCGGACCGAGTCGGGCCTTAACATGCTACTCCTAAAGCCCTTATACACTACTATATAGATTCCTTTCCCTCCTTAGTTCAAGATATAGTTATTAAAACAGCTGTATTAAATAATATCTACGCGCTTGGATCAGTTAGTGCATTAGCTTTTCCATTTTAAGCCCTAGTCGATAGGCAATCTTAAAGTCGAATCCGGATAAGTAGGCAGTCTACCGAGCTTAGCGGCGCGAGAGCTTCTGCGTCTTTATAAGGTAGGTTAACGACTAGTAGTCTGTAAGGACCTAGACTGTGCTCTTTCTAGCTATAAGCTCTAGCTTCTACTCTTCGAAAGCTTAGATAATAGCTAATAGCTCCTTATCGTAGATAGCGTAGTTCCGTTTAGCCTTATTTATAGACTTGCTAAAGAAGGCTACTAGATAGAGAGTCTCGCCGTTGTTATCGTATTAAGAGAGGACCCCTGCCGTTTCTATATCAGAAGCGTCCGTTTCTAGGTAGATCGTCTTTTCCGGCTAGAAGTGCGCTAGTAATAGCGCCAAGGCTCCTGCTTCTTTTAGCTAGTTAAAAGCCTCTATGCACTTCTCGTTCTATAGGCCAGCCGCCTCCTTCTTTAATGCCTCGTTCAGGAGTCTTGCTATCTTGCTAAAGTCCTTAACAAATCGACGATAGTAACTGTAGAACCTAAGCAAAGCTCTAATTTAGGTAGTGTTTCTAGACTTCGGCTGCTTCTATTCCGCTACAGCAGCGACCTTTAAGGGGTCTATCCGAATGCCTTCTCTTCCGACAATAAGACTAAGATATTTGAATTCAGTCTAATAGAACTCGCTCTTCTTTGTATCCGCGTTTAACCCGACCTCTCGGAGCCTAGTTAACACTTTCGCGATGTAGTCTGTATGCTGTTCTCTCGTTCTATTAGTATAGATAAGAATGTCGTCTAGGTAAATAGATACAAACCGTTCTAGTATATCTATAAAGATATAGTTTATAAAGCGTTGCTATATAGCCGGTACGTTAGTAAGTCCGAACAGTATAACTAGCTACTTAAAGTTGCCTATACGTGTAGCGAATGTCGTAAGGTCTTCCGTCTGTCCTTCTTCGTTCTTTAGTCGGTAGAACGCTTAGCGAATGTCTACCTTGCTAAACTACTTAGCTTTTGCTATCCGTTGTATAGTCTTATCGATTAGCAGCAGTAGGTATACGTCTCTCTTAGTAACCTTATTAAGGCCTTAGTAGTCTACGTACAGCCGGAGGCCTTCTCTAGGTTTCTGTACGAAAAGGATCAGCGATGTATACTTGGCAGAGCTCAGTATAATAAACTTCTTTGCTAGGTTTTCTTGAACAAATACTTCTACTTAGTCTAGCTCGGCTGGAGATAATCGCCTTAGGGGTTCGGTTCTCAGTAGCGTAGCTCTTTCTTTTAGTCAGATCTTGTTATTGTATTCTAGTCGATAGAGCAGTAGGAGGTTAGAGTCGGCTTTTAAGAATACGTTAGCGTAGCTATAGAGTTCTTTTGGTAATACCTCTAGCAGGTCTCCTTCTTCTTCTGCTATTATCTTTTAGTAATCTTCGATGTCTTTTATTAAGATAGCGTAGATCTTATTCTCTAGTAACTTCGCGAGGGTTGTTAGGGCTTCTAAGCTTATTATACTAATAGTGTCTAGGGGCTCGGAACGGTCGGTCGGAGTCGTATTAGTAGTAGTAACAGTCGGTTTTAAGGCGACTACAGTAACCGAATCGGCGGCGGTAGTGCCGTTCTGCTAGGTTTTAAACCTGATCGTACCTTTATCTACGTTAATAACGGCTTTCTGGTTCTTTATCTATTTCTGCCCTATAATAATGTTGAACTGTCTGATGTCTATAATTCGGAACGTCGCTTCTGTAGTGCAACCGGCTAGGGTAGTCTTTTACGGCATATAATACGTAACACTCTCTATGTCTTATCTGTTATATACCGAAATTCGCGTTAGTAACGCTAGTTCTCCTAGATAACTATATCCCTTTGTTAGTTTCCGAACTAGTTAATAGTAAATTACTGCGCTAATAAGAGCTCCGATATCGATAAAGGCTTTTAGTTAAAGAGGCTAGCGCGAGCTCTCGAGAGGGTATACTACGATCGGAAGTGTTAGGGGACGCTATCCTGCCAGGTCTCGGACCCGGACCGACCGTCGTCCTAAGGAGTACGACTTAGCTGCGCTAGCAAGACCTATCTAGACCGAGTCCTGACCCGGCCTAGCCGAGTCGGCATCCCCTCTCCCTACACCCTATACAAAGGGAAATTTCTACACCCCTGTATAGAGGGAAATCTCTGCACCCCTGTATAGATGGAAATCTCTGCACCCCTATATAGAGGGAAATCTCTGTACCCTATACAGAGGGAAATTGCTGGCTTGCCTTATAGGTACAAAATATACAGTAGCAGACAACGAAGGAACTGCCTATTAGTTCCTTTATATAGATACCTAGCTTTAAGTTTCTAAACTAAGATTCTTAAACCTATTATATTAGGAACTAATCTTACTGTCGGTAACCGCAGTAATATAACGAAGATAGACAGCGACATCCCTATAGAAACTACGGCTATGTAGGACTAGGTGCAGCATATATATAAGAAGCTAATAGCTTGTAAGAACTAGCTCGAAGAACAAATAGGCTATTAGGCCTCGACGATTTCCCGACAGGAATAGGAGCTCCGACAGCTTAGGGCGTCCGGTTGCGACCCGATCCCTACGACGACGACGAACACGACAGCCTACACTGCAGTCCCTAAGAGCAAACTCCCTAACGTTACTACCTACGATAGTAAAGCACTAGCCGAGTATCCCTCGTAGGCTGCCTAGATACGCTCTAAGCTTCTAGTCGACTTAGCAGTATACCTAACTAAACTTAACAAGGTAGTGTATCTCTTTAGGAGGTTAAAGGGCAAGGCGGCAGCACGAATTCTGCCGTACTACAAAACAGCTATTGCTAGTCCAGCAATAGTAACTACGATAATGCTCTAGGCAGCTCTAGACAGGAGCTACAAGGACCTAGACTGCAAGAGTCGAGCCCTCGTACAGCTTAATACTATAAAGCAAGGATGCAAGTCTGTATAGGAGTTCCTTACAGAATATAACTAAACCCTAGCTAAAGCAGGAGGCCTTAGCTAGGAGGACAGATTAAAGGTAACTACCCTAGAAGTTGGACTCTCTAGAGAGATTATAACAGGACTAGTAGTCGTAATGCGGCTGGCCTCGTACGAGGCGTTCTGTAATCTCCTTAGGATAATCGACAACTAATAGTACAGGCTTAGACAGATAAGCTGCACCTACGAGATGCAACAACCCCTCTATTGGTAGCAGGATGCTATAGACTAGGAACTAACGACGACGACGAGAGTAGCCGCAGCCGTTACTGTACAGCTAAGGGCCGACGCTAAGAGGGCGTAGTAGGCAGATACAGCTACCCTTAACAGAAGGAGGGCAGAAGGGAGCTGCTACTAGTGTAGCTAGATAGGGCACACTGTACAGAACTGTAGGCTTTTGCTAGTAGAGAGACCTAGGGGACGGCCGGCTACTGCGAGGGTAGCAACTGCGGCACCCTAACATAAGACCTAAGAGTTCCCCTTAGACGACAACGAGTCGGGAAAAGAGTAGCCTCTAAGCGAAGGCTTAGCTAGAGGCATATATAAGATAGATTGCTAAATTAAAGTATTACTTAGCTATCTTTTAAGAGCGACTACATAACAACTATGCCGTTTATCGTACGACCTACTCTAAACAGGACCGCTGCTGCGCGGACGCTAATTAATGTAGGGTATTTAGTATATAGAGTGATTAGCGAAGACTTTATACAGAAACACTATATTAAGACGACCCCTACTATATCTGTACGTATGCTGGGCATTACTGGACGAGGACCGGACATTACCTATATAGTAAAAGTAACAATAGAGCTGTAAGGACACTACGAGCAGGACTTATACCTCTATATCGTATAAGACAAGTTGGGGTATAACCTAATACTAGGGAAACTATAGATAGAGCGCTAGTAGGGCAAGCTCGACGTTAGACGAGGACGCCTGTACCTAGCAGCGACGAAGCAGAGACTCCGAGACTAAGGGAGAGTTCTATAGGGCGGCAATGCCAAAGCCGAAGTTAACGCTAACGCTGAGGTTAACACTGCAACTATAGACATTAAGAAGGCCTTAGTGCCTAAGAAAGTTACAGACTCCTGCTCGAAGCTCCTACTAGAATACTCGGCATACCTGGACCTCTTCAAACTAAAATCGGCCTCGAAACTGCCTCTATACTAAGGAGAAGGAATCGACTACAACATTTAGCTCGAGCCCCGTCTAGATAGAAGCCTGCCTAAAGTACTGTATAGCCTACTGTATAGCATGTCCTCTAGAGAACTCCTAGTAAAGACACTAGATAAGCTACTTGCTAAAGGGTTTATTCGCGCAGGTACGTTATTAGCTAGAGCTCTAGTGCTGTTTGTTTTCAAGGAAGGCTTAGCCGGCTTGCGTTTCTACGTAGACTATAGAGGTACTAACGCAATTACTAAGAAGGACTGGTACCCCCTACCTCTTATTAAGGAGACCCTTAGACAAATTAGCAAGGCAAAGTAGTTTACTAAGCTTAACGTTGTTTTAGCCTTCTAGAAGATTCGGATTAAGGAAGGATACGAATAGATAACCGCTTTCCGTATAAGGTACAGACTCTTCGAGTAGCTTATTACCCCCTTTAGCCTTGCGAACGTACTAGCAACCTTCTAGAGGTATATTAACAGATCTTTATAAGAACTTCTAGACGATATCTGCTCTGTATACCTTAACGACACCCTAGTATTTACAGACGGCACCTGCGAGGACTATGTACAAGATGTTAAGAAGGTGTTAGACCGTTTGCAGCAGGCTAGAGTGTACCTCGACATTAACAAATGTAAATTCGGTGTATAGTGTACGAAATACCTAGAGTTTATTATTAAGGCAGGGAAGTGCATTAGTATAGACAGGAAGAAGATTAATGCTATTAAGCAATAGCAGCCCCCTACGAGTATTAAGGACGTACGAGAATTCCTTAGGTTTGCCAACTTCTACTGCTAGTTTATATAGAACTACTTAGAGATAGTACGTCCTTTAGTAGAGCTAATATATTAGGATAAGCAGTTTGCCTAGACAGAGGAATATAACGAGAGTTTTAACAAGCTAAAGGAGCTCTTTACTATAGGACTAACGCTCGCCGCCTTTAACCTAGAATATATAACGATACTAGAAACCGACTCCTTAGGATACTGCATAGGAGGTATCCTCTTACAGGTAGGCCTGGACGGCCTTCTATATCTATATACGTATTTCTCTAAGAAGAACTTCCTAGCCGAATGTGTAAGGGCTTAAGAATCTTAGTTTAGAAACTTAAGGTTAGGTATCTATATAAAGGAACTAATAGGCAGTTCCTTCGTCGTCTACTGCTGTACAATTTGTACCTACGAAGCTAAGCTAGCAATTTCCCTCTGTGCAGGGATGCAAGGTTTACACTCTATACAGAGGATTAGGAGTTTCTCTCTATACAGTAATGCAGAGTTTTCTCTCCGTTTAGAGGAGCGACAATTCCCCTCTGTATAGGGCTATAGGGTTCTCCCTCTGTATAGGAGTAGGGTCGTGTCGGTAACTCTATAGAGAGGGTAGGGCCGTGCTGGCGCTGCTAAGTCGCAGTCCTTAGGGCGACGGCTAGCTTAGGTCCAGGACCTAGGCTGGGCAGCGCCCTCTAAAAATACCCCCCTTCCTTCTCGTAGTGCTTCTTTCGTACGACAGCGTATCGTATACCCTTAGCTCTTAGTATTCCTCTAGCAGGTCGTTATTTCCTATCTCGTCCAGTCGTCTATAGGGCTGTTGCTCGTCCGGCTACTAGTTCGTAGTTGCCTTCTTTGCCCTCTTTTATACACTTGTAGCAGCTGCTCCGGTTGCTATTGCCTTGCATAGCAGGCAGCTACCCCCCAAATATCAAGCCTCCCCTATCTCTTTCCTTTCCTTCCTTTTCTTCTATTCCCCCTGCCTACTACCCCCCTATTTCGCTATCTACTACTACTGTCTACCGTCTACCGTCTACTGTCCACTGTCCAACGTCTACTACCAACGTCTACTGTCTACTACCAACGTCCAACTACTATCAATCTAGCCACTACTACTAGCTACTACTATTATGCTATACACTCCGTCCGGCCGTTCCTACTGTAGTTCTCTCGTAGTTGCTAGCTCTTCTCTTGTAGTTTCTGGCCCTTCTTCCGCCTGTCTAGCTAGTGTCCCCCCCCTACTTTTACCTCTAGCTATAGAATGCCTAGCTTAACTAGCAACTTCGCTTCCGGTTTGTACACGTCTTTGTCTTCTGTATAGTCTAAGCTAACGTCTTAGATGCTACACTTATAAGCAGTAGGACGCTGCTAAGCTGCCCTTCTACGCCTTCTAGTATAACCCTGTCTAGGTTACGCCTTAGCAGGTCGCTACGGCCTGCCTATTGTACGTTAATGCTATGCTTATTGCTACCTGCGGCTAGCTATATGCCACCTATACTAATTCCCCCTAGGGCTTATTCAGCCTATACCGCCTTCCTAGCTTCTAGGCTAGGGTCTGCGCCTTGTGCAAGTGGAGGGATAGCTCCCTCTACTGTCCCTACCGCCGTCCGGAGGAGGCACGTAGGGTTAGGGGGGTGCCTCTGCTCCCCGGTGCTAGCCCGGGTAGGGGTCCTGCCAGACGGGAGGTAATTAAGATTTTAGATAGGGAGTCGGCTGCCCTAGTCCTAGGGGATAGTAGCTAGTAAGCTACCTCCCCCTAAGGTAGTATAAGAAATTTTCCGACAGTTCTGCTTGCATCCCCTTCTTATTTCTACCTATCTTACCTGTCTCCTGGCCGTTCCCTTCCTCCTGCCCCTCTTCTGTATAGTGTAGTGTTAGCAGGACCTAGTAGGGTCCTATATCTTAATTTTCGATCCTTCGACAACCTAAGTTGCTAGCAGTTGCCCTGTATTTAGGGTAGATTATGCCCCTTTTCGCTATACAGTGCAGTGTTACTGTAACTAGGCAGGGAGATAGTTCTCCTCCTACCTGTCTAGCGCAGTTGTGTCCTAGAGGGCCTTATATAGTTCCTAGGTAGGCTCTGCCTACCCTCTCTATTTAACTAGGTACTCTACCCTCTTCTTCTTCCTTTAGCTCTTAAGGATTTCTTCTACCTCGTACTCTTCTTTACCTTCGGTAATAATCGCTAGGGGGCGCGCGTCGTCCGTTATCTAGTACAGCAGGGGGTCCGTGTTTGCTAGCTATACGAGGTCTATATAGAAGACTAGGTAGATCCCTAGGGGAGTGTTAAGTCGTATAGTGTATGTCCCTACTAGTCGAACTACTGTAAACTTCTAGTTCTTCTAATCCAGTTTCTTGCTCGGCCGGTCTATACAGATGTTATGCTAGTTTAACTAGACCTTATCTCCTACCTTGTACCTTAGTGCAGCCTGTCGTCCCTTGTTGGCCTACTCTTCTATATTCTATTAAGCTATAGCTAGACTCGCTTTTGCCTATTAATAGGCATTCGTAATCCTCTGTACGATAGCCTCTCCCTGCTGAATTAGGGATCGTATAGGGCGTACAGTAGCGCCGCTTAGGGTCGGTAGGAGCAGGGAGTAGTCGTATCCGTAGGCTATAAAGAAGGGGGACAATCCGGTAGCGTCTGCTGTACGGCTGTTAATAGCTAACTCCGCTATAGGGAGGAGGCGGTTCCAGTTTGTCTAGTCGTAGTTAACGTACGCTTAGAGGTACGCTTCTAACGTCGAATTAACCCTCTCTGTCGCGCCGTCGGTTTGCAGGTACTATACAGTTAATAGGCGACGTTCTACGTTTAGCAACTAGCAGACCCTTGCCTAGAGCTGGCTTGTAAACTGTATGCCCTAGTCTAATACGATTGACCTAGGGAATCTGTGCTTACTAAACGTCGTCTGTATAAATACCTAAGTAGTGTCTTTAGCTGTAATAGAGTCTATTCCTTCTAGTATTACCCCCTTCGTTAGCTTGTCTGTAACTACTATAATGTTCTGCTGTCTGTTACTCTTAAGGAGGTCTGTAATAAAGTCTACTGTTAGGTCTTGCTAGGGCCGGTCTGGTATTGGTAGGGGTTTTAGCAGCCTATACTTTAGTTTACGCTAGGGCTTCGTCTGTCTATAGACATCGCAGTTCTGTACGAACCTGTAGATGTCCTTTGCTATCGCCGGCCAGTAGTAGTCCCTAGCGACGATGCTGTACATCTCCTCGCGCCCTAGGTGCCCGGTTGCTATAGAGTTCTACGTCCGTTGTATTAAGCTTATATAGAGCTTCTCGTCTGCTAGGACCTAAATCCGATTCCTGAACTTTAGGTTGTTCTCTTTTTCTACTATGCACTCCGCTGCCAACACCTTAAGGTAAAGCTCTGCTAGGAGCTTCTGCTGTCCTCCTTAGATCGCTATACAGGCCCCTTAGTATACGTCGTCCTTTTCTACTGCCTCCTCCTATACCTGCAGTTAGGGTTCCTATATATATGTCGCTGCTAGGCGGATAGTCCCTTTGCCTAGCTCCTCCTTAAATATCTAGAATGTTCGTAATTTCAGCCGATCGTCCTCGTACGTCGTTAGCATATCCTAATCCTGTCTAGATAGTGCATCGGCCCTACTATTGTCCTTTCCCTTATAGTACTAGAGTCTTATATTAAAGCGGCTTAGGTATATTGCCTATCGTACGTATCTCTTAGACAGCTTCCAGGGTTGCGTAAAGTACTCGAGGTTCTTATAGTTAGTTAGGGTAAGGAACTTAGGAACCGAGTGGAGTTCTCTATCCTACACTTCGCAACACTATACGACTGCTAGCAATTCCTTGTCGTAGATAGGGTAGTTGCACTTAGCTAGGGAGTTCTTCTTAGAGAAGTACGCGTATAGGTATAGAAGTCTGTCTAAGCCTACCTGTAATAGGATACCCTCTATATAGTACCCTAAGGTGTCAGTTTCCAGTATCGTTATACATTCTAGGTCAAAGGCGGCAAGCGTTGGTCCTATAGTAAAGAGCTCCTTTAGCCTATTGAAGCTCCTATTACACTCGTCCGTCTACTTAAACTGCTTGTCCTTATTGTTGCAGTAGCAGAAAGGAGTAGGACTAAGTAATAGGGTGGACCCTTAGAATTTCGGCTCGGCCCTTCCGGACCGAGCCGGGCCTTGGCACACCACCCCTAAAGCTCTTACTTACTACTATATAGGTTCCTTTCCCTCCTTCGTTCGAGATATAGTTATTAAAAAGACCGTATTGAAACATATCTACGTGCCCGGATTATTATATCTCGAACTCACTTACTACACCAACTCTGCGCTGCGCGAAAGGGACTGTTGAACTATCCGGACATCCGAATAACGCACGCGCACTACACACACACCAAACCAACAACCCCCTAGTACTGTAAGAAAGCTATAGAGAGCTTCTTAACAGTAGAGAGCGGCGTTACAGGCCGAAGCAGAAGCAGAAGCAGAAGAGAAAAGACTAACAGAGCGAGTAGGCGCTCCAGTGTTATTAATAATAAGTTTATTATTAGAGGTTTTACAGCAGAAGAGACTGCAGAGATTAAGGAACGAATAACTAAATACAAGAAGATCTACGACTGTACACTCGAGGAACTTAAAGATTACGTAAACGAGAACGGAGTAGGGAAGGTCTACGACGGCATAGACCTTATTAAGAAGCTGTTTTACAGAACCCTGGACGAGAACAGGCAGTTAAGAGAGGAAAACAAAGCGGTAAGGGCCGAGAAGGAATCGGCAGAGACTATTATCGACGTGTTAGAAAACCAAGCAGCAAACCGACTAGCACAACTAAAGGCGATAAAGGCTCAGTTAGCTAAGATGGAAGCAGCGATGTCGTCGGCGCCACTACAACGAGAAGAACAAGCAGAGACCGCCTTACCGGCGGCCTATAGTTAAGGCAGCACCCTAATAACGTTACTACCGGATCTACTAGCGTTTAGAGGCGGAGACCCTAAAGACTAGGAGGCATTTAAGAAGAAGATAAAGAACAAGATAGACCGCGACTATACCGGAAACAGTAAAGAGGACATGCTAGCATACCTGGAATCGCGACTAGAGAGTAAAGCTTTTTCGTTAGTAGCAGACAGAGGTAACTGCCAAAGAAGCGATTAAAGCGCTAGACCAACGCTTCGGAGACCCCTTCCGAAAGAAGACAGCCCGTAAGCAACTAGATAAGATCAACCAGAACCGGCAGACGTTTAAGGAATTTTATAGACTGTTCCGAAAATATGCTATTAGAGCCAGGGTGTCAGAAGATAAGCAGCTCTACCTATCAAGGCAGAAGCTGAACCCTGAATTGGCCGCAGCTATAGCGTCGGTAGAAGACAAAGAACTTAAAAGCTTCGTGCACCGAGCAAGAGTTACTGCCAGAAACCTTAGCGCTTACGTAAAATCGCGCGAATCGAACTAGAAGCCGTCGATAACGCAGACAATACAACCTCCTGCACCTTTTAGGAGAGCATCTTAGCAGCCGTCTTATTCGCTACGTTCGTCGTTCGTCCCTACCTGCTACGCGTATAGAAAGCCTAGCTACATCACTACGAGATGCCAAGCGACGGATAAGCAGAAGCAGGAGTATCGAGCTACGAAGCAGCAGCCGAGAAAGGCTATCCAAGCTATAGAGCCGGCTCCGAACGACACCGACAGTGTGGATAGTGGAGTGCCACTGCAAATCCTAGGAAAAGACTAGCTGGACGGATAGGCCCCCTATCTAGCATAGACTATAGGGCACTAGAGCGATCCGCGCTACCGGAATATAGAAGTATTAACAGCTGCAGCGATCCGCTCTTAGCGGCGGTGGAAGTAAACACAGAAACAGCTATTATCCTTCCGATTACTGTCTACCCCCTCGATAGCTTAAGCAGACTACTCTAGCTAAGAGCTTTTATTAACACAGGAGCCCTTATCGGCGCGGCGATCCACTATCGATTGGTTCAGAAGCTAATAAACGGGTATAGTTACCTAGTGGAACTAGCATCGCCGACGAGAATTTCGGCGTACAACGGACAGGATACGGAAAGTGTTATGCACTATATGCAACTAAGGACTACACTGGCTGGCCGCACTACGGAAGCTACGTTCCGAATTATAGACATTAGACGGTTCGACATTATTATAGGGCAGAAATAGATAAAGAACCAGAAAGCTGTTATTGACGTAGGTAAAGGCACGCTAGGGTTTAAAGACTAGCAGAGCGGAGTCGCCGCCAAATCAGTTACCGTCGTCGCTGCGAAATCGAACGCTACGACTATCGGTGCAGTCCCGAAGGACCGGTCCGACCCTCTAAACACGATCAGAATAATAAGCTCAGAGGCTTTAACGACCCTCGCGAGGTCGCCGGACAATAAGATTTACGCTATCTCGATAAAAGACATCGAAGATTACCGCAAGATTATAGCAGAAGAAGAAGTGGATCCGTTAGAGGTATTACTAAAAGAACTCTACAGTTACACTAACGTGTTCTCGAAGGCTAATTTCAACCTCTTGCTGCTCTACCGACCGGAATACAACAACAAGATCCGACTAAAAGAGGGAGCTACGCTGCTGAGAACCGAGCCCCTAAGACGCTTATCGCCGGCTAAGCTAGACTAGGTAGAAGTGTTTGTTCGAGAGAATCTGGCGAAGAAGTTTATCAAACTAAGCTTAGCCAAATATACGTTACCGATTCTTTTCGTAAGGAAGCCCAGAGGTAGTCTCCGACTGTGCGTAGATTACAGAGGCCTTAATAAGGTTACTAAGAGAGATGTGTATCTGCTGCCGCTAATAGACGAGACTATACAACGAGTAGCTAAGGCTAAGTAGTTCAGCAAGCTGGATATTCGCTAAGCGTTCTACTAACTAAGGAACGAGGAAGGACGGACCGAAGATCTTACGACATTCGCTACGCGCATAGGCAATTTTAAGTAGTTGGTAATGCCTTTCGGACTTACTAACACGCCGGCGGTGTAGCAACGCTTTATAAACTACATCTTTATAGACATGCTGGAACGGTTCGTGTCTATCTACTTAGACGACATTCTTATCTACACTAAGGGAACAAGAGAGCAACATACGGACTATATTAAGAGGGTGTTAAAGAGACTCTGCGAGGTCGGATTAAACACAGACACGAAGAAGAGCGAGTTTTATTAGACCGAAGTCAAATACCTCGGTCTTATCGTTAGAAGAGAAGGGATTCGGATAGACCCCTTAAAAGTCGCTACGGTTGCGGAATGGAAGCAGCCGAAATCCGGAAACACTACGCAAATCAGAGCGTTTCTCGGATTCTGCAGCTACTATCGGCGGCTTATTAAGGACTTTAGCAAGATAGCGAGACCCCTAAACGAAGCGTTAAAAAAGGAGGCCGCCGGCCTATAGAATAAGAAGTGTACGGAAGCCTTTAACTGGCTAAAAGAAGCAGTGGCCTTAGCGCCGGTTCTGGCGTACTTCCGACCAGAAAAGACGATCTACGTAGAAACGGACGCTTCTGACACTGTAACAGCAGGGGTCCTTTCTTAATATAGCGACGACGAAACTCTCTATCTAGTGGCTTTCTTCAGCAAGTCTATAAACAAGGCTAAGCGGAACTACGCTATTTATAATTAAGAGCTGTTGGCCATTATTCAGGCTTTCGAAGAGTGGAAACCGGAGCTTGTAGCTAGAAAGAACACAGTCCAGGTCCTTACAGATTTCCAGTTACTTACCTACTTTATAAAGACGCAGAAGCTATTACGGCGCCAAGCTCGGTAGGCTGCCTATCTGCCCGGATTCGACTTGAAGATTACCTATCGATCTAGAGCTTAAAATAGAAAGGCTAACGCGCTAACAAGAAGAGAAGGAAAGACTAGCTGCGCGAAAGAAGATCCGAATATGTTCCAGAAGATGTTAACCGAACAGATAGTAGACGCCGAGATGTTAAGAGAGGCAGGGATCAGCGCGATAGAACCACCGACCGAAGAAGAGACCTTCTACGAGAGAGTAGAACGGCTTAATTAGCAGCAGAAGCTTGGCAAAACCGGCTTAGGGAAGTTGATTATTCTAGAAGAACTAATTACAGAGGTTATCTAGCTGGTTTATAGCTCTAAAGACGTCGGCTACGCAGGCTCGAAAAAGACGATAGAAGCCGTAAGGACGACCTACTGGTTTCCGCGAATTTTCGAGCGGATCCACCGGTTTATTGCTAACTGTTACGTATGCCGAGCCGCGAAGCTACGTTACAGCCTTCCGGCCGGTCTGCTAAAGCCACTTCCGATCCCTAAGAAACTGTAGCAGCATATTACGATAGATTTCGTAACCGGCCTGCCGGATTCCGATAGATATAATGCTACGCTTAACGTAGTGGATCGACTAAGCAAGGAGCGCTACTTCATCCCCTACAGAGCTAAGGATAAAGGAACTACTGCAGAAGAAACGGCGAGAATGCTAATACAGCACGTATAGAAGCACTACAGCCTGCTGGACACTATCACTACGGATAGGGTCCTCAATTTACCGCTAATGTATAAAAAGCTATCAACCGAGCTCTCGGAATTCGTGGAAAACTCAGCACGGCCGCTTACCCTTAAACTGACGGTTAGTCTAAAGTAGCTAACCGAGAGATAGAAAAATATCTACGAATCTTCTGCAGCTATTATTAAGCAGAGTAGGTTAAGGTGTTGCCGATAGCCGAATTCTGTGCCAATTTAGCACGATTAGAAGCTACCTTACTGGCGCCATTCGAGGTAACGTATAGTTATCTTCCGAGAATAAGCTTCCAACTACTAAACGAACCCAGCTCTTCAGAACCTTCTATATCTACCGCCACTTCGTTACAGAGAGTCGCCGCCGCCGCGGCCGAAGCACTTAAGACCTAGATAAAGGAAGCAATCAAGGTAGCGAAGGAGGCGATAGAATCGACTTAGAAGAAGATAGTAACTCGAGCTAATAGAAAGCGGTTACTAATAGAATTCGAAGAAGGCCAAAAGGTATAGCTTAATACGCGGAACCTAAGGCTAAGAGGCAACGCCAAGCTTAACCCCTGCTACGTAGGCCCGTTCAAGATAGTAGAAAAGAGGTCGCCGGTGACCTATCGGCTCTAGCTACCGAAATCGTTCCGGATCTACGATTTCTTCTATTCGGATCTGCTAAGCTTAGACCCTAAAGACGGTCTACCGGATTAGGGGTTCGCTAAACCCCTACTAATTAAGATAGACAAAGAAGAAGAAGAATAGGAGGTGGAGGATGTAATAGACATAAGAAAGATAAGAGGGTCCGTCGAAGCAAGGATCTCGTAGAAAGGATAGCCGGAAGACTATAAATAGTATCCGGTTAAGAACCTCCGGAATTCGGCAGAGCTACTAAGAGAGTTTTATGTCCGAAACCCGAAGAAGCCGAAGCCCGAGTGGCTCCGAAGCTGTTTATTCCAGAAGAGGAAGAAAAACCGCGTCTGCTCTATTAGTACGGAAGCTAATAAAGACAATCGTAGCAGTCGCTTTGCCGGAGTCTTCGACTTAGCTACTACCTACTACTGCCTCGGCAGGAAGCTCGCCGACGCCGCTGCACGGCGTCGGCGCCGCCTGCCCTGCGGTATATAAGGCCTTTAGTAGAGAAAGAAGAAGAAGAAGATAGCGAGCTACAGATAAATCTATATAGACCTCTGCAGCGGAGCACAGACCAGTTACGCTGCAGCTTAGGTAACCGCCGGATCCGATTCGATAGCTCTTCCGATTAGATAGACGCCAAGTAAAGACGTTAGGAGGCGACGATGTAAGAAGAAAGAAGATAAAAAAAGGGGATAGTTTCGAAATAGAAGAAAGTAAAGAAATAGCGACAGAATTAAAAAAAAAGACAGATAGATAAGTAAGCGGTCGAGGTCGACCGCTAGTAAGGGAGGGGGGTAGTGTTGCAGCAGCAGAAAGGGGTGGGACTGAGTAATAGGGTAGACCCTTGGAATTTCGGCTCGGCCCTTCCGGACCGAGCTGGGCCTTGGCACACCACCCCTAAAGCTCTTACTTACTACTACATAGATTCCTTTCCCTCCTCAGTTCGAGATATAGTTATCAAAAAGGCCGTATTGAATTATATCTGCGTGCCCGGATCACTTATATGTTAGCTCAACTAGGGGACGTACGATCTCCGAGTAGTTCTGTATAAACTAGTAGTAGAATTTAGCAAACCTAAGAAATTCCTGTACGCCCTTAACGCTTATAGGCAGCTTCTATTGCTTAATAGCATTAATCTTCTTCCTATCTATGCTAATGCCTTTCCCTGCCTCGATAATAAACTCTAGGTATTTTATATACTGTACACCGAATTTCCATTTGTCGATGTCGAGGTACAAGCCAGCCTGTTGCAGTCGATCCAGTACCTTCTTAACGTCCTGTATATAGTCTGTATAGGTGCCGTCCGTAAATACCAGTATGTCGTCGAGGTATACTAAGCAGATGTTGTCTAGTAAACCTTGTAGGGACCTGTTAATGTATCTCTAGAAGGTTGCCGGTGCGTTGGCAAGGCTAAAGAGGGTAACAAGCTACTCGAAAAGTCTATATCTTGTATAGAAGGCAGTTATCTATTTACAGCCTTCCTTAATCCGTATTTTATAGAAGGCTAAAACTACGTTAAGCTTAGTGAACCACTTTGCCTTGCTGATCTGTCCGAGAGTCTCCTTAATAAGGGGTAGGGGATACTAGTCCTTCTTAGTAATCGCGTTTATGCCTCTGTAGTCTATGCAGAAACGTAAGCCGGCCTTGCCCTCCTTATAAACAAACAGCACTAGGGCTCCTGCGGACGAGGTACTTACGCGAATAAAACCTTTAGCAAGCAGATCGTCTAGTGTCTTACGCAGTACTAGGAGTTCTCTAGAGGATATACCGTACAGTAGGCTGTACAGTACTTCGGGCAGACTCCTATCTAGACAGGGCTCTAGCTAGATGTTATAGTTAATTCCTTCTCCTTAGTATAGGAGCAGTTTCGAGGCTGACTTTGGCTCGAAGAGGTCCAGGTATTCTGCGTATTCCGCTATAAGCTTCGTATAGGGGTCCGTCGCCTTCTTAGGTGCTAATGCCTTCTTAATGTCTGTAGTCGCAGTGTTAATTTCGGCCTTAGCATTGCCGCCCTGCAGAGCCCTCCCTTAGTCTCAGAGCCTCTGCTTTGTTATAGCTAGGTACAGCCGTCCTTGTCCAACGTCCAGCTTGCCCTGCTAGCGCTCTATCTATAGCTTCCCTAATATTAGGTTATACCCTAACTTGTCCTATATAATATAGAGGTATAAGTCCTGCTCGTAGTGTCCCTACAGCTCTACCGTTACTTTTACTATATAGGTAATGTCCAGTCCTCGCCCAGTAATGCCTAGCATGCGTACAGGTACAGTAGGGGTCGTCTTAATATAGTGTCTCTATACGAAGTCTTCGCTAATTACTCTGTACACCAAACATCCTATGTTAATTAATGTCCGCGCTGTAGCGGTCCCGTTTAGCGTAGGTCGTACGATAAACGGCGTAGTCGTTATATAGTTGCTCTTGAAAGATAGCTAAATAGTGCTTTAATTTAGCAATCTATCTCGTATACGCCTCTGGCAGAGCCTTCGCTTAGAGGCTACTCTTTTCCCGACTCGTTATTATCTAAGGGGGACTCTTAACTCTCTTATTAGGGCGCTGCAGTTGCTACCCTTGCGGTAGTCGGCTGTCCCCTAGGTCTCTCTACTAGCAAAAGCCTGCAATTCTGTACAGTATAGCCTATCTTGCTACACCTATAGCAGCTCCCTTCTGCTCTTTTCTTGTTAAGGGTAGCTATGTCTACCTACTGTGCCCTTTTAGTAGCCTGTATAGTAACAGCTGCTGCTACTCTTGTCGCCGTTAGTTCCTAGTCTATAGCGTCCGTCTGCTGCTAGAGGGGTTATCGCATCTTATAGGTGCAGTTTATCCGTCCGAGCCTACGCTGCTAGTCGTCGACTATCCTAAGGAGATTACAGAATTCCTAATATATAGCTAGTCGTATTACGCCTACTAGTCCCGTTATAATCTCCTTAGAGAGGCCTACCTCTAAGGTAGTAATTTTTACCCTGTCCTCCTATTAGAGTCCTCCTGCCTTTGCTAGGATCTAGTCGTATTCTGCGAGGAACTCTCGTATAGTCTTGCGCCCTTGCTTTATCGTATTAACCTGTAGGAGTGCTCGGCTCTCGCGGTCTAGGTCCTTATAGCTCCTGTTAAGAGCTGCCTAGAGTATTGTCGTAGTTGCTATTGCTAGGTTAGCAATAGCTGTCTTATAGTATAGCAGAATCCGTGCTACCGCCCTGTCCTTTAGCCTCCTGAAGAGGTACACTACCTTGTCTAGATTAGTCGGGTATGCTCCTAAGTCGACTAGAAGCTTAGAGTATAACTGGGCAGCCTAGGAGGGGTACTTAGCCGGAGCCTTACTATTGTAGGTAGTAACGTTAGGGAGTTTGCTCTTAGGGGCCGGGGTGTAGGCCGTCGTGTTCGTCGTCGTCGTAGGGGTCGGATCGCAATCGGGCGCCCTAAGCTGTCGTAGCTCCTGTTCCTGTCGGGAAATTATCGCAGCTTAGTAGCTTACTTGCTGCTCGAGCTGCTTCTTGTATGCTAGCAGCTCCTTGTACGCGCAGTGCATCTAATCCTATATAGTCGCAGGTTCTGTAGGGATGTCGCTGTCTATCTTCGTTGTATTACTGCAGTTACCGACAGTAAGATCAGTTCCTAATATCAGGGCTTAAGAATCTTAGTTTTGAAACTTAAGGTTAGGTATCTATATAAAGGAACTAATAGGCAGTTCCTTCGTCGTCTGCTGCTATACAATTTGTATCTACAAAGCTAAGCTAGCAATTTCCCTCTAGACAGGGATGCAAGGTTTATACTCTATATAGAGGCTCGGGAGTTTCCCTCTATACAGTAATGCAGAGTTTTCCCTCTGTTTAGAGGGGCGACAATTCCCCTCTATATAGGGCTATAGGGTTCTCCCTCTGTACAGGAGTAGGGTTATATCGGTAACTCCGTAGGGAGGGTAGGGTCGTGCTAGCGCTGCTAAGTCGCAGTCCTTAGGGCGACGGCTGGCTTAGGTCCAGGACCTGGGCTAGGCGGCGCCCCCTAACAGAATGCAACTACCCTATCTACAACAAGGAATTGCTAGCAGTCGTATAGTGCTACGAGGCGTAGGACAGAGAACTCTGCTCGGTTCCTAAATTCCTCGCTCTAACTAACTATAAGAATCTCGAGTACTTTATATAACCCTAGAAGCTCTCTAAGAGATATATACGATAGGCAATATATCTAAGCCGTTTTGATATAAGACTCTAGTACTATAAAGGAAAAGACAACAGTAGGGCCGACGCTCTATCTAGACGAGACTAAGACATGCTAGCGGCGTACGACGACGAACGACTAAAATTACGAACATTCCAGATGTTTAAGGAGGAACTAGGCGAGGATGCTATCCGCCTAGTAGCGACATATATATAGGAACCCTAGCTATAGGCGTAGGAAGAGGCAGTAGAAAAGGACGACGTTTACTAAGGTGCCTATACAGCGATCTAAGGAGGACAGCAGAAGCTCCCTACAGAGCTCTACCTTAAGGTATTAGCAGCAGAGTACACAGTAGACGAGGAGAACAACCTAAATTTTAGGAATCGGATTTAGGTCCTAGCAGACGAGAAGCTCCGTACGAGCTTAATACAACAGGCGTACGACTTAATAGCAACCGGATACCTAGGGCACAAGGAGACATACAGTATCGTCGCTAGGGACTACTACTAGCCGGCGATAGCGAAGGACATCTGTAGGTTGGTACAGAACTGCGATGTCTGTAGACGAACGAAGCCTTAGCGCGAACTAAAGTATAGCCTGTTAAAACCCCTACTAATACTAGACCGGCCCTAGCAAGATCTAATAGTAGACTTTATTACAGACCTCCCTAAGAGCGATAGACGACGCAACATTATAGTAGTAATGGACAAGCTAACAAGGGGGGTAATACTAGAGGGAATAGACTCTACTACAGCTAAGGATACTGTCTAGGCATTTATACGGACGACGTTTAGCAAGTACGGATTCCCTAGGTTAATTGTATCAGACTAGGGTACGCAGTTTACGAGACAACTCTAGGCGAGGATCTGCCAATTATTAAATATAGAACATCGCCTATTAACCGTATAGCACCTATATACAGACAGCGCGACAGAGAGAGTTAATTCTACGCTAGAAGTGTACCTCCGAGCATACGTTAGCTATAACTAGACGAATTGGAACCGCCTTTTCCCTATAGCGGAGCTAGCTATTAACAGTCGTACGGCTAACGCTGCAGGACTGTCTCCCTTCTTTATAGCCTATAGGTACGACTACTCCCTGCTCCTACCGACTCTAAGCAGCGCTACCCTACGCCCTATACGCTCCCCGATTTAGCAAGGGGAAGCTATCGTACGGACGATTACGAACGCCTACTAATAGGCAAAAGCGAGCCTAGCTATAGCCTAACAGAGTGCAGAAGAGCAGGCTTATAAGGGACGACAGGCTGCACTAAGGTACAAGGCAGGGGATAAAGTATAGCTAAACTAGCGCAATATTCGTACAGACCGGCTCGGCAAGAAACTGGACTAGAAGAACCAGAAGTTTACAGTGGTCCGGCCAGTAGGGACATACGCTGTACGACTTAACACTCCCCTAGGAATATACCCAGTTTTGTATAGACTATATATAGCTAGTATACAAAGACGCCCTCCTACATTAGACGACAGACGAGGCACACCCTCTAGCAATTATTACTAAGAGCTAGGAGGAGTATAAGGTAGAAGAAATCCTTAAGAGCTAGAAGAAGCAGAAGAGGATAGAATACCTAGTTAAGTAGGTAGGGTAGGCAGAGCCTACCTAGGAACAGTACGAGGCTCTTGTTAGGGGGCGCCGTCCAGCCCAGGTCCTAGACCTAAGCTAGCCGTCGCCCTAAGGACTGCGACTTAGCGGCGCCAGTACGACCCTACCCTCTATACAGAGTTACTAATACGACCCTACTCCTGTATAGAGGGAGAATCCTATAACCCTATCTAGAGAGGAATTGCCGCTCCTCTAAACAGAGGGAAAACTCTGTACTACTATATAGAGGGAAACTCTCGACCCTCTATACGGAGTGTAAACCTTGTACCCCTATATAGAGGGAAATTGCTAGCTTAGCTTCGTAGGTACAAATTGTACAGCAGCGTACGACGAAGGAACTGCCTATTAGTTCCTTTATATAGATACCTAGCCTTAAATTTCTAAACTAAGATTCTTAAGCCCTTACATTAGGAACTAATCTTACTATCTGTAACTGCAGTAATATAACGAAGATAGACAGCGACATCCCTATAGAACCTATAGCTATACAGGATTAGATACACTGCGCGTACGAGGAGCTGCTAGCACACAAGAGGCAGGTCGAACAGCAAGTAAGCTACTAGGCTGCGATAATTTCCTAACGGGAACAGGAGCTACGACAGCTTAGGGCGTCCGATTGCGATCCGACCCCTACGACGACGACGACGAACACAACAGCCTATACCCCAGCCCCTAAGAGCAAACTTCCTAATGTTACTACCTATAATAGTAAGGCTCCGGCCGAGTACTCCCCCTAGGCTGCCTAGATACACTCTAAGCTTCTAGTCGACTTAGGAGTATACCCAACTGAGCTAGACAAGGTAGTGTACCTCTTTAGGAGGTTAAAGGGCAGGGCAGCAGTACGGATTCTGCTGTACTACGAGACGGCTATTGCTAACCTAGCAATAGCAACTACGACGATACTCTAGGCAGCTTTTAATAGGAGCTACAAGGACCTGGACTACGAAAGCCGAGCACTCCTATAGGTTAATACGATAGAGTAAGGACGTAAGGCCGTATAAGAGTTCCTTGTAGAATACGACCAGACCCTAGCAGAGGCAGGAGGACTCTAATAGGAGGACAGGGTAAAAATTACTACCTTAGAGGTAGGCCTCCCTAAGGAGATTATAACAGGACTAGTAGGCGTAATATAACTAGCTAAATACGAGGAGTTCTGTAATCTCCTTAAGATAGTCGACGACTAACAGCGCAGGCTCGGACAGATAAGCTACGCCTATAAGATACGATAACCCCTCTAGCGGCAGCAGGACGCTATAGACTAGGAACTAACGACGACGACAAGAGTAGCGGCAGCCGTTACTGTACAGCTAAGGGCCCCTACTAAAAGGGCACAGTAGGTAGACATAGCTACCCTTAACAAGAGACGAGCAGAAGGGAGCTGCTACAGGTGTAGCAAGATAGGCTATACTGTACAGAATTGCAGGCTTTTGCTAGTAGAGAGACCTAGGGGACGGCCGACTACCGCAAGGGTAGCAACTGCAGCGCCCTAATAAGAGAGTTAAGAGTCCCCCTTAGATAATAACGAGTCGGGAAAAGAGTAGCCTCTAAGCGAAGGCTCTGCCAGAGGCGTATACGAGATAGATTGCTAAATTAAAGCACTACTTAGCTATCTTTTAAGAGCAACTATATAACGACTACGCCGTTTATCGTACGACCTACGCTAAACGGGACCGCTACAGCGCGGACATTAATTAACATAGGATGTTTGGTGTACAGAGTAATTAGCGAAGACTTCGTATAGAGACACTATATTAAGACGACCCCTACTGTACCTGTACGCATACTAGGCATTACCGGGCGAGGACCGGACATTACCTATATAGTGAAAGTAACGATAGAGCTGCAAGGACACTACGAGCAGGACTTATACCTCTACATTATATAGGACAAGTTAGGGTATAACCTAATATTAGGGAAGCTATAGATAGAGCGCTAGCAGAGCAAGCTGGACGTTAGACGAGGACGGCTGTACCTAGTAGCGACGAAGCAGAGGCTCCGAGACTAAGGGAGAGTTCTGTAGGGCGGCAATACTAAGGCCGAAATCAACACTATAACTGCAGACATTAAGAAGGCATTAGCGCCTAAGAAAGCAACGGACCCCTATACGAAGCTCCTAGCGGAATACGTAGAATACCTAGACCTCTTCGAACTAGAGTTGGCCTTGAAACTATCCCTATACTAAGGAGAAGGAATTAACTACGACATCTAGCTAGAGCCCTATCCGGATAGGAGTCTGCCTAAAGTACCGTACAGTCCGCTGTACGGTATATCCTCTAGAGAACTCCTAGTACTGCGTAAGACACTAGACGACCTACTTACTAAAGGTTTCATTTGTACAAGTACCTCGTCTATAGGAGCTTCAGTACTGTTCGTCTATAAAGAAGGCAAGGCCAGCTTGCGTTTTTGCATAGACTATAGAGGCATTAACGCGATTACTAAGAAGGACCAGTACCCCCTACCCCTTATTAAGGAGATCCTTAGACGGATCAGCAAGGCAAAGTAGTTTATTAAGCTTAACGTAGTCTTAGCTTTCTACAAAATACGGATTAAGGAAGGCTGTAAATAGATAACTGCCTTCTGTACGAAATATAGTCTTTTCGAGTAGCTTATTACCTCCTTTAGCCTTGCTAACGTACTAGCAACCTTCTAGAGGTACATTAACAGGTCCCTATAAGGGTTACTAGACGATATCTGTTTAGCGTACCTCGATAATGAACTAGTATTTATAGACGGCACCTATACAGATTACGTATAGGACGTTAAGAAGGTACTAGATCGACTGCAACAGGCTAGCTTATACCTCGACATCGACAAATATAAATTTAGTGTACAATATACGAAATACCTAGAGTTTATTATCGAGGCAGGGAAAGGCATTAGTATAGATAGGAAGAAGATTAATGCTATTAAGCAATAGAAGCTGCCTATAAGTGTTAAGAGCGTACAGGAATTCCTTAGGTTTGCTAACTTCTACCGCTAGTTTATACAGAACTACTTAGAGATTGTACGCCCCCTAGTCGAGCTAATACATAAGGACAAGCAGTTTAAGTAGACGGACGAGTGTAATAGAAGCTTTAACAGGCTAAAGGAGCTCTTTACTACAGGACTAACGCTTGCCGCCTTCGATCTAGAACGTACAACGATACTAGAAACTGACTCCTTAGGGTATTGTATAGGAGGTATCTTGTTATAGGTAGGCTCGGACGGACTCCTGCACCTATACGCGTACTTCTCTAAGAAGAACTCCCTAGCTAAGTGCAACTACCCTATCTATAACAAGGAATTGCTAGCAGTCGTACGATGCTGCGAAGCATAGGATAGAGAACTCTGCTTAGCTCCTAAGTTCCTCGCCCTAACCGACTACAAGAACCTTAAGTACTTTACGCAACCCCGGAAGCTGTCTAAGAGGCATGTACAATAGGCGATATACCTAAGCTGCTTTAATATAAGACTCCAGTACTGTAAGGGCAAGGACAATAGCAGGGCCGATACGCTATCTAGACAGGATTAGGACATGCTAACGATATATAATAACGACTAGCTAAAATTCCAGACATTTTAGATATTTAAGAAGGAACGAGGCGAGGAGACTATCCGCCTAGCGCGACACACCTATAGGAACCCTAGCTATAGGCATAGGAAGAGGCAGTAGAAAAGGACGACGATTACTAAGGGACCTATACAGCGATCTAAGGAGGACAGTGGAAGCTCCTAGCAGAGCTTTACCTTAAGGTGTCAGCAGTAGAGTGCATAGTAGACGAGGAGAACAACCTAAAGTTTAGGAATCGGATCTAGGTCCTAGTAGACGAAAAGCTCTGTACGAGCTTAATACAACAGGCATACGATTCTATAGCGACCGGACATCTAGGATGCGAGGAGACGTACAGCATCGTCGCTAGGGACTACTACTAGCCGGCGATAGCAAAGGATATCTATAGGTTCGTACAGAACTGCGATGTCTGCAGACGGACGAAGCTATAGCGTAAACTAAAGTATAGGCTGCTAAAACCCCTACTAATCCCAGACCGGCCCTAGCAAGACCTAACAGTAGACTTTATTATAGACCTACCTAAGAGCGACGGACGGCAGAACATTATAGTTGTTACGGACAAGCTAATAAAGGGGGTTATACTAGAGGGAATAGACTCTATTACAGCTAAGGACACTACTTAGGCATTTATACAGACAACGTTTAGTAAGCACAGATTCCTAAGGTCAATTGTATCGGACCGGGGTACACAGTTTACGAGCTAGCTCTAGGCAAGGGTATGTCAGTTGTTAAACGTAGAACGTCGCCTATTAACCGTATAGCACCTGTAGACAGACGGCGCGATAGAGAGGGTTAATTTGACGTTGGAAGCGTATCTCTAAGCGTACGTCGACTACGACTAGACAAACTAGAACTGCCTCCTCCCTATAGCGGAGCTAGCTATTAACAGCTATACAGTTAACGCTACAAGATTGTCCCCCTTCTTTATAGCCTATAGATACGACTACTCCCTGCTCCTGCCGACCCCAAACGGCGCTACCTTACGCCCTATACGATCCCTAATTTAGCAGGAAGAAGCTATTGTACAGACGATTACAAACGTCTATTAATAGACGAAAGCGAGCCTAGCTATAGCTTAGTAGAATGCAAAAGAGCAGGCTAACAAGGGACAGCAGGCTGCACTAAGGTACAAGGTAGGAGATAAGGTCTAGCTAAACTAGCGCAACACCTGTATAGACTGGCTAAGCAAGAAACTAGATTAGAAGAACCGGAAGTTTACAGTAGTCTAACCAGTAGGGACATACGCTGTATAACTAAACACTCCCCTAGGGATCTACCTAGTCTTCTACGTAGACCTCGTACAGCTAGCAAACACAGACCCCCTACTGCACTAGACGACGGACGACGTGCACCCCCTAGCGATCCTTACTAAAGGCTAGGAAGAGTACGAAGTAGAAGAAATCCTTAAGAGCTAAAGGAAGCAGAAGAGGGTAGAGTACCTAGTTAAATAGAGAGGGTAGGCAGAGCCTACGTAGGAACTGTACAAGGCCCTATAGGACACAACTGCGCTAGACAGGTAGGAGGAGAACTATCCTCCTGCCTAGTCGCAGTAACACTGCGCTGTAAAGCGAAAAGGGGCACGACCTACCCTAGGTACAGGGCAGCTGCTAACAACTTAGGTTGTTAAAGGATCAGGATTAAGACGTAGGACCCTACCGGGGCCTACCGATACTACACTGTACTATACTGTACGGAAGGGGGCCGGAGAAACCGGAACAAGATAGAATACCTAGTTAAATAGACAGGTTAGGCAGAGCCTATATAGGAGCTATATAAGGCTCTCTAGGAGATATAGGTACTAGACAAGTAGGAGGAAAGGCACCCTAGCGAACGGTTATAGTAACACTATACTATACGAGGTAGGACAGATAGCAGCTATAAGGCAAGACAGCTGCAAGCGATATTAGGCGACTGTAGCCTAGACTGGGCTATAAGAGATATTAGGCAGCTATAGACAGGATTAGGTAGCTATAGGCAAGACTAGGAAGCTACAAAGGAGGGGCAGGAATAGGGAGGAATCGGAGATACCTATCCTTAAGGATGAAAAAGAAGAGACGACACTAGGGGACCTGTAAGAAGCATAGTATAGGTATAGGAAGAGGGAAAGGAAGAAGGACAGGAATAGAGCTAGTATAGGGTAGGGCAGGACTGTACGAGATAACTAGCCCGCCTAAGACTGTACAGACGACTGCTAGGTAAACGACTACTACCTAACCCTACAGACGATAACAGGCAGGAACATCTACCTAGGAGCTAAACTCTAGACGACGACTAAGGTACAGGAACAGAGCTAGACGGCCTACTGCTACTAGACCGTACAGTTAGGACATAGAGTATATAGCTAGGGCTATAGGGTAGGAGGTAAACGGAGGAGGGACAAGAGACAGGTAAATAGACAGACAGGACCGAGCACCTCCTGCACCTTCGTAACTGCTTATAGGTCCTCCTCCGCCTTAGCTTCGGCATCCTTAAAGTAGCAAACAGAATCAGTTAAGATTAGGTAGAAGCGATCTAGCACTACCTGCCTTCCCTGCTCGCAGGTCCTCCTCTATCTTAGCTTTAGGATCTAGATAGATAGGGCCAAGGTTGCAGCAGTATAGAGGGAGGGGGTAGATCTAGGACAAACAGGCAACTGCTACCTAAGGCCCTAGCAACAATAGGGAGGGCATCTACCAGGCATTGCTAACTAGCAAGTGCCTAGACGACAGTCGACTATAGACGACCGGATGGAGACGGAAATCGCGACCTATAAGAGGAACCCTAGGAGCTAAGGCTATACGATACGCTATTATACGAAAGAAGCACTACAAGAAGGGAGGGGGGTATTGTTAGGGGGCGCCGTCTAGCCTAGGTCCTAGACCTAAGCTAGCTGTTGCCCTAAGGACTGCGACTTAGCAGTACTAGCACGACCCTACCCTCTATACGGAGTTACCGATACGACCCTACTCCTATATAGAGGGAGAATCCTATAACCCTATATAGAGAGGAATTGCCGCCCCTTTAAACAGAGGGAAAACTCTGCACTACTATATAGAGGGAAACTCTCGACCCTCTATACAGAGTGTAAACCTTGCACCCCTATACAGAGGGAAATTGCTAGCTTAGCTTCGTAGGTACAAATTGTATAGCAGCATACGACGAAGGAACTGCCTATTAGTTCCTTTATATAGATACCTAGCCTTAAGTTTCTAAACTAAGATTCTTAAGCCCTTACAGCTCTTTAGGACATATTAGCACTAGACAGGTAGGAAGAAAAACACCCTGTCGACCGGTTACAGTAACACTGTACTGTACAGGGTAGGACAGATAGCAGCTGTAGGACTAGGCAGCTACAAAGAATATAGGGCAGCTACAGATAGGACCAGGCAGCTACAGGAGACATTAGGCAGCTATAGAAGACATTAGGCAGCTATAGACAAGATTAGGCAGCTGCAGAATATATTAGGTAGCTGCAGACAAGACTAGGCAGCTATAGAGAACATTAGGTAGCTATAGGGGAAGAGTAGGAAGGAAACTAGGGACAGCTACTCCTAGGAACAAGAGAGAGGAGACGACACTAGGGAACCTGCAAGAGGCATAGCCTAGTTGCAGGAAGCGGAGGGATATAAGAAGAGTAGAAATAAAGGAAATAGTCTAGGGAGGGGTAGGACCGTACGAGATAACTAGACTGCCTAAGGCTATAAGGACGAACGCTAGGTAAACGCGTACTACCTTACCCTGCAGACGGCGACAGGCCGGGACATCTACCTAAGTCCTTAATAACCCTAGACGGCGACCGAAGTACTAGAAAACTACGAGATTGTAGATCTTATGTCCGTATCCGACGACGGCGGTTTCCGTCTAGATAATGGATTTAAGGTAGGGGACAGTGATTCCCTACACTAACTACACTCTCTAGAACAAAGCTTTGCTAACCAAGAGCCAAGATAGTCGGCTAGGCAGCCCGCTGCTGCTAGACTATACGAGGTAGATACAGAATACATAGTTAGGACGATAAGATAGGAGATAGACAGGTAAAGACTAGACGGCTTACTTATATAGGGCTAGGGCCCTATCGAGGGAGGTTCCCGGATTCCCTACTACCAACCTACGGTCCAGTCCTGCGACTGTATAAGATAGTTAACTAGGGTATAGCCAACATCCTAATTAAGCTAGACACCTCCTACTAGATACTTTATAGACATATTAAGGCTATATAAGCTTTATCTAGAGAGCGACTGCCTATTTACTGTTCGGGAGACCCTCTAGTTAGAGGGATTCCCTAACGATATATATACGACTGTTATACTAGAGGAGAGGCTATAACTATAGCTAGCGATACTGTGCTACCTGTCTTCGCTAAGCATATGTTTAAGGAGTACTTTAAGGCACTAAAGCATATCGAGGAAGAGATAAAGTGTTTAACCCTTGCTAACAGGCTTAGAGATATAGCAGCATTAAGGAGGGGGAAGGAGGGTATTGTTAGGGGACGCCGTCCTACTAGATCTTGGACCTAGACCTACCGTCGTCCTAAGGAGTACGACTTAGCTACACTAGCAAGACCTATCACTGTCTGTGTTGTTCGGCGCCGGCTCTATAGCTTGGATACTCTTTTTCGGCTGCGTCGGCTTTACAGCACAGTATTCCTGCTTCTGCTAAGTCGTCGCTTAGCATCTAGTAGCGATATAACTAGGTTTTCTATATACGTAACAAGTAGGGACGAACGGGAAACGCAGTAAATAAGATAGCTGCTAGGGGCTTCGTCGGAAGGGGGCAGAGGGTCGCGTTGTCTACGTTAACGACGATCTCTAATTCAGTTCGCGCGCTGCCGATTTTCTATACGCGCTTAAATTTCTAGCAGTAACTCTCGCCTAGTGCACGAAGCCTTTAAGGTCTTTGTCTTCTACTAAAGCTATAGCTCTAGCTAGTTTGGGGTTTAACTTCTGCCTTAGTAAGTATAGCTGTTTATCCTTAGATACTTTGGCTCTAATAGCGTATTTCCTAAACAGTCCGTAAAATTCCTTAAACATTAGCCGGTTTTAGCTAATCTTGTCTAGTTGCTCGTAGGCTGTCTTCTTGCAGAAAGGGTCTCCGAAGCGTTGGTCTAGGGCTTTAATAGCTTCGTCGGCAGTTACGTCTTCTAGGTCTGCTACTAGCGAGAACGCTTTACCTTCTAGTCGCGCCTCTAGATAGGCTAGTTTATCTTCTTCGCTGCTTCTAGCGTAATTGCGACTTATCTTGTTCCTTATCTTCTTCTTAAAGGCTTCCTAGGCCTTAGGGTCTCTACCCCTAAAGGCTGGTAGATTAGGCAGTAACGTTATCGGAGTGCTACCTTAACTGTAGGCAGCAGGTGAGGCACTTTCTGCTTAGTCTCCTCGTAGTAGCGGCAGCGCCGACGACGCTGCTGTCGCAGCGTCGGCTAACTAAGCCCTTAGCATTTTTAGTTGCGCTAGTCGTGTCGCTGCTTAGTTCTCTAATACCTCGATAGTAGTCTCTGCCGATTTCTTCTTAGCTATTACTGCCTCTATCTTCTCTCTTAACTGCTTGTTCTCTTCTATTTTCTTGTAAAACGTCTTCTCGATGAAGGTAATAGTGTCGTATACTATTCTAGACCTATGTTCTGCTAGGTGTTCCTTAAGTTCGTCAGGTATGCAGGCGTACAGCTCCTTATAGCCGGCTATACCCTCCTTCGCTTCGTCCGTCTCTTCTTCTATAAGACCTTTAATAACTATCCTATTGTCTAGGATGCTAGCGTACCTGTCCTTTGCTCTGTTAGTCTTTCTCTTTCTACTATAGTAGGTAACGCCGCCTTCTACTATCGAGAAGCCTTCTATAGCCTTCTTACAGTGCTAATGTGTTTGGTTTAGGTTTTAGTGTACGCATGCATTATTTACGTAGCTAGATATAGTTTAACGGGCCCTTTCGCATAGCGCAGGGTTAGTGTAGTTAAGGAGTTCGAGATATAATAATCCGAGCGTATAGATATAGTTTAATACGGCTGTTTAATAACTATATCTCGAACTAAGGAGGGAAAGGAATCTATATAGTAGTAGGCGAGGGCTTTAGGAGTAGCATGCCAAGGCCCGGCTCGGTCCAGAAGGGCCGAGCCGAAATTCCAAGGGTCTACCCTATTACTTAGTCCCACCCCTTTCTGCTGCTGTAACACTTGTCGTAGATAGCGTAGTTCTGTTCAGCTTTATTTATAGACTTGCTAAAGAAGGCTATTAGATAAAGAGTCTCGCTGTTATTATTATACTAAGAAAGAACTCCTGCCGTTACTGTATTAGAGGTATCTGTTTCTAGGTAGATCGTCTTCTCCAGCCAGAAGTGCGCTAGTACTAGCGCTAAGGCTATAGCGGTTTTTAGCCGGTTAAAGGCCTCTGTACACTTCTTATTCTATAGGCTACCTATAAGGGCTTAAGAATCTTAGTTTAGAAACTTAAGGCTAGGTATCTATATAAAGGAACTAATAGGCAGTTCCTTCGTTATACGCTACTGTACAATTTGTACCTACGAAGCTAAGCTAGCAATTTCCCTCTATATAGGGGTGCAAGGTTTACACTCTGTATAGAGGGTCGAGAGTTTCCCTCTATATAGTAGTGCAGAGTTTTCCCTCTGTTTAGAGAGGCGGCAATTTACCTCTATATAGGGCTATAGGATTCTCCCTCTGTACAGGAGTAGGGTCGTATCGGTAACTCCGTACAGAGGGTAGGGTCGTGCTAGCGCCGCTAAGTCGCAGTCCTTAGGGCAACAGCTAGCTTAGGTCTAGGACCTATGCTGGACAGCGTCCCCTAACAATACCTCCCTCCCTTCTTATAGTGCTTCTTTTATACGACAGCGTATCGTACAGCCTTAGCTCCTAGGGTTCTGTTACGGTCAACAGCTGGAAGAACAAGAACAACAGTACCAAAGTCCCACTAAGCACTACTATAGTTTACAGACTATATCTTAACAACCAAAGGTCCAACTAAGACTATTCTTGCCGCGTTGGAAGCGCTACAATCGGTTCTACAAGGACGAACAATCGGGTTAAGAAAGCCACTAGAACTACAGCTAGCAGACAGTAGAAACCCCCTAACAGTCCTAAGGTCCTATCTAGCTCTACTACCCCTAACAGCCTACAACTTAACACTTACTGGTCTGACTAAGAAGCTTCTAGGTTTACTGGAAGCGACTCGACCTGCTCTTCAGAATGTTCTGTTTTAGTTCTGGAACCTTTAGGAAAAGAAGGTTTTAGAAGTAACTCGGTTAACAGATTAAAGGAGAGAAGTTTGTTAAGAAACTTCTTAGGAAATCTAGCAGCAAAAGGGCAAACAACTAGCTAGGGCAGAGGGACATAAGAAGCAGCTGCCGCCCCCTTACCTTTCTGTTTTCCTTCTTTATAGCTTGTCTTATACAATTAACTTAGAACAACCCTCTAACTCCCAACTTACAACTACTCTTTAGACTTTAGTTCTCTAGCTCCTCCTCTTAACTTCAGCTCTTACAACAACCTATACATACCTCAGCCTCTTCTCTGACATTACAAGCTATTAACCAACCTAAGACCATTAATTAATATAGTCTTCTATATACTACCTTAAGAGATTCCCTTTAAGGAATACTCTAAACTGGATCTTTCTGCATAAGGCACTTCTAATTTAATAAACAGTAACCCTACCCTTGCCCTACGGGTCCTTTTTACAGTAGCAGACATTGTTCGCATAGGAACAGAGTAAATAAAAGACTTTAGCAACTACATTAATAGTCTAGAGGCAATACTGTCTAAAGGCAAGGAACAGCTACAAGAGATAGAACAAAAGATAGCTACCCTTACACTTAAGAAGGCACAAACATAAGGACAACTACAAGAGGCCCTAAACCTAAGGACACCTACTGCTACTAGAGATTCTACTAGCAAGAAAGTTGCTAATCCTAAAACATTCTATAGGGACAAAGAAAAGTTTAATAAATTTCGCCTACGACTATCTATTAAACTCTCAGCCGATGCAGACCATTTCCCTAATGAAAATCAGAAGGTCTCCTACGCATTCTCCCTCCTAGCAGGCAAGGCACTTTAGCAAGTCTTACACTAGTTTAACCTACAGACACTCTAAGTTACTTGTCCAGACATTAAGGCCCTACTTACCTCTCTTAATTCAGCCTTTAGAAACCTATATCGCAAGTCTACGGCTTAACAATCTATTAGAACACTTAAGCAGACTAACAAGCCCTTTGCAGACTATTACGTACAGTTCTTACGAGAGATTGGACACTGTAAATACGACATAGAGGCTCAGAAGTTAGCTCTAGTTGCTAGGTTAAGCACAGAACTCCTTACGAAACTTAAGGATCAGGAACATAAAGCCCTATCCTTCTAGGAACTTGTTACCCTCTGCCAACGCCTTAACAGCCGTAGGAATTTGTTTGCAGACATTATTAAGGCCAGAAGCAACAACTGTAACAGTCAACGCCCTGTTTCGACTCTTGCAAACGTCACTGCAAATGTAGGAACCTACAGACCAACCTTACGCCTTCCCCCTTAACTAGTTGTTACCTAAGGAGACCCTATAGACTTAAGCTTAGCTAAGCTCTAAGACGGCCGCCTTACGCAGGACGAGAAAGAACGACGCCGCCGCCTACGCCTCTGTATGTACTGTAGTAAACCAAACTATATTGCTGTTAACTGTCCAACACTGGCTATAAGACGTACTAAGATAGGCACCCCTCTTAGTTTCTCTGTAGCAGCTCCTACGCTATAAGACAACAACAAGGACTAGGGAAACGCCTAAGCCTATTAACAAGACGCCTAACAGGCAGGCACTTAGATCGATATTATGCAATCTCTTCTTCTGCTGTACAATTCTATACTAAGACAAAGGATAAACTAACTTGTCCTCCCTTAGTTGTTACAGCAAAAATTTATATAAAGAAGAACACAGTACACTTAGTACTTACGATAATCGATTGCGGCGTAACTAGCAAAAGCTTTATTAACCCTCAACTTGCTAACTCTTTAGAAATTACTACTTAGACCTTAAAGTACCCCAGACCCTTAAGAATGTTTAACGGCAGTAAGGCCTCCTTAGGAGGCGTAACTCAGATCGCCTATATTAAGCTTAACCTTGGAAACTACTAGGAACACCTCTCTTGCTTTGTTACCCCTCTGCCTAACCAGAAGCTTATCCTTAGACTGCCTTAGTTAAAGCTTTACAACCTACAGATTAACTGGAACACTGGAACCCTTTGCCTAAACTTAGAACACTGCCAAACCTATTGCTACCCTTCTACTTAACCTACTCCTGTATATAGCAATAATGATTTAATCTTCTAAGTATCTGCAGCTGCTTTCTATACAGCTGCAAAGGAGAAAGGAGCTTAAATCTTTGCTGCGTCAATAGAGGACATTAAGAAGGCTCTTACTAAATATAATAACAAAAGAGAAGCTACTAACCTAGAGACAAAAGTACTAGAAGAATACTACGACTTCCTTAGTATCTAGTCAGTTAAAGAAGCTGACAAGCTGCCTCCTTACCGCCCTTACGACTACAAGATTGAACTGGAAGAGGGCAAGACACCCCCCTTTGGCCCCCTTTACTAGATGTCTTGCGAAGAACTCTAAGTCCTGCAAAAGTTCCTATAGCAGGACCTCTAGAAAGGCTTTATTAGATCCCGTCGCTCTCTAGCAGCCAGTCCTGTTATGTTTATTAAGAAACCTGGTAGAGGGCTACGCTTCTGTATCGACTATCGCAACCTTAATGCTATTTCTAAGAAGAATCGCTACCCAATCCCTCTAATACAGGAAACTCTAGAACGCCTTTCGAAAGCAAAATAGTTTACTAAGCTGGATGTAATCGCAGCATTTAACAAGATTCGAATAGCAGAAGGACAAGAATAGATAACTGCATTTAGGACTCGATACGGCTTGTTTAAATCCTTAGTTATGCCCTTTAGTATATGCAATGCACCTAGTACCTTCTAGGAATATATAAACGACACTCTAAGAGAATACTTAGATCAGTTTGTTACAGCTTATATTAACGACATCTTACTGTACAGCAAGACACTAAGAGAACACTAGGGACACGTCCGCAAAGTACTGGCCAAACTGGAAGAAGCAGGCTTATATCTAGACATTAACAAGTGTGAATTCTACAAGCAAGAAGTCCAATTCCTAGGGCTTATTATTTTAGACAAAGGCATACGTATAGACCTAGCAAAGATCCAAGCAATTCTTAACTAGAAGGTTCCAAAGACAGTTAAGGAAGTACAAGGCTTCCTTAGGTTTGCTAATTTCTATCGCCGCTTTATTTAAGGCTTCAGCTTAATTGTAAAGCCTCTAACAGCTCTAACAAGGAAAGAAGCTAAGTTTGAATAGACTGGAGCATACCAACAAGCCTTTAACCTCCTACGACAAAGGTTTACTAAGGATCCTATCCTTTAACACTTCGACTTTGATTTAGAACCCCGTATAGAAACAGACGCCTCTAATAGAGCTATTAGAGCTGTCCTTCTTTAAAGAAAAGCACCTAACCAACTATAGCTTCCAGTAGCCTACCTCTCTAAGAAGATAATTCTAGCTAAATGCAATTACGAAATTTACGACAAGGAACTCCTAGCTATTGTAAAGGCCTTTAAAGAATAGCGTCTAGAACTTGAAGGTGCAGCCTTTCCAACTTAGGTTAGCTCTAATTACAAGAACTTAGTCCACTTTATAAAGAACATGATCCTTAACAGACGACAAGCCAGATAGAGTGAATTCCTTTCTAGGTTCAACTTTGTTATTTAATACGCACTAGGATCCCTTAATTTAAGAGCTAACGCCCTTATTAGGATGCCTAAAATCCATCTAGTAGACGGAGGAGAAGGTTAAGCAATTTGTAACTAAACTATCCTAAAGGCCTACAACCTAAGTAAAGACTTAAAGACCTACTTATAGGAAGGTAACCAATTAATTGCTGCCTCTTTTGCCCTGTGTCTTGCGCCTGCTTTCCTGGAAGATAACGATTCAGAAAGCACAACAGACAACACTAAAGACTCTGAAACTAAAGGCTCTGTTATCTCTAACACTGACTTAGAAGATAAAGAAGTAGCTAAAGAAGCAAACTACCCTAGAAGACTGCTCCTAATAACCAGAGAGGCTTACGAATTAGACCAGCAAGCTTAAGAGTTGATCCAAGCCCTTAAGATAGGCCAACGCACCTTCCCTGGCTTTTCCCTCTTAGAATGTAAGCTTAGGGATGGACTAGTCTACTTTCGCTCTTACCTTTTTATTCCTAAAGGGGCAGACAACTTAATACGACCTTACATCCTTAGGACAGTTTACAACTTAGCAGCAGGAGGCTACCTAGGACGCTCAAAGCTTTACAAGCTTACCTTACGCTACTACTGGTGGCTATCAATATAGAAGCATGTACGCAGATATAGAAACAGCTGTCCTATCTGTAAAGCAGCCAAACATAATCGACAACCTCTACAGGGCTTACTAAAACCTCTGCCGGCTCCTGAACACCCTTAGAAACACATTACAATGGACTTTGTTACCTGTCTCCCTTAAGGAACTACTTAGGCAGGTGTTAAGGCAAAGAATGTCTTTGTAGTTGTAGATCGACACTCTAAGGACCGCTTTATAATACCCTGCTAGAGCATAACTTCCAAGGAAACCGCTAGGCTCTTTTACGAATACGTCTGGCGCTACGTAGGCCTCCCTAACAGCATTATATCTGACAGAGACTCTTAGTTTATTGCTAAGTTCTGGAAACGCCTGTGCAAGCTTTTAAACATTGACTACTATATTTCGACCTTCTACTACCTAGAAACAGATAGACAGACAGAGATTGCTAATGCCCTGTTTAAACAGACGCTGCGTTGCTTTATTAACTACTACTAAAAGGATTGGCCAAAATACATTCCTATAGTGGAATTCTTAGCTCGCAACTAGGAATTAGAGATAACTGGACATTCCCCCTTCTACACTACGAGAGGCTACTACCCCAGAACAGGAATGGAACCTTAAGACCCACTACTACGACCTAACAACCTAGACGAAGTTAACGCACACGACTGGGCAATACACCTTTCCTAGATCTACTAAGAAGTCCAAGAAGAGATAACTTATACTTAGGCTGTCTACGAAGATCAAGCTAATCGAAAAAGACAGCCAGCTCCTGACTATTAAGTAGGAGACAGAGTGTACCTGGACTCTAAGAACATTGTTATAGGAAGACCTTCTCGCAAACTCGACTGGAAAAAACTGGGCCCCTTTACTATTACAGAGAAGATTAGCTCGTACGCATACCGTCTCTAACTGCCTAAAGAATAGGAAATCTACAACATCTTTCATCCTATTAGGCTAAGGCCTAAAGAAGGAGATCCCTTCCTAATTTAAGTACAAGATTAGGAACGAACTTACATCCTCCCTGTAGCAGATAATAATAAAGATAAGGAAGAAGAGTACTACGTACGCAACATTGCAGACTGTTAAGTTGTAGATAGACAAACCAAGTACAAAGTCCAATAGCAAAGCTATAAAGACTAGGACACTACTTAGGAGCCCCTTGGGAACATTATCTTAAACAAGGACAAGATTGAAGCCTTCCACCAACAGGCCCTCTTAGGCTCTTAAGGACATCGCCTTAAAAACAGGTACAGCAAAGAGGAACTAGATGCTGCATACTAATAGAATATTGACCGTAACATTAGACCTGCTCCTGGGAATAAACAGGCTCACCCTCGGTATCTGGAACTACTTAGGCTTCGCAGGAACTTAGCAATATTAAGGGAGGCTACTGTTACGGTCAACAGCTAGAAGAACAAGGACAACAGTACCAAAGTCCCACTAAGTACTACTATAGTTTACAGACTATATCTTAATAACTAAAGGTCTAACCAAGACCATTCTTGCTGCGTTGGAAGCGCTATAATCGGTTCTACAAGGACGAACAATCGGGTTAAGAAAGTTACTAGAACTACAGCCAGCAGACAGTAGAAACCCCCTAACAGTCCCAAGGTCCTATCTAGCTCTACTACCCCTAACAGCCTACAACTTAACACTTACTGGTCTGACTAAGAAGCTTCTAGGTTTACTGGAAGCGACTCGACCCGCTCTTTAGAATGTTCTGTTTCAGTTCTGGAACCTTTAGGAAAAGAAGGTTTTAGAAGTAACTCGGTTAACAGAACAAAGGAGAGAAGTTTGTTAAGAAACTTCTTAGGAAATCCAGCAGCAAAAGGGCAAACAACTAGCTAGGGCAGAGGGACATAAGAAGCAGCTGCCGCCCCCTTACCTTTCTGTTTTCCTTCTTTATAGCTTGTCTTATACAATTAACTTAGAACAACCTTCTAACTCCTAACTTACAACTACTCTTTAGACTTTAGTTCTCTAGCTCCTCCTCTTAACTTCAGCTCTTACAACAACCTACACACACCTTAGCCTCTTCTCTGACAGGTTCCTCTTATAGGTCGCGATTTCCGTCTCTGTCTAGTTATCTATAGTCGACTATCGTTGATCCGGGGTGGTGTGCCCGGGTCACTGCTATGCCTTGCCAAGGTTTATAATCTGGTACACATTGATCAAGTCACTTCCGAGTCACTTGATCAGTCCCTTTTGGCTCAAGTGTACCGCGCCGCATCACTTGACTCGGAAGTGACTGCTGAAACTGTACGTGAAAGGCCTGGGTTCAATTCCCAGGGGGCGCATCTTTCAACGCCGAGTGGAAGCAGCGTTGACGTATGTCCGTTTGTCCACCACTCCGTACAAATGAGGCAGACCCGGTAAAGGTCCAGCTGGCTGTGTGCAGACCTGCCGGGGGGGGGTTGATTGCGCACGATTCACAGGGGGGCTGTGCATAAGGTGCGTGGCCTGTAAGCAAGCGCAGCTTACGAGGTCGTAAGCCTGTAGCGCAGGGGGTGGTGATCCGGGGTGGTGTGCCCGGGTCACTGCTATGCCTTGCTAAGGTTTATAATCTGGTACACATTGATCAAGTCACTTCCGAGTCACTTGATCAGTCCCTTTTGGCTCAAGTGTACCGCGCCGCATCAATCGTCTAGGCACTTACTAGTCGGCAATGCCTGCTAGATGCCTTCCCTATTGTTGCTAGGGCCTTAGGTAGCAGTTGCCTGTTCGTCCTAGGTCTACCCCCTCCCTCTATACTGCTGCAACCTTAGCCCTATCTATCTAGATCCTGTAGCTAAGGCAGAGGAGGACCTACGAGTAGGGAAGGCAGGTAGTGCTAGATCGCTTCTACCTAATCTTAATCGATTCTGTTTGCTACTTTAAGGATGCTAAAGCTAAGGCAGAGGAGGATCTGCGAGCAGTTAAGAAGGTGCAGGAGGTGCTCGGTCCTGTCTATCTCTTTACCTGTCTCTTGTCTCTCCTCCGTTTACCTCCTACTCTATAGCCCTAGCTATATACTCTGCGTCCTAACCCTATAGTCGAGCAGTAGCGGGCCGTCTAGCTCTATCCCTATGCCTTAGTCGTCGTCTAGAGTTTAGCTCCTAGGTAGATGTTCCTGCCTGTTATCGTCTATAGGGTTAGGTAGTAGTCGTTTACCTAGCGGTCGTCTATATAGTCTCGGGCAGGCTAGTTATCTCGTATAGTCCTGCCCTGCCCTATGCTAGCTCTATTCCCGTCCTTCTTCCTTTCCCTCTTCCTGTATCTATACTATGCTTCTTGTAGGTCCCCTAGTGTCGTCTCTTCTTTTATATCCTTAGGGATAGGTGTCTCCGATTCCCCCCTATTCCTGCCCCTTCTTTGCAGCTTCCTAGTCTTGCCTACAGCTGCCTAATCCTGTCTATAGCTGCCTAACGTCTCTTATAGCCCGGTCCGGGCTGCAGTCGCCTAATATCGCTTGCAGCTGCCCTGTCTTGTAGCTGCTATCTGTCCTACCTCGTACAGTATAGTGTTACTGTAACTGTTCGCTAAGGTGCCTTTCCTCCTACTTGTCTAATGCCTGTATCTCCTAGAGAGCCTCGTATAGCTCCTATATAGGCTCTGCCTAACGTGTCTATTTAACTAGGTATTCTATCTTGTTCTACTTTCTCCGGCCCCCTTCTATACAGTGTAGTATAGTGTAGTGTCTGTAGGCCCTAGTAGGGTCCTACGTCTTAATCCTAATCCTTTAACAACTTAAGTTGTTAGCGGCTGCCCTATACCTAGGGTAGATCGTGCCCCTTTTTGCTGTATAGCGCAGTGTTACTACGACCGAGTAGGGGGATAGTTCTTCTCCTACCTATCTAGCGCAGTTGTGTCCTAGAGGGCCTCGTACGGTTCCTATATAGGCTCTGTCTACCCTCTCTATTTAACTAGGTACTCTACCCTCTTCTGCTTCCTTCGGCTCTTAAGGATTTCTTCTACCTTATACTCTTCCTAACCTTTAGTAAGAATCGCTAGGGGGCGCGCGTTGTCCGTTGTCTAGTGTAGTAGGGGGTCTGTATATACTGGCTGTACGAGGTCTATATAGAAGACTAGGTAGATCCCTAGGGAAGTGTTAAGTCGTATAGCGTAGGTCCCTACCGGCTGGACTACTATAAACTTCCAGTTCTTCTAATCTAGTTTCTTACTTAGCCGGTCTATACAGATATTGCGCTAGTTTAGCTAGACCTTATCTCCTGCCTCGTACCTTAGTGCAGCCTGCTCTCCCTTGTTGGCCTGCTCTTCCGCATTCTGTTAAGCTATAGCCAGACTCGCTTTCGCCTATAAATAGGCGTTTGTATTAGTCTGTACGATAGCTTCTCCCTGCTAAATTAGGGATTGTACAGGGCGTAAGGTAGCGCCGTTCGGGGTCAGTAGAAGCAGGGAGTAGTCGTATCTGTAGGCTATAAAGAAGGGGGACAATCCTGTAGCGTTAGCCGTATAGCTGTTAATAGCCAGCTCCGCTATAGGGAGGAGGCGGTTCCAGTTTGTCTAGTCGTGGTCGACGTATACTTAGAGGTACGCTTTTAACGTCGAATTAACCCTCTCCGTTGCACTGTCTGTCTGCAGGTACTATGCAGTTAATAGGCGACGTTGTACGTTTAACAACTAACATACCCTTGCCTAGAGCTAACTCGTAAACTGTGTACCCTAGTCCGATATAATTAACCTTAGGAATCTGTGCTTGCTAAACATTGTCTGTATAAATGCCTAAGCAGTATCCTTAGCTATAATAGAGTCTATTCCCTCTAGTATAGCCCCCCTTATTAGCTTGTCTGTAACTACTATAATGTTCTGCCGTCCGTCGCTCTTAGGGAGGTCTATAATAAAGTCTACTGTTAGGTCTTACTAGGGCCGGTCCGGTATTGGTAGGGGTTTTAGCAGCCTGTGTTTCAGTTTATGCTAGGGCTTCGTCCGTCTGCAGACGTCGCAGTTCTGTACGAACCTACGGATGTCCTTTGCTATCGCCGGCTAGTAGTAGTCCCTAGCGACGATACTGTACGTCTCCTTGTATCCTAGATGTCTGGTCGCTATTAAATCGTACGCCTGTTGTATTAAGCTTATATAGAGCTTCTCGTCTGCTAGGACCTAGATCTGATTCCTAAACTTTAGGTTGTTCTCCTCGTCTACTGTGCACTCTGCTGCTAACACTTTAAGGTAAAGCTCTGCTAGGAGCTTCTGCTGTCCTCCTTAGATTGCTGTACAGGCCCCTTAGTAAACGTCGTTCTTTTCTACTGCCTCTTCCTATACCTATAGCTAGGGTTCCTATAGGTATATCGCTACTAGGTAGATAGTGTCCTCGCCTAGTTCCTCCTTTAATATCTGGAATGCCTGTAATTTCAGCTAGTCGTTATTATACATCGTTAGTATGTCCTAATCCCGTCTGGATAGTGTATCGGCCCTGCTATTATCCTTGCCCTTACGATACTAGAGTCTTATATTAAAGTAGCTTAGGTACATCGCCTATTGTACGTATCTCTTAGAAAGCTTCTAGGGTTGCGTAAAGTACTCGAGGTTCTTGTAGTCGGTTAGGGCAAGGAACTCGGAAACTAAGCGGAGTTCTCTATCCTATACTTCGCAACATCGTACGACTGCTAGCAATTCCTTGTCGTAGATAGGGTCGTTGCACTTAGCTAGGGAGTTCTTCTTAGAGAAGTATATATATAGGTGTAGGAGTCCGTCCGAGCCTACCTATAATAAGATACCTCTTATGCAATACCCTAAGGAGTTAGTTTCTAGTATCGTCGTACGTTCTAGATCGAAGGCGGCAAGCGTTAGTCCTGTAGTAAAGAGCTCCTTTAGCCTGTTAACGCTTCTATTACACTCGTCCGTCTACTTAAAGCGCTTGTCCTTATATGTTAGCTAGACTAAGGGGCGTACGATCTTAGAGTAGTTCTATATAAACTAGCAGTAGAAATTAGCAGACCTAAGGAATTCCTGTACGTCCTTAATACTTATAGGCAGCTTCTATTGCTTAATAGCATTAATCTTTTTCCTGTCTATACTAATGCCTTTCCCTGCCTTAATAATAAACCCTAAGTATTTCGTACATTGTATACCGAATTTACATTTGTCGATGTCGAGGTACAAGCTAGCCTGTTGCAGTCGATCTAGTACCTTCTTAACGTCCTGTACGTAATCTGTATAGGTGCTGTCTATAAATACTAGTGTATTATCGAGGTACGCCGAACAAATGTCGTCTAGTAACCTTTAAAGGGACCTGTTAATGTACCTCTAGGAGGTTGCTAGTGCATTAGCAAGGCTAAAGGGGGTAACAAGCTACTCGAAAAGACTGTATCTCGTACAGAAGGCAGTTATCTATTTACAGCCTTCCTTAATCTGTATTTTGTAGAAAGCTAAGACTACGTTAAGCTTAGTAAACTACTTTGCCTTGCTAATCCGTCCGAGGGTCTCCTTAATAAGGGGCAGAGGGTACCGGTCCTTCTTAGTAATCGCATTAAAGCCTCTATAGTCTATGCAAAAACGCAAGCTGGCCTTGCCTTCTTTATAGACGAATAGCACTAGAGCTCCTATAGACGAGGTACTTGCGCAAATAAAACCTTTAGCAAGTAGGTCGTCTAGTGTCTTGCGCAGTACTAGGAGTTTTCTAGAGGATATGCTATACAGCGGACTGTACAGTACTTTAGGTAGACTCCTATCTAGACAGGGCTCTAGCTAGATATCGTAGTCAATTCCTTCTCCTTAGTATAGGAGTAGTTTCGAGGCCGACTCTAGTTCGAAGATGTTAGGGGGCGCCGTCCAGCCTAGGTCCTAGACCTAAGCCAGCCGTCGCCCTAAGGACTGCGACTTAGCAGCGCTAGGACGACCCTACCCTCTGTATAGAGTTACTGATACGACCCTACTCCTATATAGAGGGAGAATCCTATAACCCTGCACAGAGGAGAATTGTCGCCCCTCTAAACAGAGGGAAAACTCTGCATTACTATATAAAGGGAAACTCCTAACCCTCTATATAGAGTATAAACCTTGCACCCCTATATAGAGGAAAATTGCTAGCTTAGCTTCGTAGATACAAATTGTACAGCAGTAGACGACGAAGGGACTGCCTATTAGTTCCTTTATATAGATACCTAGCCTTAGGTTTCTAACCTAAGATTCTTAAGCCCTTATATTAGGAACTTATCTTACTATCGGTAACTGCAGTAATACAACGAAGATAGATAGCGACATCTCTATAGAACCTACGACTGTGCAGGATCAGATGCACTGTACGTACGAGGAGCTGCTAGCATACAAGAGGCAGCTCGAACAGCAAGTAAGCTACTAGGCTGCGATAATTTCCCAACAGGAATAGGAGCTACCACAGCTTAGGGCGTCCGATTGCAATCCGACCCCTATAACGACGACGACGAACACGACAGCCTACACCCCGGCCCCTAAGAGCAAACTCCCTAATGTTACTACCTATAATAGTAAGGCTCCGGCCGAGTACCCCTCCTAGGCTGTCTAGATACACTCTAAGCTTCTAGTCGAGTTAGGAGTATACCCGACCGAGCTAGACAACGTAGTGTACCTCTTTAGGAGGTTAAAGGGCAGGGCAGTAGCACGGATTCTGCTGTACTACGAGACGGCTATTGCTAACCTAGCAATAGCAACTACGATAATGCTCTAGGCAGCTCTTAATAGGAGCTATAAGGACCTAGACTGCGAAAGCCGAGCACTCCTACAGGTTAATACGATAAAGCAAGGACGCAAGACTGTATAAGAGTTCCTTATAGAATACGACCAGACCTTGGCAGAGGCAGGAGGACTCTAATAGGAGGATAGGGTAAAAATTACTACCTTAGAGGTAGGCCTCTCTAAGGAGATTATAACAGGACTAGTAGGCGTAATGCGACCAGCTATAAACGAGGAGTTCTGTAATCTCCTTAGGATAGTCGACGACTAACAGTGTAGGCTCGGACAGATAAGCTATGCCTATAAGATGCGACAACCCCTCTAGCGGCAGTAGGATGCTATAGACTAGGAACTAACAACGACGACGAGAGTAGCGGCAGCCGTTACCGTACGGCTAAGGGCCGCTGCTAAAAGGGTACAGTAGGTAGATATAGCTACCCTTAATAAGAGACAAGCAGAAGGGAGCTGCTACAGGTATAGCAAGATAGGCTATACTGTACAGAATTGCAGGCCTTTGCTAGTAGAGAGACCTAGGAGACGGCCGACTACTGCAAGGATAGCAACTGCAGCGCCCTAATACGAGACCTAAGAGTCCCCCTCGAATAACGACGAGTTAGGAAAAGAATAGCCTCTAAGCAAAGGCTCTGCTAGAGGCGTATACAAGATAGATTGCTAAATCAAAGCACTACTTAGCTATCTTTTAAGAGCAATTATATAACGACTACGCCGTTTATCGTACGACCTACGCTAAATAGGACCGCTACAGCGCGGACACTAATTAATACAGGATGTTTAGTATACGGAGTAATTAGCGAGGACTTCGTACAGAGACACTACATTAAGACGACCTCTACTGTACCTGTATACATGCTGGGCATTACTAGGCAAGGACTGGACATTATCTATATAGTAAAAGTAACGATAGAGCTACAAGGACACTACGAGCAGGACTTATACCTCTACGTCGTATAGGACAAGTTAGGGTATAACCTAATATTAGGAAAGCTATAGATAGAGCCCTAGTAGGGCAAGCTAGACGTTAGACGAGAACGGCTGTACCTAGCAGCAACGAAGCAGAGGCTCCGAGACTAAGGGAGAGTTCCGTAGGGTAGCAATGCCAAGGCCGAAATCAACACTACGACTATAGACATTAAGAAGGCATTAGCGCCTAAGAAGGTAACGGACCCCTTTACGAAGCTCCTAGCAGAATACGCAGAATACCTGGACCTCTTCGAGCCAAAGTCGGCCTTAAAACTGTCCCTATACCAAGGAGAAGGAATTAACTACGACATCTAGCTAGAGCCCTGTCTAGATAGGAGTCTGCCTAAAGTGCCGTACAGCCTGCTGTACGGCATGTCCTCTAGAGAACTCCTAGTATTGCGCAAGACACTGGACGACCTACTTGCTAAAGGTTTTATTTGCGTAAGTACCTCGTCCGTAGGAGCCCTAGTGCTGTTTGTCTACAAAGAAGGCAAGGCCGGCTTGTGTTTTTGTGTAGACTATAGAGGCATTAACACAATTACTAAAAAGGACCGGTACCCCCTGCCCTTTATTAAGGAGACTCTTAGACGGATTAGCAAGGCAAAGTAGTTTACTAAGCTTAACATAATCTCGGCTTTCTACAAAATACAGATTAAGGAAGGCTATAAATAGATAACCGCTTTCTGTACGAGATATAGTCTTTTCGAGTAGCTTATTACCCCCTTTGGCCTCGCCAACGCACTGGCGACCTTCTAGAGGTACATTAACAGGTCCCTATAAGGGTTACTAGACGATATCTGCTTAGCGTACCTCGACGACATATTAGTATTTACAGACGGCACCTATACAGACTACGTACGAGACGTTAAGAAGGTACTAGATCGACTGCAACAGGCTAGATTATACCTCGATATCGACAAATGTAAATTCGGTATACAATATACGAAATACTTAGGGTTTATTATCGAGGTAGGGAAAGGCATTAGCATAGACGGGAAAAAGATTAATGCTATTAAGCAATAGAAGCTGCCTACAAGTGTTAAGGGCGTACAGGGATTTCTTAGATTTGCTAACTTCTACTGCTAGTTTATACAGAACTACTCGGAGATTGTACGCCCCCTAGTTAAGCTAACATACAAGGACAAGCAGTTTAAGTAGACAGACGAGTGCAATAGGAGCTTTAACAGACTAAAGGAGCTCTTTACTATAGGACCAACGCTTGCCGCCTTCGACCTAGAACGTACGACGATACTAGAAACCGACTCTTTAGGTTATTGTATAGGAGGTATCCTGTTGTAGGTAGGCTTAGACGGACTCCTGCACCTATACGTATACTTCTCTAGAAAGAACTCCCTAGCTAAATGCAACTACCCTATCTACGACAAGGAATTGCTAGCAGTTGTACGATGTTGCGAAGTGTAGGATAGAGAGCTCCGCTTAGTTCCTAAGTTCCTTACCCTAACCGACTACTAGAACCTTAAGTACTTTACGCAACCCTAGAAGCTTTCTAAGAGATACGTACGATAGGCGATGTACCTAAGCCGATTTAATATAAGACTCCAGTATCGCAAGGGAAAGAACAACAGTAGGGCTTATACGCTATCTAGACAGGATTAGGATATGCTAACGACGTACGAAAAGAACCGGCTAAAGTTACGGACATTCTAGATATTTAAGGAGGAGCTAGGCGAGGAGACTATCCGCCTAGCGGCGATATACCTATAGGAACCCTAGCTATAGGTATAGGAAGAGGCAGTAGAAAAGGACGACGTTTACTAAGGGGCCTGTACAGCAATCTAAGGAGGACAGCAGAAGCTCCTAGCAGAGCTTTACCTTAAAGTGTTAGCAGCAGAGTGCACAGTAGACGAGGAGAACAACCTAAAGTTTAGGAATCGGATCTGGGTCCTAGCAGACGAGAAGCTCTGTACGAGCTTAATACAACGGGCATACGATTTAATAGCGACCGGAGATCTCGGGCGCGAGGAGACGTACAGCATCGTCGCTAGGGACTACTACTAGCCGGCGATAGCAAAGGATATCTATAGGGTTGTACAGAACTGCGACGTCTGCAGACGGACGAAGCCCTAGCGTAAACTAAAACACAGGCTGCTAAAACCCCTACTAATACCGGACCGGCCCTAGCAAGACCTAACAGTAGACTTTATTACAGCCCTCCCTAAGAGCGACGGACAGCGGAACATTATAGTAGTTACGGACAAGCTAACGAAGGGGGTAATACTGGAAGGAATAGACTCTATTACAGCTAAGGACACCGCTTAGACATTTATACAGACGACGTTTAGCAAGCACGGATTCCCTAGGTTAATCGTATTAGTCTAGGGTACACAGTTTATAAGCTAACTCTAGGCAAGGGTCTGCTAGTTATTAAACGTAGAACGTCGCCTATTTACTATATAGCACCTCCAGACGGACGGCGCAACGGAGAGGGTTAACTCGATATTAGAAGCGTACCTCTAAGCATATATCGACTACGACTAGACAAACTGGAACCGCCTCCTCCCTATAGCGGAACTGGCTATTAACAGCTGTACGGCCAACGCTATAGGATTATCCCCCTTCTTTATGTCCTACAGATACGACTACTCCCTGCTCCTACTAACCCTACGCAGCGCTACCTTACACCCTGTATAATCCCTGATTTAGTAGGGAGAAGCTATCGTATAGATAATTACAAATGCCTACTAATAGGCGAAAGCGAGTCTAGCTATAGCCTAACAGAGTGCAGAAGAGCAGGCTAACAAGGGACGGCAGGCTGTACTAAGGTACAAGGTAGGAGATAAGGTCTAGCTAAACTAGCGCAACATCTGTATAGACCTGCTAAGCAAGAAACTAGATTGGAAGAACCGGAAGTTTACAGTAGTCCGGCCAGTAGGGACCTACGCTGTACGACTTAACACTCCCCTAGGGATCTATCTAGTTATCTATATAGACCTCGTATAGCCGGCATATACGGACCCCCTACCGTACTAGACAACGGACGACGCGCGCCTCTAGCGATCCTTACTAAAGGCCAGGAAGAGTACGAGGTAGAAGAAATCCTTAAGAGCTAAAGGAAGCAGAAGAGGGTAGAGTACCTAGTTAAATAGAGAGGGTAGGCAGAACCTATATAGGAGCTGTACGAGGCCCTGTAGGACATAACTGCGCTAGACAGGTAGGAGGAGAACTATCCCCCTGCCCGGTTACAGTAACACTGCGCTGTACAGCGAAAAGAGGCACGATCTACCCTAGATACAGGGCAACCGCTAGAAACTTAGGTTGTTAAAGGACCGGGAATTAAGACGTAGGACCCTACAGGGTCCTACCGACACTAGACCGTACTGCACTATACGGAAGGGGGCCGGAGAAAGTGGAACAAGACAGAGTACCTAGTTAAATAGACAGGTTGGGCAGAGCCTATATAGGAGCTATACGAGGCTCTCCAAGAGACAGGTAAGAATAAGAGTAGAAATAGGAAATAAATAAGAGCAACACTGTCCGAAAACTTTTACATACTACCTTAGGGTAGCTTACTGGCCGCTACCCCCCCTAAGACTAGGGCAGCCGACTCTATATCCGAAATCTTAATTACCTCCTAGCTAGTAGGGGCCCTACCTAGGCTAATACTATAGAGCAGGGACGGGGTTACACTAGAAGGAGTGGAAGGGCAGCTTAGCAGCATCCTGCTGCTTATTAGTATAGTACCTAAGACATTAGCTAGGACCGTACGAAGGAAGGAGACTATACGAACTGGAAGCGGAGTTACTAGCCAAGCTAGGCATCCTACAGCTAGAGGTAGAAGTGTAGAAGGACGGGCCGGCAACTACAAGAGAGCCACGACGGCACCGGGCGGACGGAGTAGTAGCGTTAGTAGTAGTAGTTGCGGACGGTAGTAGTAGTTGTGTTAGTAGTTATAGTAGTAGTAGATAGTTAGGCAGACAGTTAGCAGGTAGGGGAATAGAAGAAGAAGAGAGGGGAGAGAGAGAAGGGGGGAAGGCTTAATATATAGAGTAGTAGCTGCCTGCTATATAAGGCAATAGCAACTAGGGCAGCTGCTACAACTATATAAAGGAGGGCAAACAAGGCAACTACAACCTAGTAGCCGGACGAGCGACGGCCCTATAGACGACCGGATAGAGACGGGAAATCGCGACCTGCTAGAGGAACCCTAGGAGCTAAGGGTGTACAACACGCTATCGTACAAAAGAAGTACTATAGAAAGGGAGGGGGGTATTGTTAGAGGGCGCCGTCCAGCCTAGGTACTGGACCTAAGCCGGCCGTCGCCCTAAGGACTGGGACTTAGCAGCGCTAGCACGACCCTACCCTCTATACAGAGTTACCGATATAACCCCACTTCTATACAGAGGGAGAATCCTATAACCCTATATAGAGAGGAATTGTCGCCTCTCTAAATAGAGGGAAAACTCTGTACTACTATATAGAGGGAAACTCCCGACCCTCTGTACAGAGTATAAATCTTGTACCCCTATACAGAGGGAAATTGCTAGCTTAGCTTCGTAGGTACAAATTGTACAGTAGCAGACGACGAAGGAACTGCCTATCAGTTCCTTTATATAGATACCTAGCCTTAAGTTTCTAAACTAAGATTCTTAAGCCCTTACAGAAGAGGTCCAGGTATTCTGCGTATTCTGCTAGGAGCTTCGTATAGGGGTCCGTTGCTTTCTTAGGCGCTAATGCCTTCTTAATATCTGCAGTCGCAGGGTTGATTTCGGCCTTAGCATTGCCGCTCTGCGGAACTCTCCCTTAGTCTTAGAGCCTCTGCTTTGTCGCTGCCAGGTACAGCCGTCCTCGTCCAACGTCTAGCTTGCCCTACTAGGGCTCTATCTATAGCTTCCCTAATATTAGGTTATATCCTGACTTGTCCTATACGACGTAGAGGTATAAGTCCTGCTCGTAGTGTCCTTACAGCTCTATCGTTACTTTCACTTTATAGGTAATGTCCAGTCCTCGCCTAGTAATGCCTAGCATGCGTACAGGTACGGTAGGGGTCGTCTTAATATAGTGTCTCTATACGAAGTCTTCGCTAATTACTCCGTACACTAAACATCCTGTATTAATTAGTGTCCGCGCTATAGCGGTCCCGTTTAGCGTAGGTCGTACGATAAACGGCGTAGTCGTTATGTAATTGCTCTTAAAAGATAGCTAAGTAGTGCTTTGATTTAGCAATCTATCTTATATACGCCTCTAGCAGAGCCTTCGCTTAGAGGCTACTCTTTTCCCGACTCGTTGTCGTCCGAGGGAGACTCTTAGTTCTCTTGTTAGGGCGCTGCAGTTGCTACCCTTACAGTAGTCGGCTATCCCCTAGGTCTCTCTACTAGCAAAAGCCTGCAATTCCGTACAGTATAGCCTATCTTGCTATACCTGTAGCAGCTCCCTTCTGCTCGTCTCTTGTTAAGGGTAGCTATGTCTACCTACTGTGCCCTTTTAGTAGCGGGACTTAGCCGTACAGTAACGGCTGCCGCTACTCTCGTCGTTATCGTTAGTTCCTAGTCTATAGCGTCCGTCTGCCGCTAGAGGGGTTGTCGCATCTTATAGGCGCGGCTTATCTGTCTAAGTCTGCGCTGTTAGTCGTCGACTATCCTAAGGAGATTATAGAACTCCTTGTACGTAGCTGGTCGCATTACGCCTACTAGTCCTATTATAATCTCCTTAGAGAAGCCTACCTCTAAGGTAGTAATTTTTACCCTGTCCTCCTATTAGAGTCCTCCTGCCTCTGCCAGGGTCTAGTCGTATTCTGCGAGGAACTCTTGTACAGTCTTGCATCCTTGCTTTATTGTATTAACCTATAGGGATGCTCGGCTTTCGCAGTCTAGGTCCTTGTAGCTTCTGTTAAGAGCTGCCTAAAGCATCGTCGTAGTTGCTATTGCCGGGTTAGCAATAGCCGTCTCGTAGTACGGCAGAATCTGTACTGCCGCCCTGCCCTTTAACCTCCTAAAGAGGTACACTACCTTGTCTAGCTCGGTTAGGTATGCTCCTAAGTCGACTAGAAGCTTAGAGCGTATCTAGGCAGCCTAGGAGGGGTACTCGGCCGGAGCCTTACTATTATAGGTAGTAACATTAGGGAGTTTGCTCTTAGGGGCCGGGGTGTAGGCCGTCGTGTTCGTCGTCGTCGTAGGGGTCGGATCGCAATCGGACGCCCTAAGCTGTCGTAGCTCCTGTTCCTGTTAGGAAATTATCGCAGCCTAGTAGCTTACTTGCTGTTCGAGCTGCCTCTTGTATGCTAGCAGCTCCTCGTACACGCGGTGCATCTAATCCTGTATAGCCGTAGGTTCTATAGGGATGTCGCCGTCTATCTTCGTTATATTACTGTAGTTACCGACAGTAAGATCAGTTCCTAATGTAAGGGCTTAAGAATCTTAATTTAGAAACTTAAGGCTAGGTATCTATGTAAAGGAACTAATAGGCAGTTCCTTCGTCGTACGCTGCTGTACAATTTGTATCTACGAAGCTAAGCTAGCAATTTCCCTCTATATAGGGGTGCAAGGTTTACACTCTGTATAGAAGGTCGAGAGTTTCCCTCTATATAGTAGTATAGAGTTTTCCCTTTGTTTAGAGAGGCAGCAATTCCCCTCTATATAGGGTTATAGGATTCTCTCTCTGTACAGGAGTAGGGTCGTGTTAGTAACTCTGTACAGAGGGTAGGGTCGTGCTACCGCCGCTAAGTCGCAGTCCTTAGGGCAACGGCTAGTTTAGGTCCAGGACCTGGGCTGGACGGCGCCCCCTAACACTACCCGCCTCCTTCTTTAGTGCCTTATTTAGGGGTCTTGCTATCTTGCTAAAGTCCTTAATAAATCGGCGATAGTAGCTATAGAATCCTAGAAAAGCTCTAATTTAGGTAGTGTTTCTGGATTTCGGCTGCTTCTACTCTGCTACTGCAGCGACTATTAAGGGGTCTATCCGAATGCCTTCTCTCCTAACGATAAGGCCGAGGTATTTGACTTTGGACCGATAGAACTTACTCTTCTTCGTATCTACGTTTAATCCGACCTCTTAGAGTCTAGTTAGTACCCGCTTAATGTAGTCTGTATGCTGTTCTTTCGTTCTATTAGTATAGATAAGGATGTCGTCTAGGTAAATAGATACAAACCGCTCTAACATGTCTATAAAGGTATAGTTTATAGAGTGCTGCTATACCGCCAGTGCGTTAATAAGCCTAAAAGGTATAACTAGCTACTTGAAGTTGCCTATACGCGTAGCGAATGTCGTAAGGTCTTCCGTCTATCCTTCTTTGTTCCTTAGTTAGTAGAACGCTTAGCGAATGTCCAGCTTGCTAAACTACTTAGCTTTCGCTACCTACTGTATAGTCTTATCGATTCGTAGCAGCAGGTATACATCTCTCTTAGTAACCTTATTAAGGCCTTAGTAGTCTACGTACAGCCGGAGGCCGCCCCTAGGTTTCTGTACGAAAAGGATCAGCAATGTATACTTAGTAGAGCTCGGTGTAATAAACTTCTTTGCTAGGTTTTCTCGAACGAACACTTCTACTTAGTCTAGCTTAGCCGGCGATAGTCGCCTTAGTAGTTCGGTTCTCGGCAGCGTAGCTCCTTCTTTTAGTCGGATCTTGTTATCGTATTCTGGTTAGTAGAGCAGCAGGAGGTTAGAGTCGGCTTTTAGGAACGAGTTAGCGTAACTATAGAGTTCTTTCAGTAATACCTCTAGTAGGTTTACTTCTTCTTCTGCTATTATCTTTTAGTAGTCTTTAATGTCTTTTATCGAGATAGCATAGATCTTATTCTCTAGAGACTTCGCGAGGGTTGTTAGGGCTTCCGAGCTTATTATTCTAATAGTGTCTAGGGGAACGGCATAGTCAGCCGGAGCCGTGTTAGTAGTCGTAACGTTCGGTTTTGCAGTAATAACAGTAACTAAGTCGACAGCAGCAGTGCCTTTCTGCTAGGTTTTAAACCCGACTGTGCCTTTATCTACGTTAATAATAGCTTTCTAGTTCTTTATCTATTTCTGCCCTATAATAATGTCAAACTGTCCGATGTCTATAATTCGCAACGTCGCTTCTGTAGTGCAGCTAGCTAGGGTAGTCTTTAGCAGTACATAATGCCTAACGCTCTCTGTGTCTTTCCTGTTATATACCGAAATTCGCGTCGGCGACGCTAGCTCTACTAGATAACTGTATCCCTTTATTGGTTTCTAAACTAGTAGAAAGTAAATCGCCGCTCCGATAAGAGCTCCTATATCGATAAAAGCTTTCAGTTAGAGGGGCTAGCGCGAGCTCTTAAGGGGGTAGATAGTAATCGGAAGGATAATCGCAGTCTCTGCATTCACTTCTACTGTAGCCGAGAGCAGGTTAGTACAACTGTTGATGCTTTCTTCTTCTTCTAGCAGTGCAGTTCGTAGTATTGCCTTATTGTTTATGCTAGGTAGGGGGCCTATCCGTCTAGCTAGTCTTTTCCTAGGACCCTTAATAGCACTCCGCTGTCTATGCTGTTGGTGTCGTTCGGCGCCGACTCTATAGCCTGGACGCTCTTCCTCGGCAGCGGTATAGGTCTTGTAGCCTAGTATTCTTGCTTCTGTTAAGTCGTTGCTTAGCATCTAGTAGCGATATAGCTAGGCTTTCTATACGCGTAGCAGGTAGGGACGAACGTCGAACGCAGCGGATAGGACGGTTGGTAGGGGCTGCGTTAGAAATATAGAGAGGGCCGAGTCGATAGCGCGAACAGTAGTCGCTAACCTAGCTCTTAGGCAGCTAGTCTTCTATATTTATTTATATTGCTAGCTGTAACTCTCGTTTAGTCTACGAAGGCTTAAAGGTCTCTAGTTCTTACAGAGACTAGGGCGTTAGCTAGTTCAGACCTTAGCTTCTTTCTTAGCAGGTGTAGTTGTTCGCTCTCTAACACCTTCGCTCGAATCGCGTGCTTCCGGAATTCTCTATAAGACTCTTCGAATAACAGCTAGTGCTAACTGACTTTGTCGAGTTGTTCGCGAGCCGTCTGCTCGCAGAAGTAGTCCGCGAAGCGCTGGTCTAAGGCTTCGAGAGCCTTAGTAGCAGTAGCTCCTTCTAAGTCCGCTACTAGAGTAAACGCCTTACTATCTAGCTGTAATTCAAGGTATGCTAACCTGTCCTCTTTACTGTTATTAGCATAATCGCAGTTTATCTTATTTATTGTCTTTATCTTAAAAACTTCCTCTATATCTCCGGATTTCTGCTGCTAAAGATCTGTAGGTTAGGTAATAATGTTATCGAGATGCTACCTTGTCTGTAGGCGGCAGGAGAGGCGCTCTTATTTTAATCTTCTCGTAGCTGCAGCAGCAGCGCCGCCGACGACGTTAGCGCTGCTATATTAGCTAGCTAGGCTCTTAGTGCATTTAGTTAAGCTAATTGTGTTGCTACCTAATTCTCTAGTACCTTGATAGTAGTCTCTACTGATGCCCTCTCTGCTGTTACTGCTTCTACTTCCTCTCTTAGTTGCCTATTCTCTTTTAACTTCCTATAAAATACCTTTTTAATAAAGGTTATAGTGTCGTAGATCTTCTCGACCCTGTGTTCTGTTATATGCTCCTCGAGCTCGTTAGGTGTGTAGGCGTACAGCTCCTTGTAGTTAGCTATTCGCTCCTTTACCTCGTTTGTCTCTTCTACTATAAGGCTCTTAATAGCTGTACCCTCGTCTATAGCGCTAGTACGCCTGTCTCTCTTCTTGTCCGTCTTTCTTCTGCTCCTGCTTCGGCTAGTAACGCCACCGTCTACCGTCGAGAAGCTCTCTATAGCCTTCTTATAGTGCTAGTTGGTTTGGTTTAGGTTCTAGTGTACGCGTGCAGTATTCGGGTGTCCGGATGTAATTTGACGGGCCCTTTCGTGCAGTGCAGGGGTTATATAGTTAATAAGTTCGAGATATAATAATCCGAGCGCGCAGATATAGTTCAATATAGCTGTTTTAATAACTATATCTTAAACTAAAGGGCGAAAGGAATCTATATAGTAGGGGCAGTAAGCTTCGTAGTAGTAGTATGCTAAGGCCCGGCTCAGTCCAGAAGGGCCGAGCCGAAATTCCAAGGGTCTATCCTATTACTTAGTCCTACCCCTTTCTGCTACTGTAACAGTAACTATCTTCGACGATATCTATACTGTCTAATAGCTTAGCTAGACGGATAACGCGGATAAAGTCGAGGACAGCACTACTGCTTCAACACAACAGTCGCTAATAACGTCTATAAAACGAAAGGCTCGGCCGATCAATTTTATAGACAGAGTTAGCGACGGCGGCTTTGCAGTAACGCTTAAGCCCTAGTAAGAAAGAAAAGGAAGAAGAGATATAGCGCTGCGGACGTACCTATATAAGGCCCTCTGTAGCAGCATACAGATTAGCTAAGGCACCGATTAGATAGCTCCGATTAGATAGACGCTAAGTAAAAGACTTTAGATAGCGACGATATAAAAAGGAAGCAGATAAGGAAATAAGGATGTTTTTAAGACGGAAGAAAAGAAGAGGTAACGTTGATTTTAAGAAGAATTTTCGCAGAAAGGGCTACAAACTGAAAAAAAAAACGAAGAAGTAGAAGAAAAAGAAGAAGAAAAAGAGGCAAAAGCGGAAGAGTAGATAGAAGAACAGGGAGGCCCAATTGGCTAGAATAAGATAGAAGGGGCAGAAAGGATAAGTAAGCAGTCGAGGACGACTGCTAGTAAGGGAGAGGGGTAGTGTTGCAGTAGCAGAAAGGAGTAGGACTAAGCGATAGGGTGGACCCTTAGAATTTCGGCTTAGCCCTTCTAGACCGAGCCGGGCCTTAGTATACTACTGCTACAAAGCTTACCGCTACTACTATATAGATCCCTTTTGCTCTTTAGTTCGAGATATAGTTATTAAAACAGCTGTATTAAATTATATCTGCGCGCTCGGATTACAAAGGACAAAGGCACTACTATAGAAGAAACTGCGAGGATGCTAATTTAGTATATATAGAAGCATTATAGCCTGCCGGACACTATTACTACGGATAGGGGTCCTTAATTTACTACTAATATATAGAAAGCTATTAACTAAGTTCTCGGAATTCGTAGAAAGCTTAGCATAGCTGCTTACCTTTAGATAGACAGTTAATCGGAAGTAGCTAACCGTAAAATAGAGAAATATCTACAGATCTTCTGCAGTCACTATTAAGAAGACTGGACTAAGATACTGCTAATAGCTAAGTTCTGCGCTAGCTCGGCTCTATCTAAAGGTACCTTACTAGCGCTATTTAAGATAACCTACAGCTACCTTCTAAGGATAGGTTTCCAGCCGCCAGATAGAACTGGCCCTCTAGAGCCTTCCGCTACTGCCAACACTACTACCTTATTGAAGAGGGACGCTACCGCTATAGTAGAAGTGCTTAAGGCTTAGATAGAAGAAGCAGTTCGAATAGCAAAAGAAGCAATAGAATTAGCTTAAACAAAGATAGTAACTCGAGCTAATAGAAAGCAGTTACTAATAGAATTTAAGGAAGGCTAAAAGGTATAGCTTAATATGCAGAACCTTAGGCTAAAAGGCAACGCCAAGCTTAACCCCTAGCACGTAGGTCCGTTTACTATAGTAGAAAAGAGGTTACCGGTAACCTATCGGCTCTAGATACTAAGGTCGTTCCGGATCTACGATGTCTTCTATTTAGATCTGCTTAGCCTAGACCCTAAAGATAGCCTGCTAGGGCAGGGGTTTATCGAACCCCTACCAATCGAGATAGACAGTAAAGAGGAAGAGTAGGAGGTAGAAGATATAATCGACGTAAAGAAGATAAGGGGGTCTATTAAAGCGAGGATCTTATAGAAGGAGTAGTCGGAAGACTATAAATAGTATCCGATCAAGAATCTCTGGGATTTGGCAGAGCTGCTAGAAGAATTCTATATCCGGAATCCGAGAAAACCGAGACCTAGATAGCTCCGGAAATGAAGAAAGAGTAGCTATAGAAACGATAGCTCTAGAAGCGATAAAAAAGAAGAACTGTAACTCTAAAAGTACAGACTCGAGCCGCGTCCGTTCTATTAGTAAGAGAAAGCTAAAGAAACGATCGCGACTGCGCGCTTAGTAACTGTCGTTAACGACGTCTATCAAGTCTAATAGCTTGGCCGAATAGACCTTGTAGACAAAGTCGGCGACGGCCCCTTTTCTGTAGTGTCGCTTAAGCCTTAGTAAGAAGAAATTAGAAGGTTGCATCTGCACCTATATAGAGCTATAGCACCGATTAGATAGCTTAGATTACATAGCACTAATTACATAGCACTGATCAGATAGCACAGATTATAATCTAAGCACGTAGATGTAATTCAATACGGCTTCTTTAATAACTATATCCAAGGCTAGAGAGGGAAGAATCTACGTATAAGCAGAGGAAGGTATTTAAGTGTACGCTAAGCCTGGCTTACCAAGCCTGCCTGCCCTCTATATCTATATCCGTATCAGATTACATAGCACGGATTAAATAGACGCTAAGTAAAGTACTTTAGACGACGACGTTAGCTAGACAACGACGTAGCGATATAAGAAGAAAGCAAATAATAAAAGGACTAATCTGAGCACGCAGATATAATTTAATACAGCTGTTTTAATAACTATATCTCGAACTAAGGAGGGAAAGGAATCTATATAATAGTGTGTAAGGGTTTTAGGGGTAGTGTGCCAAGGCCTGGCTCGGTCTGGAAAGGCCGAGCCGGAATTCTAAGGGTCCACCCTATTACTTAGTCCTACCCCTTTCTGCTACTGTAACACTACCCCCCTCCCTTACCAGCAGTCGCCCTCGACCGCTTACTTATCTCGCTTGCCCTTGGCTCTCTCTTTTTTTCTTCTTTTTTTTTAATTCGTCCTTCTTTTCTCTCTCTTCTGTCTCTTTGCTTTCTTCCCCTTCCGATTCGCGGCTCTTTCCTCGGAAAATCTTTCTTGAAACCGACGTTACCTTATCGTTTCTTCTACCTCGAAAATACTGTTCCTTTGTTATCTTCTTTCTTTTCTTATATTGTCGCTATCTGAAGTCCTTTACTTGCCGCCTATCTGATCGGAGCTATCTAATCTGAGCCGGCGGTTATCTAAGCTGCGACATAGCTAGCCTGTACGCTGCTGTAGTAGGTCTATATAGATCTATCCGTAGCGCGCTATCTCTTCTTCTTTTTCTTCTCTACTAGGGCCTTAAGCGTTACTGTAAAGGCTGCTTTAATAGCGTCGGCTTTGTTCTTTGCTGTTATTATCCGCCTAGCATAGTTGGCAGTTAATAATAGCGAGGGCGAAGACCGTTACAAAGCGCGCCGACGCAGTGGCGCCGTTCTCAGCCTTATCGCTATTATCCAACCGGCGAAGCTGGTCGGCAGTAGTAGTAGTAGAGCCGAAGACCCTAAGCAAATGCGCTACCTCGATCGTTTCTATCGGCTTCTGTACCGATAGAGCAGACGCGACTTTTCTTCTTCTTCTTCTAGAACTATTAGCTTCTAAGCTACTTAGACCTCGGTCTCTTCGGATTCCGCGTGTAAAACTCCCTTAATAGCTCTGCCGAATTTCGGAGATTCTCGATCGGATACTATTTATAGTCTTCTAGCTATCCCTTCTATAAGATCCTCGCCTCGATGGACCCTCTTATCTTCCTTATATCTATTACGTCTTCTACCTCCTATCCTTCTTCTTTACTATCTATCTTAATTGGCAGGGGTTTAGCGAACCCCTGTTCTAGAAGACCGTCTTTAGGGTCTAGACTTAACAGATCCGAATAGAAAACATCGTAGATTCAGAACGACTTTAGTAGTTGGAGCCGATAAGTTACCGGCGACCTCTTTTCTACTATCTTGAACGGACCTATATAGCAGGGGTTAGGCTTGGCGTTTCCTTTTAGCCTTAGGTTCTGCGTATTAAGCTATACCTTTTGGCCTTCTTCAAAATCTATCTACGACCGCTTTCTATTAGCTCGAGTTACTATCTTTTTCTAGGCCGATTCTATCGCTTCTTTCGCTACCTAGATCGCTTCTTCTATCTAGGATCTGAGTGCCTCTGCTGCGGCGGCGGCGACTCTCTTTAATGAAGTGGCGGTAGAAGGTTCCGAAGAGCTAGGTTCATTCGGCAGTTAGAAACTTATTCTCAGAAGATAACTATAAGTTATCTCGAACGGCGCTAGCGAGGTGGCCTCGGACTGTGCCGAATTGGCGCAGAATTCGGCTATCGGCAATACCGTAACCTACTCTTCTTAATAATAGCTGTAGAAGATTCGTAGATATTTCTCTATCTTACAGTTAGCTACTTTAGACTGGCCGTCGGTCTAAGGGTAAGCGGCTGTTGCTGCTCTACCGACCAGAATATAACAACAAGATCCGACCAAAAGAGGGAGCTACGCTGCTAAGAACCGAGTCCCTAAGACGATTGTCGCTGGCCGAGCTAGACTAAGTAGAGGTGTTTGTTCGAGAAAACCTAGCGAAGAAGTTTATTACGCCGAGCTCTGCTAAATATACGTTACCGATTCTTTTTGTACAGAAACCCGGAGGTAGTCTCTAACTATACGTAGATTACCGTAGCCTTAATAAGGTTACTAAGAGAGATGTGTATCCGCTGTCGCTAATCGATAAGACTATGCAACGAGTAGCTAAAGCTAAGTAGTTTAGTAAGCTAGATATTCGCTAAGCGTTCTACTAATTAAGGAATAAGGAAGGACAAACGGAAGACCTTACGACATTCGCTACGCGTATAGGCAATTTCAAGTAGTTGGTAATGCCTTTCGGACTTACCAACGCGCCGGCAGTGTAGCAGCGTTTTATAAACTACACTTTTATAGACATGCTAGAACGATTCGTATCTATCTACTTAGACGACATTCTTATCTATACAGATAGAACGAAAGAACAGTATACGGACCACATTAAGAAGATGCTAACTAGGCTCTGCGAGGTCGGATTAAACGCAGACACGAAGAAGAGCGAGTTCTATTAGACTAAGGTCAAATTTCTTAGTCTTATCGTTAGAAGAGAAGGAATTCGGATAGACCCCTTAAAGGTCGCTGCTATCGCGGAATGGAAGCAGCCGAAATCCGGAAACACTACACAAATCAGAGCGTTTCTCGGATTCTGTAGCTACTATCGACAGTTTATTAAAGACTTTAGCAAGATAGCGAGACCCCTGAACGAAGCGTTAAAGAAGGAGGCCGCTAGCCTATAGAATGAAAAGTGCACAGAGGCTTTTAACCGACTAAAAGAGGCGGTGGCCTTAGCACTAGTGCTGGCACACTTCCGACTGGAAAAGACGATCTACGTAGAAACGGACGCTTCCGATACAGTAACAGCAGGGGTCCTTTCTTAATACGCTAAAGACAGCGAGACCCTCTATCTGGTAGCCTTCTTTAGCAAGTCTATAACTAAGGCCGAACGGAACTACGCTATCTATAATAAAGAACTGTTAGCTATTATACAGGCGTTTAAGGAGTAGAAACCGGAGCTTATAGCTAGAAAGAGCACGGTCCAGGTCCTTACAGACTACTAGTCACTAACCTATTTTATAAAGACGCAGAAGCTATTGCGCTGTTAGGCCCAGTAGGCTGCCTACTTATCTAGGTTTGACTTCAAGATTACCTATTAACTAGGAGCTCAAAACGGAAAGGCTAACGCACTAACGAGGAGAGAAGGGAAGATTAGCTATACGAAGGAAGATCCAAACATGTTCTAGAAAGTGTTAACCAAGCGGATAGTAGACGCCGAGGTGTTAAAAGAGGTAGGGGTCTACGCGATAGAGCCGGAGACTGTTGCGGCGGTGGAAAGAGGTGGGACAGATTGGTGGGGTGGACCCTGGAATTTCGGCTCGGCCCGTCCGGGCCGAGCCGGGCCTTGGCACCACCACCATCAAAGCCCACCACCACCACCACATAGATTCCTTTCCCTCCTCAGTTCGAGATATAGTTATCAAAAAGGCCGTATTAAATCATATCTGCGTGCCCGGATCATTATATCTCGAACTCACTCTCCACACTACACCCGCGCTGCGCGAAAGGGCCCGTTGAACCATCCGGAAACCCGAATAACGCACGCGCACCCACCAACACACCAACAACAACCCCCCCCTTAGGCACTGTAAGAAGATAGAAGGCTTGTCGACGGTAGAGAGCGGCGTTACAGGCCGCAGCAGAAGCAGAAGAGGAAAGACTAACAGAGCGAGCAGACGCTCCAGTGTAGTTAACGATAAGATCGTTATCAGAGGTTTTACAGCGGAAGAGACCGCAGAGATTAAGGAACGAATAAGTGAATATAAGAAGATCCACGACTGCACGATCGAGGAACTGGAAGACTACGTAAATAAGAATGGAATAGGGAAGGTCTACGACGGTATAGACCTTATTAAGACGCTGTTCTACAGAACGCTGGAAGAGAACAGACAGCTAAGAGAGGAAGTAGAGACGGTAAGGGCCGAAAAGGAATCGGCAGAGACTATCGTCGACGTGTTAGAACACTAAGCGTCGAATCGACTGGCGCAACTGAAGGAGCTGAAGGATCAGCTAGCTAATATAGAAGCAGCGAAATTGTCGTTGCCACTGCGGCGAGAAACCCACGCTAAGACCGCCTTACCAGCGGCCTATAGTTAAGGTGGCACGTTGATGACGTCACTACCAGATCCACTGGTTTTTGGTAGAGGAGACTCTGAAGCATAGGAGGCGTTCAAGAAGAAGATCAAGAATAAGATAAGCCGCGATTACGCATTAAGCAGCGAAGAAGACAGATTGGCCTATTTAGAGGCGCGACTGGAAGGCGAAGCGTTCTCGTTAGTAGCGGACCTAGAAGAGGTAACCGCCGAAGAAGCGATCAAAGCGCTAGATCAACGCTTTGGAGACCCATTCCGAAAGAAGACAGCCCATAAGCAGCTGGATAAGATCAACCAGAACCGGCAGACGTTTAAGGAATTCTACGGTTTGTTCAGAAAATATGCGATCAGGGCCCGAGTGGCGGAAGATAAGCAGCTCCACCTATTGAGGCAGAAGCTGAACCCTGAACTGGCCGCCGCTATAGCGTCTGTAGAAGACGAAGACCTAGAGGGCTTTGTGCATTAAACGAGGGTCACCGCGAGAAACTTAAGCGCTTACGCGAAATCACGAGAATCGGTTCAGAAGCCGTCGCCGTCGCTGATGCGGACAACCAGAGCCCCCGCGCCCTTCCGACGCGGCCCCCAGCCGCCTTACGTGCCGCGACCGCCGTTCGTCCCTACCTGTTTCGCGTGCGGAAAGCCTGGCCACATCGCTGCGAGCTGCCAAGCATCGGATAAGCAGAAGCAGGAGTATCGTGTTATAAGGCAGCCGCAGCCGCAGCCGCAGCAACCACCGAGGAAGACTATACAAGCTATGGAACCGGCGCCGAACGATACTGACAGTGCGGACGGTAGGGTGCAGTTAAGGATTATAGGAAAAGACCAGCTGGACGGATAGGCCCCCTATCCAGCATTGACAATAGGGCACTGCGCCGGAGCGAATCGACACGAGAAGAAAGCATTAACAGCTGCAGCGATCCGCTCTCGGCAGCCGTAGAAGCGAACACGGAAACGGCGATAATCCTTCCTATCGAGATACACCCTGTTAAGAAGTCGCGCAAACCACTTCAGCTAAGAGCTTTTATCGATACCGGAGCTCTCATCGGCGCAGCGATCCACTACCGGCTGGTTCAGAAGCTGATGAACGGATATAGCTATCCGGTGGAGCTAGCGTCGCCGACGCGGATTTCGGCATATAACGGACAAGACACGGAAAGCGTCACGCACTACGTGATCCGGGCACGCAGATATGATTCAATACGGCCTTTTGATGACTATATCTCGAACTGAAGAGGGAAAGGAATCTATGTGGTGGTGGTGGCGGGCTTTGATAGCGGTGGTGCCAAGGCCCGGCTCGGCCCGGACGGGCCGAGCCGAAATTCCAGGGTCCACCCTATCAATCTGTCCCACCTCTTTCCACCGCCGCAACACTACCCCCCTCCCTCACCAGCGGTCGCCCTCGACCGCTTAGTCACTTCGTCCATCCGAAAATCTCCACTTTTTTTTTTTTTTTTTTTTTTTTTTGATTCGCCGCCTCTTTTCTCGGAAATTCCTTTCAACCCCGGCGTCATCTCTTCCGTCTTCCATCAAAAACAATCGTTCTTTTCGTCGTTTTTCCATTTTTCACCTCGTCGGCATCTGAAGTCCTTCACTTGGCGTTCATGTGGTCGACGCCATCTGATCCGTGCCATCTGATCTGAGCTGTGGGTCATCTGAGTTGCGGCGTGGCTGGTCTGTGCGCCGGCGCGGAGGTCCATATAGATCCGTCCACGGCTCCGTTTCTCTTTCTTCTTCTTCCTCCTTATTCTACAAAGTCATCGCCGCCGACGCGGTCGGCGGCGTCCTCGAAGACCTCCCCGAAAGCGACGATCGTCTTCATCGGCTTCTGCGCCGGTGGAGCGGACGCTGCTTTCTTCTTCTTCCGTAAGGGTCGGCATTAGGGCCATTCCGGCTTCGGCTTCGTCGGATTCCGCGCGTAAAAGTCCCTTAGCAGCTCCGCCGAATTCCGGAGATTCTCGATCGGATACCATTCATAATCTTCCGGCCACCCCTTCTACGAGATCCTCGCTTTGATGGACCCCCTTATCTTCTTCACGTCCATCACGTCTTCTACTTCCCATTCTTCCTCATTATCTATCTCGATTGGCGGGGGTTCAGCGAACCCCTGCTCTGGCAGGCCGTCTTCAGGGTCCAAGCTCAGCAGATCTAAATGGAAAACATCGTGGATCCGGAACGCCTTCGGCAGCTCGAGCCGATAGGTTACCGGCGACCTCTTTTCTATTATCTTGAACGGACCCACGTAACGTAGGTTGAGCTTCGCGTTCCCTTTCAGCCTTAGGTTCCGCGTGTTAAGCCATACCTTTTGGCCTTCCTCGAATTCCGTCGGTGACCGCTTTCGATTAGCTCGAGTCACTATCTTCTTCTGAGCCGATTCCATCGCTTCTTTCGCCACTTTGATAGCTTCTTCCATCTGAGATCGTAGAGCTTCTGCCGCCGCGGCGGCGACTCTCTTTGACGACGTGGCGGTAGATGGTTCCGCGGAGCTGGGTTCGTTTGGCGGCTGAAAACTCATTCTCGGAAGATAGCCGTGCGTTATCTCGAACGGCGCCATCGAGGTTGCTTCGGACGGTGACGAGTTGGCGCAAAATTCAGCCATCGGCAACACCTTAACCCAATCTTCTTGATGATGGCCGCAGAAGGTTCGTAGATATCGCTCCATCTCTCGGTTAGCCACTTCAGACTGACCGTCGGTCTGCGGATGAGCGGCTGTGCTGAGCTTTCTACGAATTCCGAGAGCTTGGTTGATGGATTTCCATACGTCGGCGGTGAATTAAGGACCTCTGTCCGTAGTGATAGTGTCCGGCAGCCCGTAGTGCTTCCACACATGTTGAATTAACATTCTCGCCGTTTCTTCCGCAGTGGTTCCTTCGTCTCTCGCTCGGCAGGGGATGAAGTGGCGTTCTTTGCTCAATCGGTCCACTACGTTCAGCGTGGCGTCGTATCTATCGGAATCCGGTAGGCCGGTGACGAAGTCTATTGTGATATGCTGCTATGGTTTCTCGGGGATCGGAAGTGGCTTTAGCAGACCGGCCGGAAGGCCATAACGTAGCTTCGCGGCTCGACACATGTGGCAATTGGCGATAAACCGGAGGATTCGCTCGTAGATCCGTGCAAACCAGTAGATCGTTCTTACGGCCTGCATCGTTTTCTTTGCTCCAGCGTGGCCAACGTCTATGGAACCATGGACCAACTGGATGACTTCCGTAACTAGTTCTTCCGGCACTATCATCTTCCCTGAACCGGTCTTGCCGAGCTTCTGCTGTTGATTGAGCTGTTTCACCTTTTCGTAGAGAGTTTCTTCCTTAGGGGCTTGTTCCACTGCGCAGACCCCTACCTCTTTCAACACCTCTGCTTCTACTATTCGGTCGGTCAATACCTTCTGGAACATGTTAGGGTCTTCCTTAGCGCGGCTCGTCTTTCCTTCTCTTCGCGTCAGCGCGTCAGCCTTTCCGTTTTGAGCTCCTGGTCGATATGTGATCTTGAAGTCGAACCCTGATAAATAGGCAGCCCACCGTGCTTGACGGCGTAAGAGCTTCTGCGTCTTTATAAAGTAAGTCAGCGACTGGTGGTCCGTAAGGACCTGGATCGGCCCTTTTCCAGCTATAAGTTCCGGTTTCCACTCTTCAAAGGCCTGAATGATAGCCAGCAGCTCCTTATCGTAGATGGCGTAGTTCCGCTCAGCTTCCGTCATGGACTTGCTGAAGAAAGCCACTGGATGGAGGATCTCGTCGTCACTATATTGAGAAAGGACTCCGGCCGTTACCGTGTCGGAAGCATCCGTTTCTATATAGATCGTCTTTTCTGGCCGGAAGTGCGCCAGCACTGGTGCAGAGGCCACTGCTTCTTTCAGCCGGATAAAGGCTTCCGTGCACTTCTTATTCCATAGGCCGGCGGCCTCTTTCTTCAGCGCCTCGTTCAGGGGTCTCGCTATCTTGCTGAAGTCCTTAATAAACCGTCGATAGTAGCTGCAGAAGCCAAGGAACGCTCTGATTTGCGTGGTGTTTCCGGATTTCGGCTGCTTCCACTCCGCGACGGCGGCGACCTTTAAGGGGTCTATACGAATTCCATCTCTTCCAACGATAAGACCGAGATATTTAACCTCGGTCTGATAGAACTCGCTCTTCTTCGTGTCCGCGTTCAATCCTACCTCGCGGAGTCTCTTCAACACTCTCTCGATGTGGTCCGTGTGTTGCTCTCTCGTTCCATCGGTGTAGATGAGGATGTCGTCCAAGTAGATAGACACGAACCGTTCTAGCATGTCCATAAAAGTGTGGTTTATAAAGCGTTGCTACACTGCCGGCGCGTTGGTGAGTCCGAAAGGCATCACCAGCCACTTGAAATTGCCTATGCGCGTGGCGAATGTCGTGAGGTCTTCCGTTTGTCCTTCTTTATTCCTCAATCGATAGAATGCTTGTCGAATATCCAGCTTGCTGAACCACTTAGCCTTTGCTACGCGCTGTATAGTCTCATCTATCAGCGGCAGGGGGTATACGTCTCTCTTGGTGACCTTATTAAGGCCTCGATAGTCTACGCAAAGTCGCAGACCACCCCCTGGTTTCCTTACGAAAAGAATCGGTAACGCGTATTCCGCGGAGCTCGGCGTAATGAACTTCTTCGCCAGGTTTTCGCGAACAAACACCTCCACTTGGTCTAGTTCGGCCGGCGACAGTCTTCTCAGGGGCTCGGTTCTTGGCAACGTAGCTCCCTCTTTCAACCTGATCTTGTTGTCGTATTCCGGCCGGTAGAGTGGCAGGAGGTTGGAGTCTGCTTTTGAGAAGACGTCAGCGTAACCATAGAGCTCGTTTGGCAGCACCTCCAGTAGATCTACTTCTTCTTCCGCTATTATCTTTCTGTGATCTTCGATGTCCTTTATGGAGATAGCGTAAATCTTATTGTCCGGCGACTTCGCGAGGGTCGTTATGGCTTCTGAACTCATTATTCCGACTGTGACCAGGGGTTCGGAACGATCGGACGGAGCCTCTTTGGCGGACTCCGTGGCTTCCGGCTCGGTGGCGGCGATGGCCTTGCCTAGGGTTTTGAACCCTATCGTGCCCTTGTCTACATCGATAACGGCTTTCTGGTTCTTCATCTATTTCTGCCCTATAATGATGTCAAATCTTCCGATATCCATAATTCGGAACGTCGCCTCCGTAGTGCGACCAGCCAAAGTGGTCCTCAATGGCACATAGTGCGTGACACTCTCTGTGTCTTGTCCGTTGTACGCCGAAATCCTCGTCGGCGACGCCAGTTCCACTGGATAACCGTATCCATTTATCAGCTTCCGGACCAGTCGGTGGTGGATCGCCGCGCCGATGAGAGCTCCTGTGTCGATGAAAGCTTTCAACTGAAGGGGTTTGCTCGATCCGTCAAGGGGGTGGACAGTGATTGGAAGGATAATGGCTGTTTCCGTGTTTACTTCCACCGCAGCCGAGAGCGGATCGCTGCAGCTATTGATGCTCTCTTTCGTCGACGTAGTTCGTGTTGATGCCCTGTCGTCCATGCTGGATAGGGGGCCTATCCTTCCAGCTGGTCTTTTCCCATAATTCGTAGGGGCACTCCACCGTCCACGCTATCGGTGTCGTTCGGAGCCGGTTCGATAGCTTGAATAGTCTTTCTCGGCGTTGGCGGCTGCTGCTTCATAGCGCGATACTCCTGCTTCTGCTTGTCTGATGCTTGGCATCTCGTGGCGATATGGCCAGGCTTTCTATACGCGTAGCAGGTGGGGACGAACGACGAGCGTTGTGACTGATACGATGGCTGCTGGGGTGCTCTCCGGAAAGGCGCAGGGGCTCTGACTGCCTGCGTCGACGGTGACGGCTTCTGAATCGGTTCGCGCGTCGTCGGTTTTCCGTACGCGTTCAGGTTTCTTGCTGTCACTCTCGCCTGGTGCACGAAGCTCTGCAGGTCTTCATCTTCCACCGACGCCATAGCGGCGGCCAGTTCAGGACTCAGCTTCTGCCTCAATAGGTGGAGCTGCTCATCTTCCGCCACCTTCGCTCTAATGGCATATTTTCTGAACAATCCGTAGAACTCCTCGAACGTCTGCCGGTTCTGGTTGATCTTATCCAGTTGCTTACGGGCTGTCTTCTTTCTGAATGGATCTCCGAAGCGTTGATCTAGCGCTTTGATTGCTTCTTCGGCGGTTACCTCTTCTAGGTCCGCTACCAGCGAGAAAGCTTCTCCTTCCAGTCGCGATTCTAGGTACGCCAACCTATCCTCTTCGCCGCTCGAGATGTGATCGCGACTCATCTTATTCTTGATCTTCTTCTTGAACGCCTCCTACGCTTCGGAGTCTCCGCCACCGAAAACCGGTGGATCCGGTAATGACGTCATCAACGTGCCACCTTGACTGTAGGCCGCCGGCGAGGTGGTTTCTACTTGGGTTTCTCGCCGCGGTAGCGGCGACGATCTCGCTGCTTCTATATCAGCCAGTTGATCCTTCAGCGCCTTTAGCTGCGCCATTCGATTCGCCGCTTGGTGTTCCAACACTTCGACGATAGTCTCTGCCGATTCCTTCTCGGACCTTACCGTCTCTACTTCCTCTCTCAGCTGTCTGTTTTCTTCCAGTGTCCTGTAGAACAGCGTCTTAATGAGGTCTATACCGTCGTAGACCTTCCCTATTCCGTTCTCGTTTACGTAGTCTTCCAGTTCCTCGATCGTGCAGTCGTAGATCTTCTTATATTCGCTTATTCGTTCCTTGATCTCAGCGGTCTCTTCCGCTGTAAAACCTCTAATGACGATCTTATCGTCAATTACACTGGAGCGCCTGCTCGCTCTGTCAGTCTTTCCTTTTCTGCTTCTGCTGCGGCCTGTGACGCCGCTCTCTACCGCTAAGAAGTCTTCCATCTTCTTACGGTGCCTAGGGTTGGTTGTTGTTGGTGGGTGCGCGTGCGTTATTCGGGTTTCCGGATAGTTCAACGGGCCCTTTCGCGCAGCGCGGGGTTGTGGAGAGTAAGTTCGAGATATAATGATCCGGGCACGCAGATATGATTCAATACGGCCTTTTGATGACTATATCTCGAACTGAAGAGGGAAAGGAATCTATGTGGTGGTGGTGGCGGGCTTTGATGGCGGTGGTGCCAAGGCCCGGCTCGGCCCGGACGGGCCGAGCCGAAATTCCAGGGTCCACCCCATCAATCTGTCCCACCTCTTTCCACCGCCGCAACACTACGTGCCATTAAGGACTACGCTAGCTGGTCGAACCACAGAAGCGACGTTCCGGATTATGGATATCGGAAGATTTGACATTATTATAGGGCAGAAATAGATAAAGAACCAGAAAGCCATCGTCGACGTAGATAAAGGAACGATCAGATTCAAAACCTGAGGTAACAGCGCCGTCACCACCGAATCGAGAGCCGCGGCTGCCAATGTAACTCCGTCCGATCGCTCCGAACCCCTGGTCACCGTCGGAATAATAAGTTCGGAAGCCATAACGACCCTCGCGAAGTCGCCGGATAATAAGATCTACGCTATCTCGATAAAAGACATCGAAGACTACCGGAAGATAATGGCGGAAGAAGAAGTGGACCTGCTGGAGGTGCTACCGGCGGAGCTCCACGATTACGCTAACGTGTTCTCAAAAGCCGACTCTAACCTCCTGCCGCTCTATCGACCGGAATATAACAACAAGATCCGACTAAAAGAGGGAGCTACGCTGCTAAGAACCGAGCCCCTAAGACGACTGTCACCGGCCGAACTGGACCAAGTAGAGGTGTTTGTTCGCGAAAACCTGGCGAAGAAGTTTATTACGCCGAGTTCTGCCGAATACGCGTTACCGATTCTTTTCGTAAGGAAACTAGGGGGTGGTCTGCGACTCTGCGTGGACTATCGAGGCCTCAATAAGGTCACTAAGAGAGATGTGTATCCGCTACCTCTGATCGATAAGACCATACAACGAGTAGCTAAGGCTAAGTGGTTCAGCAAGCTGGATATTCGCCAAGCATTCCATCGATTAAGGAACGAAGAAGGACAAACGGAAGACCTCACGACATTCGCTACATGCATAGGCAATTTCAAGTAGTTGGTGATGCCTTTCGGACTTACCAACGCGCCGGCAGTGTGGCAACGCTTTATGAACCACACTTTTATGGACATGCTAGAACAGTTCGTGTCTATCTACTTGGACGATATCCTTATCTACACGGATGGAACGAGAGAGCAACATACGGACCACATCGAGAGAGTTTTGAAAAGGCTCCGCGAGGTAGGATTAAACGCGGACACGAAGAAGAGCGAGTTCTATCAAACCGAGGTTAAATATCTCGGTCTTATCGTCAGAAGAGATAGAATTCGTATAGACCCCGCAAAGGTCGCCGCCGTCGCGGAGTGGAAGCAGCCGAAATCCGGAAACACTACGCAAATCAGAGCGTTTCTCGGATTCTGCAGCTACTATCGACGGTTTATTAAGGACTTCAGCAAGATAGCGAGACCCCTAAACAAGGCGCTAAAGAAAGAGGCCGCCGGCCTATGGAATGAAAGGTGCACGGAAGCCTTTAACCGGCTGAAAGAAGCAGTGGCCTCTGCACTAGTGTTGGCGCACTTCCGACCAGAAAAGACGATCTATGTGGAAACGGACGCTTCCGACACAGTAACAGCCGGAGTCCTTTCTTAATACAGTAACGACGAAACCCTCCATCTAGTAGCTTTCTTCAGCAAGTCAATAAGCGAAGCCGAGCGGAACTACGCCATCTACGATAAGGAGCTGCTGGCAATTATTCAGGCTTTCGAGGAGTAGAAACCGGAGCTTATAGCTAGAAAGAGCACGGTCCAGGTTCTTACGGACCACCAGTCGCTGACCTACTTTATAAAGACGCAGAAGCTCTTACGTCGCCAAGCTCGGTAGGCCGCATACTTATTAAGATTCGACTTTAAGATCACCTATCGACCAGGGGCTCAAAACGGAAAGGCTGACGCGCTAACGCGAAGAGAAGGGAAGACGAGTCGCGCGAAGGAAGATCCGAACATGTTCCAGAAGGTGTTGACCGAGCGGATAGTAGACGCAGAGGTATTGAAAGAGGTAGGGGTCTGCGCGGTGGAACCGGCCCCTAAGGAAAAGACTCTCTACGAAAAGGTGGAACAGCTCAACCAGCAACAGAAACTCGGCAAAACCGGCTTAGGAAAGATGATAGTTCTGGAAGAACTAATTACAGAAGTCATCCAGCTGGTCCATAACTCTATAGACGTTAGTTACGCCAGCTCAAAGAAGACGATAGAAGCTATAAGGACGGTCTACTGGTTTCCGCGGATCTACGAACGGATCTACCGATTTATCGCCAATTGCTACGTATGCAGAACCGCGAAGCTACGTTACGGCCTTCCGGCAGGCTTATTGAAGCCACTGCCGATCCCTGAGAAACTATAGCAGCACATTACGATAGATTTCGTAACCGGCCTGCCGGATTCCGATAGATACGATGCCACCCTTAACGTAGTAGATAGGCTAAGCAAAGAACGATACTTCATCCCCTGCTGAGCGAGAGACGAAGGAACTACTGTAGAAGAAACCGCACGGATGTTGATTCAACACGTGTGGAAGCACCATAGCCTGCCGGACACTATCACTACGGACAGGGGTCCTCAATTCACCGCCGACGTGTAGAAAGCTATTAACTAAGCTCTCGGAATTTATAGAAAGCTTAGCACCGCCGCTTACCCTCAAACCGACAGTCAGTCTAAAGTCGCTAACCGTAAGATAGAGCGATATCTGCGAACCTTCTGCGGCCACTATCAAGAAAAGTAGGTTAAGATGCTGCCAATAGCTGAATTCTGCGCGAACTTAGCACGGTTAGAAGCGACGTCGCTGGCGCCGTTCGAGATAACGCACGGCTATCTTCCGAGGATAAGCTTTCAGCTGCCAAACGAACCCAGCTCCGCGGAACTATCCACCGCTACGTCGTCGAAGAGAGTCGCCGCCGCAGCGGCAGAAGCGCTACGATCTCAGATGGAAGAAGCGATCAAAGTGGCGAAAGACGCGATGGAATCGACTTAGAAGAAGATAGTGACTCGAGCTAATAAGAAGCGGTCACTAATGGAATTCGAGGAAGGCCAAAAGGTATAGCTCAACACGCGAAACCTAAGGCTGAAAGGCAACGCCAAGCTCAATCTACGCTACGTAGGTCCATTCAAGATAATAGAAAAGAGGTCGCCGGTGACTTATCGGCTCGAGCTGCCGAAGGCGTTCCGGATCTACGACGTTTTCCATTTAGATCTGCTAAGCCTGGACCCTAAGGACGGCCTTCTGGAGCAAGGGTTCGCCGAACCTCTACCAGTTAAGATAGACGGTAATAAAGAGGAGTGGGAGGTAGAAGACGTAATGGACGTAAAGAAGATAAGAGGGTCCATTAAAGCGAGGATCTCGTAGAAGGGGTGGCCGGAAGACTATAAATGGTATCCGGTCGAAAACCTGCGAAATTCGGAGGAGCTGTTAAGAGACTTTTACGCGCAGAATCCGAAGAAGCCGAAGCCGGAATGGCTCTAATCCGAAGAAGCCGAAGCCGAATGGATCTGAAGCCGATCCTTTAATAACAAAAGCAGCGTCCGCTCTACCGGCGCGGAAGCTAATGAAAACGATCGCTGCTTATAGCTCCAGGCAGATCGTAGTGGTCGGTAGGCCGCGCACGCCGTAGCGTGCCAGCGCCGCCGACCCCGCGATGGATAGAGACTATAGGTAGAAAAGAAAGAAGAAGAAGAAACGGAGCCGCGGACGGATCTATATAGACCTCCGAAGCAGCGCACAGACCAACTACGCCGCAGCTCAGATGAACCACAGCTCAGATCAGATAGCACGGATCAGGCGCACCGATCACATAAACGCCAAGTGAAGGACTTCAGATACCGATAACATAAGAAAATGAAGAGAACGTTGTTTTTGATGGAAGACGGAAGAGGTGACATCACAGTCAGAGGGGACTTTCGAGAAGGAGATAACGAAACAAAAAAAAAAAAAAGTGGAGATTTTCGGATGGATAATGTGACTAAGCGGTCGAGGGCGACCGCTGGTAAGGGAGGGGGGTAGTGTTGCAGCGGTGGAAAGAGGTGGGACAGATTGGTGGGGTGGACCCTGGAATTTCGGCTCGGCCCGTCCGGGCCGAGCCGGGCCTTGGCACCACCACCATCAAAGCCCACCACCACCACCACATAGATTCCTTTCCCTCCTCAGTTCGAGATATAGTCATCAAAAAGGCCGTATTGAATCATATCTGCGTGCCCGGATCAGAGACCAAGGAAGAGACTCTCTACGAAAGAGTAAAGCGGCTTAACTAGCAACAAAAGCTCGGGAAAACCGGTTTAGGGAAGCTAATAGTTCTGGAAGAACTAATTACAGAGGTTATCCAGTTAGTCTACAGTTCTAAGGATGTCGGTTACGCCAGCTTAAAGAAGACAATAGAAGCTGTAAGGACGATCTACTGGTTTCCGCGGATCTTCGAGCGGATACACTGGTTTATCGCTAATTGCTACATCTGCCGAGCCGCAAAGCTACGTTACGGCCTTCCGGCCGGTCTGTTAAAGCTACTTCCGATCGCCGAGAAACTGTAGCAGCATATTACGATAGATTTCGTAACCGGCCTGCCGGATTCCGGTAGACATAATGCTACGCTTAATGTAGTAAATCGATTAAGCAAAGAGCGCTACTTTATCCCCTACTAAGCAAAGGATAAAGGAACTACTACAGAAGAGACGGCGAGAATGCTAATTCAGTACGTATAGAAACACTACGGCCTGCTGGGCACTAATACTACGGATAGGGGTCCTTAATTTACTGCCGACGTATAGAAGGCCATTAACTATACTCTCGGAATTCGCGGAAAGCTTAGCACAGCAGCTTACCCTTAGACCGACGGCCAGTCTAAAGTAGCTAACCGCAAGATAGAGAAATATCTACGAATCTTCTACAGTTATTATTAAGCAGAGTAGGTTAAGGTGTTGCCGATAGCCAAATTCTGCGCCAATTCAGCACGATCAGAAGCCACCTCGCTAGCGCTGTTCGAGATAACTTATAGTTACCTTCCGAGAATAAGCTTCCAACCGCCAAACGAACCTAGCTTTTCAGAACCTTCTATATACACCGCTACCTCGTCGAAGAGAGTCGCCGCCGCTGCGGCAGAAGCGCTCCGATCTTGGATAGAAGAAGCGATTAAGGTAGCGAAAGAGGCAATAGAATCGGCTTAGAAGAAGATAGTAACTCGAGTTAATAGGAAGCGGTCGCTAATAGAATTCGAAGAAGGCTAAAAGGTATAGCTTAACACACGGAACCTAAGGCTAAAAGGCAACGCCAAGCTTAACCCCCGATATATAGGCCTGTTTAAGATAGTGGAAAAGAGGTCGCTAGTAACTTATTAGCTCCAGTTACCGAAATCGTTCCGGATCTACGACATCTTTTATTTGGATCTGCTAAGTTAAGACCCTAAAGACAGTCTTCCGAATCAGGGGTTCGCTAAACCCCTACTAGCCGAGATAGATAGTAAAGAAGAAGAATAGGAGGTAGAAGATGTAATAGATATAAGAAAGATAAGAGGGTCTATCGAAGCAAAGATCTTATAGAAGGGATAGCCGGAAGACTATAAATAGTATCTAGTCGAGAATCTCTGGAACTCGGTAGAGCTACTAAAGGAGTTCTATGCAAGGAATCCAAAGAGGCCAAAGCCTAAGTGGCTCCGAAGTTAATAGTTCCAGAAAAAGAGGATAAACTGCGTCCGCTCTATTAGTAGAAAAACCGACAGAAACGATCGTAGCGACGCGCTTGGCCGGAGTCCTCGACTTGGCCACTACCTACTACCGCCAGCGTGCTTCGTTAGCGTCCCTGCGCTTCGCCTTTACGCAGCACTACCCACCGGCTTGGCCGGACGGATTATAATAGCGAAGAACGAAGCTAACGCTACCAAGGCAGCTTGCAGTAGCGCTTAAGGCCTTAGTAGAGAAGAAAAGGAAGAAGAAACGGAGAGCTGCAGACAGATCTATATAGACCTCCGCAGCGGCGTACAGGCTAGCTACGCTGCAGCTCAGATAGCTGCCAGCTCAGATTAGATAGCTCTTCCGATTAGATAGAAACCGAAGTAAGAGACGTTAGAAGACGACGATATAAGAAGAAAGAAGATAAAGAAAGGGGATAGTTTTGAAATAGAAGAAAGCGAAGAGGTAACGTTGTATCCTAAAAAAAAAAAAAGAGACCACTACAGATAAGTAAGCGGCCGAGGGCGACCGCTGGTAAGGGAGGAGGGTGGTGTTGCGGCAGCAGAAAGGGGTAGGACTAAGTAATAGGGTAGATCCCTAGGATTTTGGCTCAGCCCTTCCGGACCGAGCCGGGCCTTGGCACACTACCCCTAAAGCCCTTACCTACTACTACATAGATTCCTTTCCCTCCTTAGTTTAAGATATAGTTATCAAAAAGGCTGTATTGAATCATATCTGCGTGCCCGGATCAGCTAGATAGTTTGACAGGCCCTTTTGCGCAGCGCAGGATTAGTATAGTTTGTAACTTCGAGATATAATAATCCGAGCGCTAGCTATAATTTAATACAGCTGTTTTGATAACTATATCTCGAACTAAAGAGGGAAAGGAATCTATATAATAGTGTATAAGGGTTTTAGGAGTAGTGTGCTAACGCCTGGCTCGGTCCAGAAGGGCCGAGCCGGAATTCCAAGGGTCTACCCTATTACTTAGTCCCACCCCTTTCTGCCACTGTAACAAGGACAATGTTTTTAAGATAGAAGAAAAGAAGAAGTAACGTCGATTTTAAGAAGGATTTTCGCAGATAAAAGCGCAAACTAGACGAAAAAGATAAAAGAAAAAGAAGAAGAAAAAGACGTAGAAGCAGAAGAAACATAGATAGAAGAACGAGAAGGCCTAATTGGCTAGAATAAGATGGAATAGACGGAAGAGATAAGTAAGCAGTTAAGGGCGACCGCTAATAAGGGAGGGGGGTAGTGTTGCAGCAACGGAAAGTGGTAGGACTAAGTAATAGGGTAGACTCTTGGAATTTCAGCTCAGCCGTTCTGGACCGAGCCAGGTCTTGGCGCTATCTCTACAAAAGCTTACATCCGCGCACATATAGATTCCTTTCCCCTTTAGTTCAAGATATAGTTATCAAAACAGCTGTATCGAATTATACCTACGCGCTCAGATTATATATTTATTAAACTGCTGTATTAAATAATATCTACGTGCTCGGATCAGTAAGGGAGGAGGGTAGTGTTGCAATAGTAGAAGGGGTGGAAAAGATAGATAGGGTAGACCCTGGATTTCGGCTCGGCCCCTTCTAGGATTTAGGTTCCGGAACGGACCGAGCCGGGCCTTAGCACACCACTACTACGAAAGGCTACCGCACCACCACCACCTAGGCTCTTCCTTCTTTAGTCCGCGATATAGTCTTTAAAAGAGCCGTATTGAATAATATCTGCGCGTTCAGAACACCTTCTACTACCGTAACAGTTTATCAACTTGCTGAAAAAGGCTACTAGGTAGAGGGCTTATATAGTATCTACGTTGATTATAGACACAGAGCCTAAATATATTAAAATAGGAAGGAACTGCCTTTTCCAATCTTATAGGAGTATAATATTTGAGTATTGTACAGTTAATAGCATTGAAAATGGGTTATTTGTTGTGCTAGCTGGGTTTGCCAAGAAATTTCTGCCAGGCTCATGGTGCAGCTCGCCTAATGGTTATTTATGTACGTGACTTCAAGATACACACAGCTTGACTGCTGCCAGAAGTGGACACAGGTTCAACACATTTCTCATCTCATCTTCACTTCCATCTGACGCATTTGTGCGCCGTCAAGCCCACGGAATGGCGAAGCGGTCGGAGGAGCGGGGCATTGCAGAGGGTGTTGGGTGTGGCGAGTCGCACGGAATGGTCGGATCAGGCGGAATCGATGGCGAGGGAATGGGTGGCGTGAGTGTTGCAGCGGGTGCGGTGATGCGACGGGCAGACGGCTGCACTATTCACCCGCACGAGTCGATGCATGTGCTCGCACATCAGCATATCCGCACGGATGCACAAGCACATCAACATATCCGCATGGATGCACCAGAACATCAACATATCCAGATGGATGCACAAGAACCTCTCAACATATCCCAATGGTGCACAAGAACATCAACATATTCAAATGGATGCACAAGAACGTCAACATATCCGCATGGATGCACAACTCCACCAGCATATCCGCATGGATGCACAATTCCATCAGCCTGTGCCGCTGATTGTCTTGTGTTCCGTCGCCATGGGACTGGCCGCGGGGGCTGCAATCTTCATCGTCGGCGACATGGTTGTGCGGCGGGGTGGGAAGAGCATGATGGCGGGGATGGACGCATATCGGGGGATGGGGTGGCCATATGCAAACACGACGCCTGACGACTGCTGCCTCCGCCGGATGGCCGTCTGCGTCGTCAATGCGCTCTACGCTGTGGCCACTCACCTTCTGGACCGACCTCCACTACGGCCGACCGCGCAAGCCCGCCACCAGCCCGCCACGCACGCACATGCCCGACCCGGCACCTGCACGGTGCTGTCACGCGCCCCCCGCCCCGCAACGGGGAGCCATGGCGGCTTGCCACAGCCAAGAACGACCGGTGTTGGCGGCCTCCCACGGCCAAGAAAGACCAATGTTTGCCACCGTCGGCGTAGCCGTGTGCCACTGCGGTGCCGGCTGCGTGCTGGGCGACGTGGTCGGCGAATGGCCGGTGTCGGGCGCGCACGTGAGCATCAACGGCAGCGTGCTGTGGCCTGCATATCTGATGGGTAGGATGCTCGCTGTCGTGTGGAAGGATCGGGCTGGCTGACGCGTCCCCGCTCCCAGACGTGGCCTTCGCCATGGCCGGGGACATGATCTTTCAGTCCGATTGCATCGCGCCGATGAGCGGTGAATCCGGCGTCCAGACGCTCTGGCGCGCGGCCAAAGCAGACTTCCTGTCCTTGTTCTTCTTTGAGCTGGGCCTCCTCGCCTGGATGGCCGTCGTTCACAGGGCCGTCTTTGACGGGAAACTGGGGGTGAAGACGCCCACGGACTGGTGGATGGTGCAGGTGAGTGCGAGCGGGACGGCTTGCTTCTCCCCGTCACCGTCGAGTGCGGTGCTGACGGCGCGGTGGTAGGTGGACATGTTCTTTGGGCCACTGGACGGCCCTTCCTATCAATCGGTGGCTCATCAAGACCAGGGTGCAGGAGCCGTGTGCTTGCCATGGCGTGCGACGATGACAGAACTCGGGTCCCTCGCTCGGCATTCCTCCCAGAAGCCACTCACGGCACCGTGAGCCAGGCTCCGGGGTTGCAGGCCACGTGTGGTGAGTGCATCGCCCAAACATCAACGGGGATCGACCAGGCACGCGGTCGTTCGCGAAGGGGAGGGGGAGACGGGGGAATGGACGTGGGGAGATGCACGATTGAGAGGGAGGGCACGGTCGAGCGCGGGAGGGAGATGCAGGGCTGTATGTACAGACTACTCCGTCAGGCAGAGCGTCTCTCCAGGCCTGCGAATGCCATGCCCGCTCTCGCACGGGGACCCGAGGGTCGAGGGGGGGCTCGCGGTGTGTTGTTGCGATGGTGGCCACTCGGCGTTGGTGGGCAGAAGTGAGCGCGCGTCCCAGGCACATGATGACCCGAAGTTCTTGGCGGCTTGCCCTTTTTCCCGCCCAGCAGCCTCGACCTCCTCCCCCTCCTCCTCCTCCTCCTCTTCCCCTCCACCGCCTGCCCGCCAACACATCGTCTCCGCGCACGGTGCACGCGATATCCGATGAGCGAGGCTGCGGGGCGCGTCAGATGCCGACCCACGGCTCACCGCGTGCTCCGCCACCTTTCCGGGCCATGGATGGTGCCAGCAGGCTTCGGCGGGCCACGGACGGCGACACGTCCACGCGCATCACATACGGCAGTCCTCCGCCGCGGTCGGAGGCGGATGCCACGCTCTGGCTCACGCACGCGCGCAACCGGAACCACGAGCCCCATTCTCCCCCTCGCCACACCCACATGGACGCGACCGCCGCACAGGATCTCGCCCTGGACAAGCACTCGGTCGTCATGGAGAGCGTGAAGCGATGCCACCTCGCTCGCCGCGACAGCGCACTCCCTCCCCTCCGCCGCCGACCCGACGCCTCGTCCCCCTCCCCGGTCCACGCCACGCCACGGTGAGTTTGAGTCCGCTCGCGCGCGCGCGGCCGGCCCTCCCCTCCACTCCGCCGTTGCATTTCAGAGCCCCCCCCCCCCCTTGAAATCCACGTCGGCTGACCGGGAGACAGCACCACGGACCTCACCCCGTCTTCGCCGGGGACGGAAGCGTCCGAGCGGTGGGAATGGGGCGAGGCGCCGCAGCTGCTCACGCCCACCAGCACCCAGACCGCCGCGGCGCGGCATGCGGCGGCGCGGGAGAAGCGCTGCAGCGGCCTCCCGTGCGGAGCCTCTGACGGCTCGAGTCCCAGACGGCGCGGCGGCTCGCGGAGCCAGCGCGGCGTGGAGGAGGAGGTCGAGGCGTGTGACGAGCTGCTGCGCCCGCGCCCGCGCCCGCGCAAAGCCCCCGCCCCAGCCCCCGCCCCAGCCCCAGCCAGCCCGCGCGCGGCGAGGAGGCGCGGGGCGACGGCGCGACGCCCCCCGCCGGGCGCGAAGCCGAACCGCTCCCCCCCGCGTCGCCGCGCCCCCGAAGACCTGACCATCGCCGGCACCTGCAAGCTCGACCCGACCGCGCCGGTCGAGTGGGTGCGCGAGTTCCGGTGCAAAGGCAAGTGGTACGAGGTCATGGGCGCGGAGCGGCCGGCCTGGGCCGAGGACGAGCGCGTGCTGCCGCGCGCCGCCGCGCGCCCCGCCGCGCGCCGCGCCACGGGCGCCTGGCGGAGCGATGTCGAGCGATGATGAATGCCGGCTGGCCGCCACGGGGAACGAGGGGGGGGGGGGGGGTTCCTTTTCTTTTTTTTTTTTTGCCCCCCTCTCAGGCACGATGCACGATGCACGATGCGATCTCCGGCTCCAGTCGGCCGGCACCGGACCCCGAGGCGGCGGCGTGAAGGGCCGTCACGGCGTCGAGAGGGGAGATGGGGGGAAGGGGAAGGGGAGGAGGAGGAGGAGGAGGAGAAGATCGTTTCTACATGCAAAGTTTCTGACGGCGGTGAAAACGGGATTCGCACACCTTCATGATGCCCAGCCCAAACAAACCGACGCCGGTCGATGCCGATTGAAAAAAAAGAAAAAAGAAAAGAAAAAAGAAGCCAAAACATGTCGCGTCGCGTCGTTTTCGCGCGGGCCGAGCGCTGTCCCAGAACTGCGACGGCTCCGGGGGGGGGGGGGGGGGGGGGGGGGGGGCGCTGTGGTGGCCCGCGCAGGTGCGAAAGCGGCAACCCCATAGCGGGTCGGCTGTGTCATGAACGCCGGGAAAACGCCTGTCCGCTGCTGCCTGCCCCACTGTCGATCTAGTCCTTCCACCGCGCGAGAAACTTGGCCATGTCGTCGGACGGGTGGGCCTGTGGCGCCGCCTGGACGGTGGATGAGCACGCGGGCATGTGGTGCGGGGGTGACGGGGGAGACTGACCGTGTTCTCCATGCTGCTGATGGAAAAGGTCTGAGACTGGGTCATGGTGGTCAACTGTTGGGCCTTGTGCATCAGGGTGGTGGCGACGGTGTAGGCACTGGTGGGGTACAGGGGCGTAAACTTCTTGACGGTGATCTTGGTGGGCGGGATAGATTGCATGGGCGCGTATCGGGTCAGGCCGGTCTGCAGGTTGTACGCCACCGTGTACACGCCGGCGTCGGGCGCGGCGGCGGCGGGCGCTCCCGCGGCGACATTGGACACGGCGTCGACCGTGTCCGGGACGTCGGCGGGGCCCGAGGCGGCCTTGGCGCCGGCGGCGTATGCGGCGGGCGTGGTGCCGGTCATGGTGGGGATGTTGAAGCGATGGGAGAAATAGGTCATCTGGCCGCCCTCCTTGGCGACGGCCATCATCTTGATGTAGCTGGCCGGGCGTCAGCGGGGCGGGCGGGCGGAGGAGACGGGGCGGGCGGCGCCGACGAGACTCACTATCCGTTGGGGGTGGCGCCGGCGAGGCTGGACTGCACGGTGCCCTGGAAGGAGTTGCCGGTGGCAAAGGTGCCCTTGGTGGTCAGCACGGCGATGGGGAGCTGTGGAGATGCGCGCATGAGCCGAGATTCTGCCCGTTCCGCGCCCGTGCGGGGGGGGGCGACTCATACCGCATCGGTGCCCTCGACGTTCCCTCCCACCATCAGCTGGATGGTGTATGTGGTCAGGCCGTCGATGCGCGGCGATGTGCTGTCGTCCTCCCACTTGACCGTCATCGTGCCGGCAGCTGCATCCGAGCCGGCAGCGGGTGCGGTGAACGCGACGCCGGCGAGCGCCGTGCGCGTGCACGCTGCGAGCATTGAGAGAGAGTGGAGGCGCATGTTGGGCGTTGTGAGTGTGTGTGTGTGTGTGTGTGCGTGGGTGTGTATGCGTGTGTGTGTGTGTGTGTGTGTGTGTGTGTGTGTGTGCGTGTGTGCCGGTCCGCGGCGCAGGGTGTCGATGGGATGCCGCTGGACGGCAGTACGGGCTGGGGGGAGGGAATCAGGGGGGAATGCGGGTCCAGCGTGCGGTGAAGTCGGTGTCCAGCGAATGTGTGAATGCGGGGATGTGTGGATGCGCGTGAATGTGCGGTGCGGTGCGGGTGGGTTTCCCATTCTCCCAGCACACCTTCACCTTCACTCCCACCGAGCGTCCCTGCTCCTGCATACGATGCCCGTGCGCCGGGTGTGGCGTTTCTCCCGCCTCGGATGCGCTGAATATCGGTAAGCATGCAACTCACTCACGGGCGGACAACACCCACTGCCGTGTTGACCGACGATATCGCTCCGCTACATAAAAGCACACCGCTGCGTGAAGCTCCGGACTCTGCGATTCCCGATGGGATCGGGATCGACACATGACACGTCCCCGGCCCCGGCGGGGATGGGACACACCCCGCGGAGGCGCTCTGTGGCGAGCGACGCGTGGCGCACTGAGGTGGCGGGTGAGTGCAAGGAGCAGGCGGGGGTGGGGTGGGACGGAGGGACGTACGTAGACAGTTGAAGAAGAAGAAGAAGAAAAGAAACTTTCACGTGGCGGCACTCTCGACCTGCGGCGCGGCAGGGCTCGCGTCCAGCACGGCGTGCGTGGCCAGCAAGGCGCGCGGCCAGAGGAAGACGACGTCCGGCGGCGGCGGGGCGGCGGCGGCGGCGGCGGCCCACGACGCCGGGTCGAGGCGATAGCCCAGCGCGACGGCGCAGCGGGCGCAGCGGAGCAGGGAGCGTTTCTCGAAGCCGTCGGGCAGTCGGACGACGAGCGGGGTGGGGTCGAGGAGGGCGGACGGGGTGAGGAATCCGGCGTGCGGGGTGATGTGGTCGGGCGGGCCGAGGGGGAGGATGTGGGAGGCGTCGGAGCGGCGGACGGGAAGTTGGGCGAGCGGCACGGGGCAGGCGAGGAGCAGTTGGGTGCAGCAGATGCAGTGGTATGTCGAGACGGAGGTGGTGGGAGGGGACGACATGGCTGTGCTGTGCTCGCGGGGGGGTGGTCGATGCCATCATGTAACTGACAAAAAACACGAGGGGGTGGAAAAGACGCGTGCCTGAGGCAGGAATAATTGTAGGTGATGATCAACAACGTTCGCGTCCCATCATTCATTGCCTGACGGTCGAGATGTGGGAGCGATGTTCGGAACGGCCGAGGCGCAAATGGAAATGTCATTCTGCGGGGGAAAATAGCACCGGCACTCTCTCCTTCGCCCGCTGTGCCCCTCCCGGCCCGTCCGTGCATCACCGACACGGATCCGTGCATCATCGACACTAATGCATCCGCGACATTGTGTGGGCTTCCGACGCGTCGGGCGAGCCCGAGGCGGTGCCGGCCACGTGCGGGGGGTTGGGATAGTACCAGGCGGTGGCGGCGATGAGGGCGTAGACCATGACGCAGAGGGCGCCCTCGAGGTAGTCGCTCTTTTCGTCCCTAAGGAAATTGCCGACCACGATGATGGCGAGGATCAGGGCGACGGCGTCGAAGAGCTCGAAGTTCAAGCTCATCTCCACGCCCATGCCCCAGCCGACGAGCACGACCAGCGGGGTGTTCAGCAGCGCCGTCTGGATGCTGGCGCCCAGGACGTGGCTGAGGGCGAAGTTCATCTGGTTGTCGTAGGCTTCGTCCACCGCCGTGATGTGTTCCGACGCCTTCTCCACCAGCGGGATGAGGATGAGGCCGAGGAAGGCGTCGGAGATGTTGCGGGTGCTGATCATGTACTCGATCTGCTCGACGAGAAAGACGGCCATGAAACTGACAAACATCAAGGCGATCAGCAGGGCGACGATGCTTTCCGTGAGCGTCAGTTTCGGCTTGGCGAGATCGCGGTGGCGGTCGTGGTCACGCTGCTCGTCGGCCTCGAGGATGTCCTCGTACAGGCCGTGGTGGCTGCGGGCTTGGAACCAGACGTAGACGCAGAAGGCGATCAGCAGGATGATGGCGGCGGCGCGCGAGATCCTCAGGGCCTCGGGGGCGATGACGGTGGCGACATCGGCGCGCTGGGACAGGGAGTTGTAGTAGATGGTGGGGATGACGAGACCCATGCCCGCGACGAGCATCAGGTTGGAGCCGACTTCGGAGATGGCCTCGTGGAAGGTCTGCTGGGGGTGGAAAATGCCGCCGACGAAGAAGCAGAGACCTGGCGGACGGGTTAGCCGGCGCGCGACGCGGGGCGGCGCGGGCCATCTCACCGAGACACATGAGCAGGTTGGCGAGGATGGAGCCCAGGATGGCGGCGCGGATGACGGGAACGTTACTCTCCTTGCCTTGGACGAGCAGGACCATGAACAGGATGATCTCCACGATGCTACCGAAGGTGGTCTCCAGCAGAACGCCGGCGACCTTGGGGATCTTCCGGGCCAGCTCCTGGCCGGCGAAGCCCACCAGGTTGGCGGCGGGGACCATGCCGACGTAGGAGCAGACGAAGGTCCACAGCTCGTGCTCGGGGTAGTGGAAGTAGAGCAGCAGGGCGGCGAAGGTGAAGGGCCACAGGACGTTGGTCCACTTGCTGGCGGTGCACGACGAGGCCCAGACGATGCGGAAGAAGTGCAGCGGGTGGAAGCCGCGGCGGCCGCTCTCGCCGTCGGGCTGGATGCCCTTGGTGACGCGGTGGCCGTTGTGGTTGACGCGATGGCCGTCGCGGTTGTACAGCGGGAGGTGGCGCGGGCCGGAGCCAGCGCCGTCGTGGCCGTCGTGGCCGTCGTGGCCCTTTTCCGCCTCCATCTCGCCGGAGCGCGCGCCGGGCGGGATGAGGGCGTCGGCGGGCGCGTCTTTGCGGCGGAACACGCGCGCGTTGTTCCACGTCGACCGGCGTCGGTGCGGGCGGTGGGGGGGGTGGGGGGGTGGCGCCGGGTCGACCATTGGCTGGCGGTCGCTCATCGTGCGCGGGAGGAGACGAGGAACGAGGAAGGCGGGGGTGGCGGCGAGAGGAGACGATGAGGAAAGGGTCGGGCGGTCGGTCAGTCGGTCGGTCAGGCGGCAGTCGGTCAGGCTGCAGTCGGCAGTCTGCAGGCGGCAGGCGGTCGGCAGTCGGTGTGCAGCGCTGCCGCCGGGCGGGATTCAAGTACTTTCAGGCGCACAGGGTGGTGAGGGGGTGGTGAGGGGAGGGAGAGCCGGGCGTCGGTGGGCGGGCGGGCAGCAATTGGCAATTGGCAGTGCACTGCGCGTCCTCTCCCCCCCCCCCCCCGGCGCGCCGTGCAGCCGGGGCCGGGATCAGTCAGGATGTTCAGTGGACGGGCGGGCGGGCAGGGCAGGCGGCGGGAAGGCGGGGCGGCGGACAGGAGAGGCGGCGGCGGCGGCGGCGGCGGAAAGGCGCAATGCTGGTCGGTCGTGGTGGCCGTGTTCGAGCCTCCCCATCCCATGTCTTCATCCGCGCCAACCGCCAACCGCCACGTCCATCGCACGTCGGCGGGCGTGCAGAGCAGCATCGACGGAGCCGGCCGCCGCCTGCATCGCCGGGCAGCACCGCGCCCCAAGCTTCGTGTTTCGTGTCTCCCCAAGCTTCGTGTTTCGTGTCTCCCCATCCCACCGCGTGTCGTGTCTCCCCACCCTGGGCCCATCCGAGGGGGGGGGGGGGGGGGGGGGGTGCGCGGGCTCGAGGGCACCAGGGCACCACCAGGGCACCAGGGCACAGCACCAGGGCACAGCACCAGGGCACAGCACATTAACATGCGCCAAGTGGCGCCACGCTCCTTTTTGTCGCGCAGGGCATGGTTGGGCAGGACGGGCCTGGCCCATGGGACGGCGGAAAGTCAAACGGACGACACCCTGTTGTCATCGGGGCGTCCGCCTCCCCATCGTCATCGTCGTCGTCGTGTTTCTCGTGTGCTATGTATACATGCGGTCCGTTATTCTTGTACACCGTTCCACCGTGCCGACACCGCCGTCGCAGAAAGCCACCCGTGTCGCCGTCTCCCCCGTCGTCGACGGTCGCGATGCATTTGCCGCCATGTTGCTGCTAGACATGCACATCAGTCCGGGGACAAGCACTTCTCACGCCGCCACCCGCCCCCAACACACCCGACGCACGCGCTCATGATCCGTCGTCGGGCTTCGATGCGCCAAAGTCCGCGGTGCCACAGAGCTGACCTACGTACCATCCAGTGCCAGCAGACATGGGATGTGCCGGGCCGGCGTCGTAGTACGCCAGCACGCCCTCGCCGCAGTTCAATTCGCTCGTCAACGGGTCCGTGGGGAACTCGAGCCTGCACTCGCCGGATCGCATGTCCCACGCGCTGGCCGCGCATTTCCACGACGTCGCGCAGAGCTGGCAGCAGGTCGACGCGTCCGTCGTGTTCGTCTTGTACGTAGCACCCGTGGCGGGGGTGTCCGCGAGCCATTCGATGCCGTAGCCGTGGTACGCACTCGTCATGGCGGCGGGCGAGCACTTGGGGTCCATCGACACCGTCGCCGTGGACGCGGCCGAAGTGGTCGTCGACGGGCCGCACGTCGCCGTGCTGGTCGCAAACACCGTGGCGATCGCGTAGGCCGTGCCCGTCACTCCGCTCCGGGTGCTGGTGACGGTGGCATGGCTGAAGGCCGTGTAGTCGTAGAAAGTGCTCGTCTTGCTGGCCGGCAGGTAGGTGTACGTCTGCCCGAAGGTGGTGTAAGACGTCTCGGTGACCAGGCAAGCTCTCGGATCGAGTGCCAACGCGCGTTGCCGGTCGGCCACGTCGGACGCTGACCGTGGTGCAGATCGAGCCCCCACGGCCTGGTCGCCGTAGCGTGTCACGGTCGACGCCGCTTCGGTCCTAGTCGCACGTCAGACGCGGCACACCCAGACGGCTTTGGTGGCGACTGACACCACTCCCGTGTGCCCGCAGACCGTCTCGATGCTGGTCAGCGTGGCGAGCGTGGTGGTGGACGAGACCGTCTTCCACACGGTGAAGGTGCCCAGGTTCCGGGCCGTGCTCGGCCGCTCGGTGATGACGACGGTGGACGGGTATGTTGCGGTCGTGGCCGGCACCACGACCCGGGTGGTGGTGGTCGAGCAGCCATCGTGCGGCAGGGCATGGCCGAAGCCAGCCAGCAGAGGAAGAACGGCACGCGGGCGCATGGCGGTGGAGGCGTCGGAAATCCGATTCGGCGGATGGAGCAGCTGGTCGGATGCCCACCTATATCGACGCACCTGGCTCGTCACGGGGACAGGCTGGGAGGTGGCCGGCTGCAGAATGAAGACGGCGTCCCGCTCGCGCCTCCCTCCGTCGTTCAAGCGAGTGCCGTGCGGCTGCACGTGGGTCAGAGACACGATGCGTCGGCGGGCACGAACAGGAGCACGCACGAACAGGAAAGGAAAGAGCGACCGGCAAACGTGTGCGGGGATTTCTTCCCCCTCCCCCCGAGAGAGAAACGAGAGCAGCGCGCCTCTCTCCGCGTCGGGACGACGGGGCGAGCGTCGCGGCCGAATATAGAAAGTCGCCGCCACCATCGTGACAGAACGTCGCCGCCACCGCCGGGACAGGAAGTCGCCGCCGCCATCGGGGCGAGTGGACCGCCAATGGACGTGAGACGGCGTGAGTACAGCGCTGGGCTGGCGCGCGTGCTTGCAGCACCAGCGGTCGATCCGGTGCGGACGCAGGGGCAATGTCGGGTGAAAGTGGCCAAGTGCCCTGGCGCGGCGTGTCCTCCCGCTGCGGCAGCGCGTGGGTGCTGACGGTCGCGGGGCTGCGCGGCGCCACCGTTGCCACATGTCTTCCGTTGGCGGGAACAGAGCACATGGTCTCGAGCACGCCACGGCGGCCGGGCGTGGAATGGAGCGCGCGCTCCACGCCGACCCCAATCGTCGACCGCTCCGACATTCTGCACACACCACCTCCCACCCGCCAGCATCGGCTCGGGAGAGGAATGCGAACGGAGAGGGGGGAGAGGTTGAGCGCCGTCGACGCCAAGGCCTGCGATGGCGTGCGTTGGCGTGCGTAACCTGGACCTGTTGCGGCAGCCATTTGCTCGACGGTCGACCGCAGTCAGACAGACTGGCAGGAACGTATATGATGACCACTCGGCCGACCATACTACAAGGCCAATCAAATTTTCGTGGCAGAACGAACCAGCGCAAGAAATGATGGCTTTTCCAAGCGCGTGATCAACTGCAGATCCATCTGAAGGGTCTCCGTGGTTTTGCGCCCGTGTGACCGCACCGAGGGCCGTGGGTCAGCCGGAGGGCACGTGGGGGGCATTTGGCAGGGGGGAAGAAGGAAGAATGATGTGCGAAATGCACCGTGGAGGGATGCGGGGAAGGGATGCGGGGAAGGACGGCGTGCACGGGACATCAAGCGCGAATCTCGGGACGGCAATGGGCGTGTCGACATGACGGCGAAAGCGAAGATGGATTGGGACGCTTCTACATGATGGATGGCGATCAGAGGATGGTCTGCGCGAGAGGCGATCAGCACGTGGCACGCACATCGCCCAGGGGCACATACGAACCCTTTGTCTCTTCCGTCCCGCGCCGGCGCTGCTGGCGTCCTGTCGTTGCGTGCGCTTCTCCTGCGCATCGAGCACCAAGCTGAGCACATCGTAACCGAACTGTGGGAACTCGAGACACATTCTCTTGAACTCGTGCTCGGCTTCGTGACGGAGCACGTGGGACCGGGTGGCCCAGAAGGCGGCGACGGGCTTTCGGATGCTCTCGTCGTCGGGGCTGGTCTCTTTGTAGACAAAGCGCGCATACGCGATCTCGCCTTTCGCGGTCGACTGCGTGAGGTGGATTTTCTTGTGGGCCAGCGCGGCCAGCTGTGGCAGACCGAACTTCTGGGCCAGAGTGTAGACGCGAGCGTGGCGCAGGAGGCCAACGCCATCGCTGTCGGGCTGGGGGACGGTCGGGTCGTATTCGAGGTTGGTGTTGCCGGACAAGCCTGGGAAGTAGTCGGATTTGTACAGATATTCGAGCACGGACGCAGTCGCCGCCTCGTCGTCGTTGTGCAGCTCGATGAATCGACGCGAGGCGCCGGCCGAGAACTGTGCGCACGCGTGCCGGAAGAAGGGAGATTGGGCGAGCATCAGCTGGTGGGCGTAGAGGCTCGAGAGGTTGTCGGAGGGGCCGACGATGAGTTCTACGATGGGAGATTTGAGGTAGCTGCGCGCGTTCAACGTCAGCCAGAATGTGGATGGCTGAGGCGGTGGTCGCTGGTGTGACGGGCCCGGCGCCGTTCCGCCGTGCGTTGCCGCGATCCATCGACGCTGCCGATGACGACGATTGCTGTTCGGCACGTGGCACCCGCACCCGTGCAGAGCCCACGGGCCATCCACCACACGCGATCCGGCCAATGCTAGCAATGCTCGGGCGGGTACTCACTCCAAGAAGGTGGTTCGCGTTGGCACGCTGGGCTCGATGTCCTCGAGGCCGGCCGGCGCACTCCCGTCGACCACCGTCTCGACGCCCTCCGGCTCGCCCATGGTGTCGTCGGCGACATCCTCGACGATGTCAATGTCCTCGTCGGCCATGACGGCGCTTTCCCGCTGCTGCCCGAATGGCGAATGGCGTCGCAGGTGCGCTGGCGCGGACACGTGCTCCGGTGGGAGCAGCTCGTTGCGCGCTGGAGGGTTTGGTGGCGGCGGGGGAAAGAACGAAGCAGGCTGGTCGGGTCAGGCCGCAGGTGCGTGCCGGCCAATGCGGCAGCTCCTTGCCCAGCGGGCCCGTCCGGCTGCCACGCTGGGCAAGCGCCCCAGCGTGGCAGCCGGACGGGCCCGCGCCCAGGCGAGAGCGGTCACATCCAGGTTGAGGCGGGGGTTGTGTGGACCCGTATTCCTTTCTCGTAGCAGTCGGGCTGCCTATCTAGTCATGCGTTATCGGCAGAGCTGCCAAGAATCGGTACGGTGAGTCCCTAGCTTGACAGAAATCAGAACCAGTTAACGAGTTATCTGGTCACTGACGCACGAGTTCAATAACTCTTTTCTTTCCTCACTTCTTCTTTCTCCCGCTCGTAACTCACGAGTGATCGTTATATTGCTAGTCCTCCTCGTGCCGAGAACACGTCGGAACGGGTTAAGCGTCTCTTCGGCAGGCAACACAGTTCACTATTGGATCTCTGTTGTGACCGTTCACCTTAACCGTCCTGTTTTGATGTCGTTAGTTATTAGCTGAGCGGGTCTAGTAATGCTTCTCGAAAATGAGCTCGCCACACGACCATGCTGCTATGAGATAGTGTTCTAAGCAGCTAGTGGCTATCATATCTTGGCATGACGATATTGTCACCGAAACGTTCACGTGACAGATGGCAATGCCAGATGCATCCAGAGCACCTCGCATTTCCGTCTTCCACAACCAAAGGAAGTGCGCGTGAGCCTCACCGTCACCATCATCTTCGGTGGACTCACGCATGGCATGTCTCATCGCCGCGGGCATCCATGACCGCCACGAAAGCTGCCGCCGCCCGACAGTCGAACTGCGTGCGGTTCGGGATGGCACATGCTAGCCTCTCCGCTCGCGCTCCCATCGTGGCAGGGTGTTTGCGTGACCATCTTTCTCGGACGCTCGACCGGTCAGTCCGTCAGACCAGTTGAGGGGCCGGCCTGCTGCTGCTGTGTTTCTGTCGGTGACCGTGGCTGGACAAAGCTTTCCGTGAGGGCTTACCTGGGCTGGGTGGAGTTCTGGCCCTGCAGAGTCTGAGGCTCCGGTCAGCTCCCACCGTCAGGGTGGGCAGCGTCGCCACGGACTGCATTCCGGGATTGCGAGGTGTTGGCCATTGATCAGAAGATGCGTTGGGATTGAAGACGGCGAGCCGATTCGATTCGAGGTCGAACTGACGCGATGGCGCTCGGCAACGGCCAAAATGCGAGATCGTCGGGTCCCTTCTGCAAGCGGGAGGCCTTCACTTCTCTGAATATCTAAGGTGCCTTCTTGGCATCGCGTTCGGCCTTCCTCAACGCCCTCTTGCGGATGTCGACGTGCATCGTTTTGTTGATGTTCAACACGACGGCATTCATGGTTCCAGCAAAGCTTGCAATCGCCCAGTGCATGATGCCGTGGGACCAGTAAGGAGTGCTCGTCGCTGCGATGCCCTGAGCACCACCTGACCTTCCAATCCTCGTTAATGCCGCGCGAACGAAGTGCTTGGGGCTCGGAATGAGCGTAGACGTCCGCTTGATCTTACTCATGGCAGAAGTGACGAGGTATGACTGCACGAGTTGGACGCGAATGTTGTGCTCCGCCAGCTCGCCACTCAGGGCAGTCGACCAATGTTGCAAGAAAGCCTTGCTGCCGCTGTATGTGGCAAGCAAGGGCGTCGGCATGATACCTCCGAATGAAGCCATGGTCAGGATCAGACCACGCTTGCGCTGGATCATGCCTGGCGTGACGAGCTGAGTGACACGAAGGGTGCCAAGGCAGTTGACCGTGATGATGTCCTTGATTTCTTCCTCGGCTGTCTCATGGAAAGGCACAGGGATGCTGTGGCTTTGGCCGACATTGTTGATGAGAATGGAGACGTCCAAATCGCCGACCACGCGCTTCAAATTGGCGAAATCTGCATCTCGGTGCGCGGCGAAGTCCATGGCGTACAGCTTGGTCTGGACTTTGTGCCGCTGCTGGATTTGGGAGGCGAGCGCTTCGAGCTTGGACTGGGTGCGGGAGACGAGGAGGATATTGTAGCCCTTGGCGGCCAACTGCAGGGCATACTCCTTGCCGATGCCGTCGGAAGCACCGGTCACCACCGCCCATGTGCCCTTCCTGCCAAACTGGGCGAGCTGTCACGCGTCAGACGGTATGCGGCAGGGGCGGTCAGGATGCGACGTACGGGAAGGGCAGGGAGGATGAACAGTGAGGCGATCAATCTCCAAAACGAGAAGATCTTGAGGGAGATGAAGAGCAGGCCGACCAAGGCGAAGAGGCGGGTGGAGGGCGCGGCCCACGGGTCGATGGGCGACACGTTGTGCATCGGTGGCGGTGGCGACACGTTGTCCATCGGAGGCGACACGTGGTCCATCGGAGGTGTCGAGTCTCGCGTCGGGAGTCAGGAGGGGAGGGAGGGAAAAGTTGAGAAGTTGATATGCACAAGTCGCCGGCCCGGCCACCCACGCCAAGCGGCGCCATCTTTCCACGGGGCTTCAATACACGGCGCAATACACCACCACTCGCCGCTTCGGTAGCCGGCGGGCCGCGCACGAGAGAGGATGGCCGGCTCAATCACCGCGTACCTGCCCCCCGGCGATGGCTTCCTGCCCAAATGGCTCTTGTTGGTGCGAACGGTGCCCCGCGGGTGGCGGATGTCGCCGCACACGCCACATGCTCACGAGTGTGCCAGATCGCCGTCGTGTCGCTGGGCAACAGCGTGCAATGCTACGCCTCCACGGCGGGATCGCGGGCGGTGTACGCGGGCCGGGCGGGGCGGAAGGCGGCGGCGGCGGCGGCGGCGACGGCGGCGGCGGCAGAATGCTCCCCGCGTCCACCGCCACATGCCAGTCCCGTCAACGAGCTCAGCGCCCGCACGTTCGGCACGTGGACGGCGCTCAGCAGCATCATCCGGCTCTACGCCGCCTACAACATCCACCACCCGCTCATCTACCAGCTGGCTCTGTGGAGCTACGTGGTGGCGTGGGCCCATTTCTTGTGCGAGTGGCTCGTCTTCGCATCTGCCAGGTGGAACCGCGGCTTTGCATCGCCGGTCGTCGTGAGCACCGTCACCATCGCCTGGATGCTGGCGCAATGGCATCATTACGTGCCAGCCTAGAGGGGGGCGAGCGTTGGGGGGACGGCAAGGCGAAGTCTGGCATTCAGCCCGGCGACCGGGCAACGACGCGTCCGTCAGGCTGCTGCGGCGCCTGCGCCATGTCTGCGTCGTCCACCATACATAGAACTCGACATCACGTGCCGGCACACCGCTGCTCCTGGCACCCGAGAGCTGACACTGTAACATGACCGACCAAATATAGACAGAGCCGACCGTGCCAGGACCAGCATCCCCCCGCCTGCTTCGAGAGCTTGTCGGGGGCTCCAAGATCCGCCAAACCCCCTGTCTTGTTCCTCGTCCTGCTCGGCGATATGGCGGAGATGTCGATGGAAGTTCAATCCACCGTCAGCACACGCCGGATCCAAGCGCCGCCGTCACGTGCGGTTCACATGCACAGCCCGTGCTGTTGATTGATGCCCACGGCGCAGCGGGGCGGCCATTGCATATAGGGCCCGCGCGCCGGAGCACGTAGACGCGCAACGGCAGACCATGACGGGACGATCGTGGTGCGCGTGTGATCAGTGTGTGAGTGGTGGTGTGGCCTTCCCCCCCCCCCCCCCCCCCCCCCCCACGAAATGAAGCCGTGCGGATGCGTACAACGTTGCCCTGACTCGGACTCAGTACCGCTGCAAGACGCGGTGTGACCGACATCTTCCCGCCTGCGCGAGATGTCGGCGTCAAAACGCCGTCTGCACCTTCAGCGGCGTGGCGGGCGTTCATCTTGCTCGTGCGCACACATTCCTTCCCGGACCAACCCCGCTCCCATCGGCGCCCTCCTCGGCGTTCGACGCGCCCGCCTGGTCGCCGCGTGCGGGCGACGACGTCCATCTGTGGGCCAACAGCGTCCCGTCGCCGCGCGCGGGCGATGATGTCCGTCTGTGGGCCAACAGCGTCCCATCGCCGCCACTCTGGCACGGAGCGGAGCCGGCTGCGAACACCGGATACCTGATGCCGGCGGTGCCGGAGCCGACCCCGTCCGACCCGATATCGTCGTCTCCGGGCGATCCTGCCGGGCCGCGGGTGGATGGTGGGAATGTGCCGGGCTCGGGTCACGGCCGTCGAATGTGCCGTTGCATCCAAGCCATCCTCGAAGCTTCGACGGTGGCGAGCCGCGAGCTGGACCGCCACACCGGCGTGGAGCCTCCCGACGTGGCCGCCGTCCGCGATGCCGTCCAGTCCACGTGCCCTGCCTTCCGATGCTGCGTGCTGGCCGACCCCACCCCGTTCATCAACATGCTGCTGTTGGTGCACACGGCCCTGGCCTGCGTGCGACTGGCCCTGCCATTCCCCGCCACCGCCACCGTCGCCGGCGAGCTGCGCACGCGACTGCTGACGACGCTGATGGTGCTGGAGAGCTCGCTGGCATGCGAACAGCCCTTTCCCGACCCCTGCCCCGCGCGCCGCACCGCCTTGAAGCGCATCGTCGCACACTTGCACACCACTTCCCACGCACTGTTGCACGCGGGCAGCTCCGGCCAAGACCGATGGCATCCTTCTCACGCACCACCCGCCACCCCACCCCACCCATCGAATCATTCCCTGCCCCTTCCCCCCGCCCCAGAATCATAGATCCTCGAGCCTGGTCGACCCCATGACCGAGTCGTGGTCAGAACCACACGCATCGGAACACGCCATCCCGCGGACGCGAATGCGAATGCGAATGCAGCTGCGACAAAACCCACTCGTTGCGTGTTCTGCATCCCGCGAAACTTCCGCCAAACAACACGGGGCCCCACCACAGCGCTCCACCATCCTCCCACACCAATTCAATTCCCTATATATAATCACATCTCAATCGATCATGCCCACCACCCCTCCCATCTCGTGCCCGCCCGTCCATCTCGCTTCGTTTCCCCTCCCCCTTGATCGCTCGACGAGCAGCATGGCCATTCCGAACCAGCCGTCAAAAGTAAAAGAAAAGAAAAAAAAAACCAAAGCCTCGCAACGAGACCATCCATCGCACACCCCCTCTCTCTCCGCGAAGAAGCAAATTTTCGACACCTCGGCGCTTTCACCCGCGAAGCTTCCCCATCGGGGAAAAACCCTGGCGAAGACGGACGTGCTTCGCGGATCGGATGACGATGTTCGGATCTTCGGTTGGGGGGGGGGGGGGGGGATGGCGACGGTTCCGTCCGTCTGACAAAAAATTTCGGGATCTGGTGACGAGTGATGTCGTGATGCTATGCGGGGGATAGATGGTGGCGCGGATCGACCGTCTTCACGAGCGAAAAAAAAAAAAAAAAAAACCCCGAGTCGACACGGGGAGAGGACGGGGCGGACGGAATTCGTGATTTCCCACCGCGGGGGGCGATTTCCGTGATGCCCATGTCGACGGAAGAGGAACGGTGCACGATGGGGGTGCGCGATCGATCGTGATATCGGGCCTTTACGACAGGGGGGGTTGACATGGCACGGATGTCGTTGATTTGAGCCCCCCCCCCCCCAAAAAAAGGCGTGAACGGAAGGGGGTGGCGATGGGAGCGGGGCGCTAGCGTGGTCGGGGTGGCGCGCGATGGCACGGGAGAGCGGCGATGCGGTGGGTGAGGAGGTGGAGCAAGGGGGAAAGATAGAGGGCGTGGGCGGCGGCCAGGTGCGGCGGCTCGGCGACCCAGGCCTCGACGGTGCGCGCCAACGTCGACACGGCGCGCACGAGATGTTCCGGGGGTGCGCCGGCCACGGCGTGGAGGCAGTCGACGCATTGTTGGAGCGCGGAGGTGCAGTCCATGAGGTGGACGCCGAGACCGTGGGGCTCGGTGCGCGACGGCGGGTGGAGGGCGGCGTGGACACGGTCGATGGTGTCGCGGATGGCCCCGAGGTGTCGGTCGTCGGCGCCGGGAGAGTGGTCGTCGTGGTGGAATGGGCAGGGTTGGTAGATGGTGCCGCGCGCGCGTCCGTGGCACGGGGTGCGGCGGGAGCGGCTGTGGTGGTGCGGGGGGTCGGGGGCCGAAGAATGGCGGGGGGGCGGGTGCGGACTCGTCGATGTTGGTGTCGATGAGGGGGGGCTCGGCGGAGATTGGTGTGCCGTCCAACATGATGGGAGGGGTGAAGGTGTCTGCGCTTGTGATTGAGAATGGATCGATGAGGGCCTGCCAATCCCACAGATCCGAGTGGGGAGTCCATGCGTCGTCGGTCGTCAGCATTGGTGGTGGTGGTGGTGGTGGTGGTGGGAGAAGGCTGCTGGAGGAGGCGTCGCCGGTGCCGAACATCGAGTCTTCTCCATCGCAAGGTCCCGATGAAGCGCTCGATGGCAGATACCAGGAGCAATCGGGAGACGTGATGTACGGCGGCGGAAGAGACTCGGGCGTCGTGTGATGGACGACAGCCGTCGCGGGCGCGATTGACATGGGCGGTGACATCTTCGGTCGTTTCGACGCACGACTCTCGCCCTCGGCGACGCCGAACGCGGATGTCGAGGGAGAGCAGGAGAAGTCGGTGGGAAAGTGGTGCTGAGGGTGGAGACGGCCGGGGTGGGGACTGAAGGGAGCGCATGCTGAACTTCGCACCGCGCTGGCAGACCCGTCCACCTTCCGTTTCCTGTGGCCCTTCGGCTTTCCGATCGGTTTGCCGGTGCTATAGGTGCACGTCAACCCGGAGTCCAGACAGCGTTCGCACGACGGTCGACCTCCCAGGCATGGCTGTTTCCTTCGAAAGCACTGCAAGGCAGGATCAGTAGCGGAGTGGGACGTGAAGTGCCAGCGTACCGACTTGATCGCACGCGGGAGAGGGCATGTCGATGTCTTGTCACGTGGACGTAGAGGACGTGGACGTGGACGAGTGCACGGGGTTGGTGGCAACGATGGTGGTGGCGAGAGTGGCAAACATATCGAAGCTCGAACGGCCAGGGGGCGTTCCCATCAACTCGCCGCCGAGAACATCGACATCCCGGAAGCAGTGTTTTGGCACACTGCCGCCTTGAGACGGCCACGTGTCGAGCCAGCATGTCCACACCACTCGGGTGCATCGCGCAGTCATGGGCTCGACCCGACGGCCACGAGTGCAGCGGAAATACACCAAATCGGTCGAGCGATCTGGCCGCACACGGCACGGGTGGGGGGGGCTGTATCTGCACCATGTCGGCAAATATAGCAGAGCAGAGCATGATGTGATGGTGATGTGTGGCGATGCTCTGCTGCGCACAGTGGACGGTGGGTAGCCAGCAGAGAATCTCCCGTCCATCGCGGGAGAAAGAAAGTCTTAGCTGCGGTGAAGGCTGGCCGGGTCGTGTCGGACGCCCCCCCTTCCGCTCCCTTGACCCGCGCAGCCGTTTCCCCTCCAGGCACGGGATCCAGCGCCATGCAGAAGAGTTGCGGTCGCCGGTCCGATCGGTCGCACGATGGAACGACCGCAGGGCAGCTCCTGGCGCAGCGGTGTTGGTGGGCGGAGTCGGGGACAACCACAGACGGCGGCCACGCTCGCAGGCGGCGTTAGGCTCGGCTCGCCGCCGACGACACAGGTCGACAGGGCACAGCGCTGGGGTGTTGGTCCAGGGTATTCAAGCTTCGAGGGACGGGCAGGCCGGCGCTCGTTTTGTGTGGCGAAGTCCTGGAAGGTCGCGGGTCAGCATAGCCCCAGCGGCCGTCAAGCTTCCGTCGGTCTGCGGCGCGGATGGGCTGCAACGCATACGATGGCGGGACGACGATAGGGTCGCGTCACGTCGCGCCAGGGAGAGAAGGCGGGAGTGCAGGCTCCATGTCAACCTTGGAGGTGATGCCCGTCTCGCTCGGCACGACCAGACGTCGGTCGCTCGGAAACGAGCGACCGACGTCGTTGTTGTTTCCGAGCGGGCTGCACAGTTGCGGCAAGTTATACACACACAGGGTGGAAGTGGCATGTTCGCCCGCGTTGACGCCGTGGCGTGCAAAACCACCTGCACAATGCCCACTGCCGGTGTTCCAGAGAACACGTGTCTTGAAGCTGCTCGCGATACAATACTGCCACCCGCGTCGACGCTCAAAATCACGCCAAGTCATATCCGTTCACGCCCGTCGGGAGCCCTTCTCCCATCCCGCCAGCCCTGATTTCGTGCTGCTTTCCTGCCGCCCTTGCCGCACGAGCCACAAGAGCAAATCCACCTTGGTCGCAACCGCCAGCGCTTGGAGCGAGCCGTCGCCGTCCCGTTCGGTGACGATGGCGGCGGCATTCCAGACGAAGAAACGCTCGAGATAGCTGAGCGGGGTGTTCATGGTGATTTCCACAAACTTCCGCTGACCCTCTTCGCCTTCTGCGCCTTCGGGGCTGACTTCGATGGGCTTGACCTCGTCCGACTTGGAGAAGTGAAACATGACATCCGCGACAGGGTTCTTGATGGTGACGCGTCCGGATGAGAGGTACGATAGGCAGTTTCCGAGCGTGACCATCCCGACCAGACGCTTTCCGGAGCCCGAGGTGACCGGGATTTGATCGTAACCCTTGTCGCGCATCAATTCGACGGCGTCGTCGACCACGGCTGACTCAGCAATGGTCTGGATCGGTTTGAGCCTGAGGTCCTTGATCTTGGCGTCTGCGTGTTTTCCCGTGCTGCTATGGATGGGCGCTTGGGTGGCGGCGGGCCCGCTCGTATTCGCCGCGTCATGCGGCGCGACGGCCTGCGCGTGGGGTGCCGGTGGGGCGGGTGGAGGTGCTGCAGGCGGCAACAAATCGTTGGCTGCGAGCCAGTCGTCATCGACAAATTTGGAAAGGTAGCTTCGGATGCTGTCGGGCAGAATCACCACCACCGAATCACGTGCGGTGAGGTTCAGATCCTGGGCGGCCTTGATGCACGCAGCCATGGCCGAGCCGGAGCTGCCGCCGACAAGCAGACCTTCTTCGCGGATGAGGCGTCGGGCCCAGTAGAAGGATTCGCGGTCGTCGGTCTTGTACCAGACGTCGACTTCGTCTTGCGCCAGCACGTCGGGAATGAAGTCGTAGCCGATGCCCTCGACCTTGTAGGGCGAGTCCTTCCCGTCGTGGTTGAGCTGCGCGGGCAACGCGAGAATGGAGCCCTTGGGATCGGCCGCCACCATCTTGACCCTGTCGCCGTGCGCCTTCCGGATGCCTCGCGAGATGCCGGTAATGGTGCCGCCGGTGCCGGCGCCGGCGACGACGGCAGCCAGGCGCTCCGGCAGCCGACGGGTCTGCTCGACGATCTCGGCCGCGGTGCCGAGCTCGTGCGCCAGGGGATTGTGGGGGTTGCCGTACTGGTCCAAGATGACGCCGCCGGGGATCTCCTTCTCCAGGCGCCGGGCCACGCCGATGTGGCTCTCGGGGCTGTCCCAGGCGGCGCTGGTGGGGGTGCGGATGATCTCGGCGCCCAGCGCCTTCAGCACGCTGACCTTCTCGCCGCTCATTTTCTCCGGCAAGGTGATGATGGTGCGGTAGCCCTTGACGGCGCCGACCAGCGCCAGCCCGATGCCGGTGTTGCCGCTCGTCGGCTCGATCAGCACGCTGCGGCCCGGCTCGAGGCGGCCGTCGCGCTCGGCGGCCTCGACCATGCGCAGCGCGATGCGGTCTTTGACGCTGCCGCCGGCGTTGAAGAACTCGCATTTGGCGTACACGGCCGCGTGGACTCCGGCCGACCGCGGCAGCTTGTTGAGCCGCACCAGCGGCGTGTTGCCGATGTGGGCGAGCACCGTGTCCATGGCGGCGGGCGCATTGCGGGGCGGTGGGTCCGTGGGATGCGACATGTTGCGGAAAGAAGTGTGAGATGCGAGTCCACCGGCGGGGGGGAATTGGGGAATGGAATTGGGCAATGGGATGGCATGGCCGGGTAGCCGGACCCGGCGGGCGATGCGCCGACGGGCCGAGCCGTGCATGGTGCATTTGACCCCGCGTGCATCGAAGGTTAATTACCCCGCGCGCAGCCGACCCCGCGTGTTCATCACCGTCTATCACCCGTCCGTCACCCACGGTCTATCATCCGTCCGTCACCAAGTGTCTGTCCATCATGGCACCGCGCATCGCATGGATCGGCCTGGGCAACATGGGACGCGCGATGGTGACGAATGTGGTGCACAAGGGCGAGTGCGCCGGTCCCGTCGTCGTCTACAACCGCACCGCCGCTCGCGCCGACGCGCTCGTTTCCGCACTGCCCGTGGGCCGCGCGCAGGCCGTCGCGTCCATTGCAGATGCCGTCCGCGCCGCCGACATCATCTTCACCTGCGTGTCCGACGACGCGGCGCTGGACGAGACGATCGGGGCCGCGCTGGCCGTCCCCGCCGCCACCGGCAAGCTGTTCGTCGACTGCTCGACCGTCCATCCCGACACCACCGACCGGCTGGCACAGACCATCGTCGGCGCCGGCGCACACTTTGTCGCCGGCCCGGTCTTCGGCGCGCCCGCCATGGCCGATGCCGGACAGCTGGTCTGCGTGCTCGCGGGCCCCAAAGCTCAGGTGGACCGAGTCTTGCCGTACTGCAACGGCGTCATGGCTCGTGCGGTGATCAACTACGCCGACCAGCCCCACGGGGCCGCCACGCGCCTGAAGATCATCGGCAACACCTTCATCCTGCAGATGGTCGAGGCGCTGTCGGAAGGGCACACGCTGGCCGAGAAGAGCGGGCTGGGCGTGGACAACCTGCACGCCTTCATCGAAACCATGTTCCCCGGCCCGTACACGGCCTACAGCACCCGTCTGAAGACCGGCGACTACTACAACCGCCACGAACCGCTGTTCCACGCGCACTTGGCTCGCAAAGATGCCGCGCACGCCTTGAGCTTGGCCAAGGCGTGTGGTGCACGCATGAAGGCGGTCGAGCTCGCCGATGCTCATCTGCAAGCGGTGCTTGATCATGCCGGCGACAGGGGTGATATCGCCGGCATCTACGGCGCGGTCAGGCAAGAGTCTGGTCTTCCTTTCGAGAACAAGCGCTGAGGTGCCCATGTACGCCCAAGGAGGTCTTGATGTACGCCCAAGGAGGTCTCGATGTACGCCCTGACGGTAGAACCAGCGAAGATCGAAACCAAGTACGTCCCCGGTCTTGTGACCTCGTACACCTCGGGCGTCGGGCGTTGTCTCGTACCGCGTACGGAGTGGACCGTGCGAGGTTTAACTAGCCATTCCACCACTCTCGGCTTCCCCTATATAGAGACCTCTGCAGATAGACAGAAAACACACTCGGTCCATTCCATGGCAGCCACACTGCACACGAGGTGTATCTATCACAGCAGCCGATAAGCCCGACACACGCCACCCTGGACACAGTCAGCAGTAGTTGCCAAATCACGCACACTCCCGACCCTCGCGAAATCGCGTCGCTCCAAGTCGGCTTCGACGCCGGCATGCCGATTGGCCTGGCCAATGGCGTCCCGAGCGGGCAACAATGCTGCTGATACTGCGCTTTTCAGGTGAAGGTGGCCTTCTTGGTCCGCCGGATAGGGGGTCTATCCCTTTCGCCTGTCTTTGCCCTCGGAGTTCCGGCACGCACCGAGCCGCACTGCCGTACTGCTCACGTAGTAAGTGAAGAAGCCCTGCCGTTCGGCATGCGCGGCAGCAGCCGGCTTGGCAGATGCTCGGCCTCCGGCGTCTCCCAGCCTGAACCTCACTCGCTCGTCGACTCTTCCATCCGGCCAGGAAAGATCCGCCGGCAGTGCAGCTGCGGTGAGCAACCACGATGCTTCAACCAAGCATCAGCCTCCCCTTCTGTGCGAGGGGCTGTCCGGGGTGATTCCCCGGAACGTGTCCAATATATCCGCTGCGATCTAGACCATCCCATCCGAGCACCGACCATGCTCGATCGGGGTCGGATGGCTGTCAGATGAGGGCCAAACGGGAGTGGGGTCGGATGCCAATCGGCGATGCGACCGGCCTCGCCGTGCGGTCAGTCGCGGGGCTGGTTCTCTGCCATCGAGTCAGGCACGACGCATCGCTGGGCGGCCACGGGATGCCGGTGCTTCCGGATGCCGGGTCCATTGCAGACGCCTGGGGGGGACCGAAACGAGCCATCTGGGCCGAGCGCGGGGGCTTCGCGTGACCAGCGAGGCCGCGATCAGTTTCACCCACCCGCCCGCCGTTTCACCGCTAGTGCAGCCGCCAACCCAGATGCGGAGTCCGCTGGCATGCGTCCCGATGCGGTATGCGGATCCATGCGGGCTGCGGCCGATTTCGAGGCATGGCCAACGTGCCGTCGCTTATCACCAGACCGGCCGTCGCTGCGAACCTACTCCTATTTCAGGCCACCGTCAGGCCCAACCCATATTCCCGATCGGGTGTGCGAGTCCATCCCGAACACCATGTCTCGCGGCGGTACAAGAAAGCCGCCCACACGGCGCTTTGTTCCATCGTCCGCCCACTGCAAATTCCGCAACCAACAACGATCTACCCCCCTCCTCATTCTTATCTGAAATCGCAGCAGCACAACCATGGCCCCCTTCATGAACTACTTCGGACTGGGCAAGTCGACCGCCGGCGAGGAGAAGGCGGCGGAGAAGAAAGCGACGGTGCGGGCGCTGCCCGCACCGTGGTACACGACGCCGGAGATGTACGAGCTGGAGCGGCGTGCCATCTTCGCTCGCCGGTGGCTGTTCACGACGCACCGGTCGCGGCTGCGCCAGGCGGGGGACTTTGTGCGCTACACGCTGGCCGGGTACGACTTCGTGCTGGTGGTGGACCGGAGCGAGAGGATCAACGCCTTCCACAACGCCTGCCGCCACCGCGCCTACAAGGTGGTGGAGGAGGACGCCGGCCGCAAGAACATCCTCGCCTGCCGCTACCACGGCTGGTCGTACGGCCTGAACGGCAAGCTCGCCAAGGCGCCCGACTACCAGTCCCTGCCGGGCTTTGACCGCGACGAGAACAACCTGCTCCCCATCCACGTGCACGTCGATTCCAAGGGGTTCGTGTGGGTGAACATGGATGCGGGCGAGAAGCCGGAGGTGCCGTGGGAGCGGGATTTCGAGCACGTCGACAACCAGGAGCGCTACGCGGTCAAGAACTTCAACTTCGACGACTACCAACTGGATCACGTCTACGGTGAGCAGCCCCCCTTGGTCGAGTGACCGTCAACCCCCCCCCCCCCCCCCCCCCCCCCCCCCCCCCCCCAACCGTTCCTTGCAACGGCGCATGCTAATCCCATTTTTTTTTCCTCTCCAGAACTCAACGCGGACTACAACTGGAAGATCGCGTCGGACAATTTCAACGAATGCTACCACTGCAAGACCACGCACCCGGACGTGCCCACCTTCCTCACCATCGACAGCCACGACTGCCAAGGGCGGGCGGGCCACATCCAACACGACCAGGCGCCCACGGCCGAACAGGTGGCGCGCGGCTACGACGTCAACAGCACCTACTTTTTCCCGCACGCCTCCATGTCGGTCAGCCCGCACTTCATGATGATCCAGAAGTTCCTCCCGCGCGGGCCGCGCCACTCCACCAGCCACTACGAGGTCTACCGCAACAAGCACTCGTCGGAGCACGACTTCCAGGCCATCGCGCAGACGTACGCGCGCGTCATGGGCGAGGACAAGGTGCTGTGCGACCGCGCCCAGAGCAACCTGAACGCCGGCGTCTTCGTCAACGGCGAGCTGCACCCGCGGTGGGAGAAGGGCCCGCTGTACTTCCAGCAGCAGGTGCGCGAGGCCATCACCGAGTGGTTCGGGAGGGAGAAGGCGGCCGGCAAGGAAATCAACCCGGCCACGCAGAGACTCCGGGCGGGCGAGAGCCACGGGGATCTGGAGATTTGCGACAGCTTGGCGTGTAGTGCCAGGATGAAGGAGGGGTTGGCTTGGTGAGGGAGGAGGAGGAGGAGGAGGAGGAGGAGGAGGAGGAGGAGGAGGAGCAGACGATGGGATTGAGATGGGGATTGGGATCGATTGTGGGCGAATGCCCGGATGGGGGGAATCGGGAGGATGATTTGACGATGATTGTGAACCTGTCAGCTCTTTCGAGATTGCGTTAGCGAGCGTTTGAGCGTTCGGTGTTTCGGAAGAGTGTGGCGTTGGTGAAGCTGTTCTTGGGATAATTTGTGGGGGGGGGGGGTTTTTTCTTCCATTTTTCTTTCATTATCGGTAGCGATTCGGCACGAACAAATTGCGAGACGACGTGCCACCGCCGAGGGCGTCCGGACCGACCGACCGATCTCGGAACCGGTGCGTTTTCAGTGACACGCCGCCGACCGGGCGACGCTTCCGTGGCCGAACAACCAGTATCCCAGGGTCGCCCCGACGCCGACGGCGATCATGATCCAGCCGTTGTAGGTCATGAACAAGAGCCTGGACGTGTCAGCGGGCGGCGCTCGGCGCGGCAGCCCCGAGGAAATGTCGCGTCTCACATGATGAAGAAGGAGTAGAAGACCTGGAGGCCGTAGAGCACGGCCTTGACGGCCTTGGCCGTTTTCTCCTCCGCCGCCACCGAGTTCCCTGCGCACGCCAGGAGTGAGCTGCGTTCGGTGGTGGCGGACGTGTCCGCAGCGGGGGCTTGGCGAGGGGGTAAGTCATATGTGTGGAGGAGGGGGCCGTTTTTTGGGATTCTCTTCCTTTTGATGCATTCGCCGCCGAGGGGATGTGGAAGGGACTTACGATGCATGTTGGCCAGCTTGGCGGCGTGCTGCAGCTCGTACGTGCGCGAGGCTTCCCGCACGGCTTCGTACCCGGCGGTCAGGAGGGCGACGGCGATGAGGGTGCAGAGCAGCGACCAGGGGCCCGTCACGCGCCAGGCCGGGAAGACGACGCAGAGATGGTGGGTGCTCCAGGTAAACAGCATGTTCATCGAGCACATGTTGTGGCCCGGGTCGCCGTGGCCCATGCCGCCGTGGCCCATGCCGCCGTGGCCACCATCGCCGCCGTGCATGTGCGAGTGGTCCATGCTGACAGAGGAGTCGCCGGGCTGCTCAGGTATGCTGCAATCGTGCCGCAGCCAGTGGGGAAGTGGGAGGTGGCGGGGGCGGGGGCAAGGTGCTGTATGTGTAGTGCGGATGGACGATGGTACCGCTCGGATCTCGGCGTAACTGAGGTAAACTCTGCATCGCCGGCACGTCGAGAAATTGGAAGACGGCGACTGTCTTTTTGTTGGCGACGCAGCGACGATGAGCTCGATGATTACCGCGACCGCCTGGGTGCCGCGCGGGCATGCCGCCGCGTTTCCCACCAAGTACAACATGGACGACGAGGAATATGCCCGCATCGCCAAACTCGCCAAGCTGGAGCTGGACGACGCCCGGCACGAGCTCGCGGAGGCGAGACACGCGCTGAGCAAGGAGGACCGGTCGGACTCGGGCGAGAGCGGCGGCGGCGGCGGCGGCGACGACGACGACGACAACGACACGGCCCGAGACGGCGACGACGGCGACGACGGCTTGGCCGAGTATGACATGGACGGCTACGACCACGAGCCCGACGGGGCGGGCGACGACGACGGGCAGCCCACGGGCGGCATCTTCGGCAACATCAAGTCGCTGGCATACCACGCCGACAACAGCCACGACCCCTACCTGACCCTGCCCGACGCCGGCCAGGCGTCGGACGACGAGGAGCGAGAAGAGCTCCAGATCCTGCCCACGGACAACCTGGTGCTGGCGGCGCGCATCGAAGACGAGGTGGCGCATCTGGAAGTGTACGTGTACGAAGACGAAGCCGACAACTTGTACGTGCACCACGACGTGATGCTGCCGGCGGTGCCGCTGTGCGTGGAATGGGTGGGCACGAAGGTGGGCGGCGGCGGCGGCGGCGACGACGCGGGCGAGGGCGGGAGCTTTGCGGCCGTGGGCACGATGGACCCGGAGATCGAGCTGTGGGATCTGGACACGGTCGACGGCATCTATCCCCACGCCGTGCTGGGCCAGCCCGCGCCGGCGCCCGGGGCGGCGAAGAAGAAGAAGAAAAAGAAGAGCACGACGGCCAACGCGGCCCACCACGTGGATTCCGTGCTGGCGCTCGCCGCCAACCGCGCGCATCGAAACCTGCTCGCGTCCGCGTCGGCCGACACGACGGTCAAGCTGTGGGACCTGACCACCTGCACCGCCGCGCACTCGTATGCCCACCACACGGACAAAGTGTGCGCGCTGGCCTGGCACCCGGCGCAGACGTCGGTCCTGCTGTGCGGCAGCTACGACCGCACCGCCGCGGCGGCCGACATGCGCGCGCCCGCGACCGCACCGCCGCGGTGGGGGGTGGAGAGCGACGTGGAGCAGGTGCGCTGGGACCCGCACCACGACCACCTCCTGTACGTCAGCACGGAACGCGGGGTGCTGCACTGCTTCGACGCGCGCCAGGCGCCGGCCACGCCGGACGCGAGCGCGCCGGTGTGGCGGCTGCAGGCGCACGCGCAGCCGCTGTCGTGCCTCGCGCTCAACCCGGCCGTGCCGGGCTTCCTGGCGACCGCGTCGACCGACCGCACCGTCAAGCTGTGGGACGTGACGCCCGCCGGCCCCCGCATGGTGGTGTCGCGCGACCTCGACGTCGGCAAGGTCTTCGCCGCCCACTTCGCCCCCGACCCGCCCGTCGCCTTCCGCCTCGCCGTCGCCGGCAGCAAGGCCGCCCTGCGCGTCTGGGACACCAGCACCAACAAGGCCGTCCGCGAAGCCTTCGCCGCGCGCCTGACCCTGCCGCGCGCCGACGTCGCCGAGCGCCTCGTCGCCGTCCAGCCGGACGACGACGACGACGACGACGACCGGGCCGAGGCCGAAGAACACGGCGGCGCCGGCGGATGGGAGTCGATGGATGAGGATGAGCACGACCACGACGACGACTAGCGATTCTCTCTCTTCCCCCCTTTGTATTCACTGCGCGGGTTTCCCCTCCGAGTTCCGTGATGCCGCGGCGGGGGGGGGGGGGGGGGGGGGGGGGGGGAAACGCCCCCGCCGTCTGGTATATACAGCGCCCCGTCTATGCCGTCCCACTGCCCGCATTTGCCGCCCCGCCTCTGGAGGGTAGATTTTCTTACATACATATACATACATACATGGATGGGGAAGCAGCGAACCCCGCTTTCTTGAATTTTTATTTTTTTCCTCCGTGTTTTTTGCATGCGGGCCGGAACGAAACGACGCCCGCTCCGAGGAGAGAGAGAGAGAGAGAGAGAGAGAGAGAGAGAGAGAGAGAGAGAGAGAGAGAGAGAGAGAGAGAGAACCACGACACGCCCCCCCTCCACCTCCGCAGCCGCCTGTCTCTCCGCGCGTCGATGATCTGCCCCCTCCCCGGGTCGTGGCCCGTTTCACGCCTCGCCGGCGCCGCTGGCGTCGTCGTCGTCGGACGCCAGCGGGATCTCGGGGGCGACGCAGACGGCGGTGGCGTAGTCGGCGTCGTGGCTGATGGTGACGGAGACCTCCTGGCCGGCGACGGCGTTCCAGACGCGGGCGAGGGTGGCGCGGGGGGAATCGGTGGGGTCGGGGCGGAAGGGGTCGTCGTCGTCGCCGTCGGCGGCGGGCGGGCGGGGGTCGAGGATGACGGCGACGGGGCGGTTGGAGGCCGGGTGGAGCAGGATCTCGACGTCGGCCATGGTGAGGCGGCGCGGGCTCGCGGCCTTGATGACGGCCTCCTTGGCCGCCCAGCGGCCGGCCAGGTAGCGCACGAACGGCGCCGAGGGCGTGCCCGTGCCGATGCCCGCCTCGGCGGCGGAGAAGCGCGCGCGGCTCAGCACCTTCTCGCGGCGCGTGAACAGGTGGCGCAGGAAGCGGCGCAGCGGCGCGTCTTGGGGCTCGTCGGCGCGCGGCGGCGCGCCGACGATCTTCGCGATGCGTGGGATGTGGCAGATGTCCGTGCCGATCCGCGGCAGGGCCGCAAGCGGTCGTGGCGGCATTGAGATCGATGTGTTTTCGGATCGATGTGTTTTCGTGCTGTTCCCGCACGCCAGACGGGAATCGATCGGGGGAAGTGTGAAAAATGGCCGATCACCGCCAAGCCGGTGTTCGGGAGGTTGGATCCGATGCGGTGGGGTTAGCATGACACCTAGCGACAACACTACATGCAGCGAGAACATGACATATAGCGAGAACATGGCATATAGCGACAACATCACATATAGCGACAACATCACATATAGCGACACCATTACACACAGCGACGGCCAAAACAGCCAATGGGTATCATGTCAAAACAAATATGCTCCACGCTCATCAATCAAAAAAAAAGAAAGAAAAAAAAGAAAAAGGCCGTTCCGCGACAACCATCACGCCACGGTGCATCGAGCGAGATGAGAGGAGACTTCCCCTTAGTCGAGGAGGAGGTTCATGGCACTCTGGAACGCGTGAACCACTTTGACGTCTGTGGGGGCCATGTCAGCGGGCGGGAGTGCAGGGGCCACGGGCAGCGATGCGTACAATGCTCTCGCCTGTGTCGGAGCTCGTCTTCCTCGTGTTGAACGAAGGTGAGTTGGGTTTTGAGCCTGGGAGCAGATGAGCGAGGGCTTCCTGAGCGCGGCGTGCCGGGCCTTCCATACCGCTTCGAGCTGCGATGGATCTCTTGGCCACTGCCCACGTCGGCCCAGACACTGAAGTACTGCGAGCGCCATCAGCGGGGGCAAACGAGGCGGACGGGCGGACAGGCGGACAGGCGTGGAGGAGGGGATGGGGAGGACACACGCCGATCAGTTGGTTGAACTCGTCGAGCACGCGCTGCTCCTCGCCGTGGAGCTGCTTCATCTTCTCGTTGTAGCGATGCTGAAGCTCCGCCCAGTCGAAGTCGCGCAAGTCGTTCTCCGGCAACTCGTGGTCCGATGAGCCAGAGATGTCGGAGTCGTGCGAGGAGGCGGCGGCACGGCCACAGCCGTCCCGGTCGCCACCGCTCTCGGGGTGCTCGGGGTGAGATGGAGTGGCCGAGGCGGTGTCGGCTGGAGCAGCGACGGCAGGACCAGCGCCCGTGCCGTCGCCAGAGCCGGTGCGCCTGGGAGCAGCCGGGGGCGGCATTGTCCGCGTGTCGCCGTCCGATGCCGATGCTGCCGCCATGGCGTGTGTACACGTGTGTGATGCGGAAGGAAGGCTTACTCATGAGCAAGTCGGGTGGGCGCACGAAGGCGCGCGCGGTCACGTGCGGCTTGGGTCGGCTTCGTGGGTCGATGGGGCTCGGGGGTGACCACGAGGCGTGGATATGATCGTGCAGTGGGTGAAGCAACCGTTGACCGCCAACCAGCCCACTCGTCAGCCGTCGTCATGGCGGACGGCGCGCGGGGCTGCGACATATGCGGGCGCGCATTCGCCGCACGACGGCCGCCGACATGTGCTGCGTGTGCGTGGGCCCTGCTCTACGGCGCCCGCGTGCAACAGGCCGCGGGCCTGCTGGAGCGCGAGCAGCTCCACGCCCGCGCCGACGCGGTCTCGCCAGCGGCGCCGCCAGCCTCGATGCGGACGACCAGCGCCGACCACGCGGCGGCGCAGCAGGCCGCGGCCGAGGCCCGCATCGGCGCCGTGGTGGAGCAGGCGGCGCAGCTGCGGCGGCAGATCGAGCACTGCCGCCAGCAGATGGCCGCGGCCCAGCACCAGCTCGGCCAGACCCGCCAGCAGCTCCGCCGGCGGCAGAGCGAGCTGCAGCAGGCGACGCCGCGCTGTGCGGACCGGGCGCAGCTCGGGCGCGCGAAAAGCGCGGCGCGGCTGGCCAAAGTGCGCGGCCGCCTGGCGGATGCGCGGCGGCTGCTCTGCCACGAGGCGGCGCGCGCGGTGGACTTCCGCCGGCAACGCGACGCCGACGGGCGGTGGGAGTACGCGGTGGGCGGGATGCGCATCCCCGACCTGCGCGAGCTCCACGCCGCCACCGCGCCCGCCGCCGCGCGTGCGCGCGTCGGCGGCCGCACCGTCGCCGAGCCGCACGAGGCCGTCTCCGAAGCGCTGGACGGCGTGGCGCGCCTGGTCAACCTGTGCGCCGCCTACCTCTCGCTCCGTCCGCCGTGCCAGCTGCTGGTTCCGCACCAGGACTTTCCTCGCTCCGCCATCCTGCCCGAACCGGCCAGCTACCAGGCCGCCGCGCCCCGATTCCCGCGCGCGCCGTCCAGCCGCTCGTCGAGCCCCGCGGCCAGTCGCGGGGGGGACAGAGGCCACGCGCAGCCCCGGCCGCTGTGGCTGGACCGATCGCTCGCGCAGCTGGCCAAGGACGACGACAAGACGTACCGGCTGTTCGTGGAAGGGGTCGCCATGCTCGCCTGCGACATCGGCTGGCTGTGCCGCACCCAGGGCCTCGACCACGTCCACGCCTTCGACCACCTGTGCGCCGTGGGCAAGAACCTCCACCGCCTCTTCGCCGCGCCGCCGCGCCGCCGCCGAACCACCGCACCCCCGGACCCAGCCACCACCACCTCGGGCCCGGCCGAAGCCGAAGCCGAAGCCGACGCCGAAGCCGACGCCGACGCGAGCGAAGAAGCCGCACCCCGCCTCGGCCTCTTCTCCCACCACTCGGCCGCGCACAATCTCGCCAGCGCCGCCGGCCAGGCGCACATGCACGGCTGGAAGCCCCACGCGCCCGCGCGCCTCGCCGACCAGCTGCGCCGCTTCCTCAGCGCCGACGTGTCCGGCGCGGAATGGGAGGTGGTCGACGAGCCCGCGCCCGGCCGCGAGCGGGAACACGACCGCCCCGTCCTCGTCGCCGCCTCGCGCCCGCCCCCCGACGACACCCCCGACGGCGCCGCCAGCATGAGCGTCATGACCGTCGCCCCGCACGACGGCGTCGACGACGACGACGACGACGACAGCAACAACACCACCACCACCGCCCCCGCCGCCAGCCCGCGCGACGCCCGCAGGGAGCCGAGCGCGCGCGGCTGGATGAAGGTGCGGGGCGGGCCTCGGGACTGAACGCCCCGTCACGCGACGTCGGGGCACGCATGACACGGAGGAGGACGTGTGGGCGGTGCGGTGCGGACGATGCATACATGCCCGGGAGGAAGACGAGGAAGAGAGAAAAAAAAAACCCCGGATGCGGAGAGATCTCGGCTCTCGCTGGGGCCCGGGTTCCGAATGTCGTCGCCCCTCCCCCCAAACCAAAAAAAAAACCCAGGAAAAAAAAACATTTCATTCCCCCCGAGGGAATCGTCCTGTTCCTCCCCCCCCCCCCCCCCCCCCCCCCCCCCCCCGTGTGTCCCGCGTGAACCCTCCCTCCCTCCAACCCCCAACCAAAAAGCAATACCTCCAGACCATGCGGGAGGAGGCCGGGACACGGTGGCGGATGATGATGGTGACGACGACGACGACGACGATGACGATCAAATCCAAGCGGCAGGTTACGTGGACGCGGAGGCGTGGGCGGCGGATTCGCGGTTGCGGCGGCGGCGGTCGCGGGCGGAGGCGCGGAGCGAGTGTTCGGTGAGGTATTCGGGCGGCGGGGCGAAGTCGCGGGGGGGCATGTGCGGCAGCGGGAGGCCGAAGGCGGTGGTGCCGCGGCCGTGGCGGGTCTTGCTGAGGGCGGCGTCGCGCAGGTGGCGCTTGGCGTAGAAGGAGCTGATGGGGACGTCGGCGCCGGGCGGCGGCGGCGGCGGCGGCGGCGGCAGCACCAGCTTGAGCGACGGCGGCGCGGGCGAGGCCGGGTGCGAGGTGGAGGATGTGGGGCTCGGCGCGCGGAGGCGGTCTGTGCCTTTGCCGCTGAGCGTGGCGCGGAGGAGGGGGCCGACGACGGGCTCCGGCGGCGGTCGCGCGGCCGAGGCGTGCCGGTCGCTGCTCGGGGGCCCGACGCTGCCCTCGGTGCTGTCGACGTCCCCGTCGGCCGCGTCCTTGGCGGCCTGGGCGGCGCCTTTGGCCAGGCGAAGCTTCTTCTCTTGCGCCCGCCACTGCTTGAACTTGTCCACCAACGCCTGCACTTCGCCGATGAAGTAGTCTCGCTTCGGCTCGTACTTCCGGGCCTCCGTCTCCGTGATGCCCGTGACGCCCAGCACCTTCAGCCAGTCATAGCCCAGCAGCCCGTCCAGCAGACGGTCCAGCTGCACCTTCTCGTGCATCGCCCGCTCACGCTCGATGTTCCGGAGCTGCTTCTCCCGTCGCTCGGCGCGTTTGTGCGACTTGACGAAGTGATGCTCGGCCAGCGGGTCGTCGGGATGGTGTGGAGGCGTCTTCGACATCCGGCCGAGGTTGGGCCTGGCACGGGCGTGGGACCGGGTGCACATGCTCCTCGTCTGCGGCGTGGCGGTGCCGCCGACAGACGCGGTCCGGGAACGGGAGCCGTTGCGGGACGTGGTGGCCGGAGCGGTGTCGTCGTCGGCGGCGTCGTCGTCGGTGATGTACAATGCCGCGTCGGCGGTCAAGAACTCGGGCTCCTTGGGCGCATCGGACATGATGGCCTCGTAGTTGGGGAAGTACACGGCCAGCTCGCTCTTCAGCCGGAGCCCATCGTCGCGACTCCTCAACGACCGTTGATCGTCCTGCCCCCGCGCGGACGGTGCCGCTGCTGGCGGGTGTGCGGTGGGACTGCGCGCTGCTCGGGCGCGGGCGCGGGGGCGCTGCGGCTGGGGCGAGGGTCGTGGCGGCTCGTCTTGCTCCACGGCAAGGCTGCTCCGGGCGCCACACACGGGCGGGTGGAACTGCCCGTGTGGTTCTCGCCGTGCGACCCTGGGGGGAGTTGTGCGCGGGGGGGCGGCGAGGAAGGCGTCGAGGGTGCTCTGTTTGTGCGGCGCGTGGGCGCGGGCGAGGGCGTGTTGGTGGGCGTGTTGGTGGGCGTGCTGGTGGTGGTGCTGCGGCTGCGACGGCCTCCTGAAGCTCAGCCTACTTTTCTTCGCCGCCGGCTGTCGGGCGGTGTCGTGCTCTCGCGGCATCCCATTGCGGCTGCTGCTGCTGCTGCTGCTGCTGCTGAAAGCGCCGCCGCCGTCGCGAGGCGCGGCCGGGATCGTGCCGCCGGACGACGAGTGCTGGCGGGAGGAGGAGGAGGAGGAGGAGGAGGCGGAGGCGGAGGAGGCGGAGGAGGCGGAGGAGGAGGCGGCGGCGGCGGAGGCGACGAGTGGGTGGACACGCGGCCGCTGGGCGGGCGCCTCGGCCGACACCAACTGCCCACACGGTGCGGGCATTGCGGCTCGGACAGGTCATGGCGATATGCGTGAGTCGGGCAGTGGCTTCATCGCTGGCGCATGTGCAGTGGTGCTTTCCCTCGCGGCCGCCTGGTCCAGGCGGGGGGTCTGCAGCCATATCCATATCTCGTCCTCCTCCCGACATCACATCGCGTCCCGCCGCCGACGCGCGCGGGACACATGGCACTCGCGGCAGCACACCGCACGGAATACATCACAGTGGGATGGGTCCGACAGCCGGGCTTTGCTGCGGACAACGCAACGACGCGGGCGCCCCGCGGATTTTTCTGGTCTTCATCGCTCGAGACGTGGCCTCATCCCCGAGCGCCCTCTCGTCTACTTGATGAACTTCTGGGCCAGGTTCATCAGCCCGCCCAAGCCGCCAGCAGACGAGCCGCCGCCAGACGAGCCGCCGCCTCCGGATCCGCCGCCCATCTCGCTTTTCACGTACATCTTCAGCGCCATCTGCGCCGCCTGGGCCACCGCACTCTGCTTGCTCGCGCCGTCCTGCACATTGCCCTGCGACGACTGCTGGTCGAAGAGCTTCGCGGCTTGGCCCATGGCCAGCCCGATGAAGGCGTTCTGGCCAGAGCCACCCGGGCCGCCCCCGGCCCCCCCTTGGGTGAACATCTTCAGAGCTTGCATGGCTGCCGCACCGCCCATGTTGTTCGCATTGGCCGGGGCCGAGCCTCCTCCGCTCCCGTAGAGCTGCTGATGGTGTCTCACCGCTTCGTCCTCGTCCAAGTCCTCGTTCTGGACTTGTGGGTGCTTCCCGCCCAGCAAGCCCAGCGCGGAGCGGAACAAGCTGCTGTCGCCGCTGTCGCCCGCGTGCTGCTGAGCGTGCGATGCAGCTCCCGAAAAGTCGTCCGACGCGCCGCCATATGCTCCTCCGCCGCCGTACGAGGTGCCGCTCGATGGGCCTGGGAGCATCAGGTCAGGTCAGCGTGTGGCCATTCACCAAGCGGTGCGGTCGCTCCCTGCCCGGCGGTCGCGCATCCCCCACGGTACGTACCGTGGCCAGAGCCATACTGTTGCCCCTCGGAGTAAGCACCCTCCGGACGGCCGTGGTCGGACTGATGTCCGTAGCCGGCCTCCTGCCGTCCGCCGTACGAGTCGCCGCCTCTGCCACCACCACCGCCGTAGTTGTCGTTTGCATAGCCTGCGGCCTGCTGCACCCCGCCACCGTACTCGTCGCGAGCTCCGCCGCCGTCGTCCCGACGCGGCCGACGTCCTCCGCCGCCGGACCCATCGCCACGCTCGTCATCGTATCCACCGCCCGCCTGACGTCTGCCCCCTCCGCCGTAGTCGTCCCGGCGATCGTCGCCGTAGCCGTCGTTGTAGCTCATCGTTGCCGTGCGGACAGGAAGCGAGCGGCGGTGATGAGTTTGGAAGCAAGCCGGGGACAGCACAGGAGGCGGAGAGACGGCTGAGAACGGAGTGGTCGGTGGGGGTTCAAGTATGCAATTCGCTCAGCACGGCGACGGTATTCACACCCAAACGCTGGAGAGGTGGCCGAACTGACATCATCATTGCTTCACCCCCCGCGCCACGCGCGACATACATTCACTTGCCGTGTGACGCGGGGAACGGGAAAAACAGGGAAAAGACCCCCCCCCCCCCCCCCCCCCCCCCCGCGCGACACGGCCGCACAGCAAGCAAAGCCGCCGTCGACCCCGCGCGCGACGGTGACGGGAAGATCGGGCGATTGTGCACCTTCTCATATATCGCATCCATCCACCAACCCCCCCCCCCCCCCCCCCCCCCCACACTCTCATCCAACCGCAGATACGGGATTCAAAAAAAAAAAGAAAAGAAAAGAAACTGCAACACCCCTCCCCCCAACGAACTCAATGGTCAACTGGTCCGTGTTCGGCGGCACGGTCGTGGCTCTGGCCGCCATCTTCGCCGGCTACGTCTACGTCTTCGGCCTGCCGGCCGAGATGAAGAGGGATCTGGAGCGCAAGGCGCTCAAGGCCATGGGAGAGGTAAGAGTCTCCGGGCGAGGGGGGGGGGGGGGGGGGGGGGCATGACGTGAATTCGTGTGTTTCCTTCTTTCGGGCCGGATATGGCGGCTCACACGCGCACGCGCACGTCCAGAACAAAGCATCGTATGTGGTGCAGGATCGGATCGACCGGATCCCCGACTCGGACCGGGCGGAGGTGCGGGAGGTGAAGAAGGCGGTGGGGAATGTGGGAGGAGGGGCGCTCAAGAATCCCCTGGGCGAGGCGGTTGGAGAGGGGGCGGATGAGGCGACGACCATGGGAGCCATGGCGGAACTCTGAGGGTGGGTGTCGTGCGCAGACAACACGCGTGCCCGACACACCCATTTCCGATCGGAGGAAGCGAGCGGAAGCATGGAACGACGGGGAACGTCCCCCGCCCCCCTCCGAGAGCAAGTCGTCAAGGTTCTCGTAGCATGGAAGAGCGAAAATCAAGCATCGTGAATTGAATCTTTGCCACGCCGGCAGGCCATCTCCTCGTCGTCACGTTCCAAGTCGGACGGGCCCTCCGACGCGGGACGATGCGGGCAGGGTGCTGGTTCGTCGCTCGTGCACAGTGTGGAGTGAGCATGCGTGAAGTGGAGGGGGACACGGGACCAAAGCTTCGCCAGCACACGCAGCTACAGGTGCTCGCGGATCCACAGCCACCACGCATCGACGTTCCCGGCGCGGCCGCCGTCGCCGGTGACGTTGCCGCCCGCGACCGTGACGGGGACGCCGTGGTCGCGCAGCTGCGAGAACGCGAAGTCGCGCGAGCCATATGCGCCGAGCCAAGTCGGCTCGTCGTCTCGGGCGGCGGGGTCGGCGTCCAGGTCGAGGGCGCTGTCCACGACGCCGTGGCTTCTGCTGTGCCGGATGCTCGCGATTTCCTGCTCGAGCTTGGACGTGACCAGGGCCGTCGGCAGCGCGGTGAAGACGTCCTGCTTGTTGGCGGCGACGAGCACGGGCATCGAGGAGGGGCTGCGGCTCGCGCCTCGGCGCTGTGCACGTCGCTGCTGCTGCAGCGCGAGCAAGACGTCGTGCAGGAACTCGGCGGCTTCGGCCAGGCCGGCGGCGGAGCTGAGCGCGGCGCTGTCGACGACGAACAGCACACCCTTCAGCGCCGGCCTCGACGTCAGCGAGGACAGCGCGTGATGCCGCAGTTTGCCGTGGCCGGGAGTGTCGACGAGGCGGAATTGGGGCGGGGTGCGGGGAGCGTTGTCGTTTTCCGAGCGGTATTTGTCCTCGGAGGCGCGGATGGTGGAGGGCAGTGGACACAGGGCATCGTGGGGTTCTTGGGAGGTGTGAGTCGTGCATGGACTACCGTGGGCAAGCTGTTCCTGCCATCAGCCGAGGCGCTTCGACGGCGGCGGCGAGCGGCCTTACGAGGGCGAAGAGAGCGGTCTTGCCGGAACCGCTGGGTCCAGCCAGCACGAAGCAAGGAGGCTCTTGGGCGGTGGACGGTCTGTACAGGACCCAGTGGAAGATGACGGGCAGGGCGATGGCCACGGCAACGGCCAGCAGGATGGCCGACCAGGCCGGGGAGAACAGCCATGTGGCCCATTCTTCCAGCGCGCTGGGCGGAGCCATAGTGGCCACCGTGCGATCGACTGCAGAACGACGGGGACGCGGAGAAAGGCGGGGTGGTGATGGTGGTGGTGGTGGCGGTGGCGGTAAACAAGACACTGGCGGAGCATACATCTCATAGAAAAAAACAGGAGACGGGGCCTCCTGCACAGACGAGAACACGAGCTAGGACTACCTAAAACGTCGCAACACACCGAGTCGTTCATCTAAGGTACAGCACACCGACCTCCCGGATGTTTTGGGTGGGATTCAGGCAAGAGTTGTGTTGTTGGCCCACAATCCATCACTGAGCCCTTCTCCCCCGCCGTGTCCTCCATCGGCACATCTCCCCCATTTTCCTGGTTCTGTTCGCTGCTTTCTGCCATCTATTCCGTGCTGTTCTTCGCCGATTTCGCAAATCGCAACCCATCTGTCCAACGGGTACTGTGCTGGTGACCAAGCACACGTCATACATAGGGAAAAAAATACTTTTTGTGTCGTCGTCGTGGCCCATACATCCCATTCCATCATCATGCCCAACGCCCCCCCCCCCCCCTCTCCCCCCCCCCCCCCCCAAAAAGAAGGAGCAAACACCACACGCTTCGTGCATCATCATCATCGTCGTTGTCCTTTCCTCCTCTTTGCGCCCTGCAAATGCTCTCCGCCGACGCTCGGAGATGGTTGAAGGCAAGGCCGAGACTCCCCAAACACCATCATCGCCGACCTGCCTGGAGCGAAGGCGTACTGTGTATTAAAAAATGCTTTGACATGAGTGTGTGTCAGGTCAATGGGGTATTTTGGTGGTGAAGAGAAAATGCCCGAAAAAAAAAAGGCAGAGTGCGAAGAAACAAGATTCGTCATGGCACAAGGCCTTCCACATTGCGTGTCGAGCGCCAGCGCTGCCGAGACGCAAGACAGAAGCCGTGCGAAGAAGGCGGGGGGCTTGGTGTATCTTTTCGAATGGCCAGCGCAGCATGTGCGAGACAAAAGAGATGGTTGCAGTTGATCTGGTACGATTGACGATCCGCCGCCGCCGCCGCCGTCATGTCATGTCAGTCATGGGTATGTGGTCGTGAGATCCTGTGGGAAGTAGCCGCGACTGGAGTCGACACCTTGGAATCTGCTCATGCCCCCCACAGGCACCTGTTGGGCCCCAGACACGGCATCGGAGTTCTCGTACTTGACCGTCCACTGCGAAGGCTCGGTGGAGTATCGGGAGGTGCTCTCGATCTTGGGCAGAGGTAGTCCGTGCCCTTCGTAGAGTGGGGCTGGATAGTAGCGATAGCCTTCGTGAGCTTGGATGTCGCTGCGCTCCGCGTCGGACATGACCGAATCACCCAGGTAGTCGTTCTCGGCTCCACCTTCGACGCTTGACGCGCTGCTACCGGAGCGTTCGGAAGACGGATGGTAGCCGTAAGCATTGGTGCGATATGTCGCAGTGCCGAACGAACTACCGTGCGTTGCACCGCCGTATCGGAAGCCACCCGAGGAGGACATGTTTCCGAACGTCGTCGTCGCAGCATAGTTGCTTCCACTGCCGCCGCTGGAGCTTCCCGTCCTGCCATTTTGGTTCTGACCTTCGTTCTGGTAATGACTTGGTGAGCGACCGCGAACCACAATCTTTTCACTCACGCGGTGGGCGACTTTCACCCACTGCGGCGCGTCAGCCTGCTCTTTCCGCACATCGGCGTAGAGTTCGACGATGAGATGGAAGTATTGCTGTGATGCGCGTCGCTTGCCGTTGTTGGCCGTCGCCTGCTTGAATTGCACGCGCTCAAAGGTATGCGCAGGACTTTGACCGGGAGCCGACAGGTGTGAGTTTGCAGATGCTGGATATGCGTAGTGCGACGGAACGCTCGACGCTGGCGCGGTCGCAGCAGATGACGTCCCGTCGGAGCTGTTCTGAAATGGCAGGAGCGGACCGGGGATCTGACCAGTGGCGTGGAAAGTCGGCATCGGTACCGCATAGATACCGTGGGTCGATACGGTGTGGTCGTTTCGTCCCGTCGATGGCGTGGGCGCAACCTTGACAATCTCAATCTTCGTCTTGGGCCCATTGTCACGCTTGGGAGTGTGTTGGATCAGCTCGATCAGCTTGCCGGTAGAACCATCGACGGCAGCAGAAAGGCGCATCCCCATGGCCTGGATCTGCTCGGTGTGTTGATTGTTGTTTCGCTTCAAATGCATGCGGCCATTGTGGATGTTGGGGTGCAACTCGAAGTGACATTGTACGGAAAAGTAGTTTCGTCGATAGCACGTCCACTTCTGATCCAGAGTCGAGAGGAAGAAGCCTTTCTCAACTTTGGCGTGGACTTCGGGTGTGACGGATTGGCCTTCGCAAGTCATCTCGGCTTGCACTTCCAGGTTGGGCCATGGGAAGTTGCCGCAGTCATGCTGCGGGTTGCCGTATGTTGGCGACGCCATGTGACCGTGGGGGTATTGGCCAGACAGCGACAAGCCGGCAAGGCCGCCGTAGCTGGTTCGGGGTGTATGATCTTGGAAGGACGTGTACCCGGCCTGAGAGCCCGTCGACAACTGGGTTCGACCTAGGAAGGGAGTCGAGTTGGCCAACGCCTCGCGCTCTGTTGCATGCGTTGAGCTAGATATCGGCGATCGTATCCCGGAATTTGGAGGCGGGAGCATGCCAGAGGCCGTGCTGTCCAAACTGTCAACCACGGGTAAGTTTCGACCAACGGCCAGTGAGGCCACGACGCTGCTGTGCATCCGTGGATACTTACATCGATGGTACTCGACTGTTGTAGATGGTTGGCACGAACGACTGGGGTTGTTGCACAGGTCCAGAATAGCCGGCGATGCTTGTGCACTGGGTGTGGTGGGAATAGTTGGTGTAAGCCGCGGTGAGGGGGCCTGCCGCTGAAGACGGACTCGTCGAGATGGAGCCCGAGGTCGAGTCCGTGAAGTTGCTGGATGCCTGGTAGCTGTAGATAAGGTTGACGTTAGCGCATCATCACGTCGCAAGACGGGGGGGGGGGGGCACGGTTGGCGTGGGGAGGTCGCGGTTGAGACCGTGACGAGGTGTAACGTGTTGCAGATGACAGTACCGGCGATGGGCCAGGCGAAAGACTCCTGCAGCGCCGGGATGACATAATTCGTCGTGTGATCTCACACCGGTCAGCGGGATGGGAGACCACTCTGTCGGGACTTTGTGCGACCGATGTCGAAGGGGGTGGCCGTGCAAGAGCTCAGCAGATATTCAGCGTCCCGTTGGCCAATGGCCGCGCGCCCGCGGGAGCGGTGGCAGTGCGTGCGAGGCGTGTCGGTGCCAAAAGCGGTCCGAGGGCGAGAGGGGCGGCAGGCGAGCCGACGAGGCCAATGAGAGAAGATCACTCACCTGCTGGGCTCTGGGGCTACTGCTCGATCCGCAACAAAGCGAGTGTCAGCTGCGCTATTGGCGGAAGGGAATGCGAAGGGCTGGGCGTGGTGGAGTGGAGCTGCACCGTCGCGTCGGATGTGGTCGACTGCAGCGCCTGCATGATAGGCGGCGGGATGCGCATGCCCCGAGTACTGGTCGCTGTAGTCGTGGTCGGAGGAGAGCGAATAGTGGTCGAGGGGGATCTGGTGCTGGAGAATCGGTCCTGCGCGGGCACATCAGCACCGCACGCGATGCACGGCGAGAACGGCGTGCAGGCGACGACCAGGCCGGGCACGTGAGCGCCGCCGGGTGGCCGAGCGTCGCACCGCGTGGCTGGACGAAGCGCGCGGGTGTGGGATGGCTGGTGGGATGGAAGGCTGGTGGGATGGATGGCTGGTGGGATGGATGGCTGGTGGGATGGCTGGTGGGGTGGATGGCTGGTGGCATGCCGCTCGCAGCGCGCGGCGGGCCAGAGAATGCGATATGCACGTGCTGGGATGCGGGTGCCGGAGCTTACCTTGCTCCATCGTCCAACACCCTCGAGCTCATGTAGCGGCTGGTCGCGCGGATGGCCGAGCCCGTCGCCAGAACCCACCGCGCCCCGTCGTGGGCGCGCCGGCGGCGGTGGCGGTGGAGGTGCGCGCCGGCGGAGAGGGCTGCTCGATGGTCAATCGTCGGTCGCGCTTGGCACGCGCAAAGCCCGACGCGAGACCTGCGTGCCGCTCCTGCCCTGCTCGGCCCGGTCGCGATGCGTCGGCGCAATGACGAAACGCGTCGCTGGCCGGCGAATGAAGAAGCCACTCGAGGCTGGGCCGGCCGGAAGGAAGGCTAGACCTGCAGCCGGGGCGCGGCGCAGACTTCCCGCAGCACGATACTCGAAACACGCGTTTGGCTTCGCCGTGGTGACGCTCGCCCGTTCTCCCGTCAACGTCGCTCGGTCTGCTCGCTGCTCCTCGTCAGCCTCCCCGTCACCTCACGCGCCAGCGAGCTGGAAGTGGTGGGCGGGCGTGATCGCGCCATGCTGCCAGGTGCCGCCTCTCCGCAGCAGCGTGCGGACGTGCCCATCGCGCGTGTCGACGGGAGCTGCAATCCGTCGATCCTTGGCCGAAACGTCGATCCTGCAAAGGCGCAGTCCAAGCACTCAGCCCGACAGCTGTCGGTCGAGGAGCCACAGAGACCGGGGTGTCGTCTCTGGCGGGGTCGCCGCCAGGAACAAACGGATTGTGGAGGGGAGAGAAATGGAAATAGTAATAGGAAAACATGTGCTGGAAGGTACTGACCACAGACAATGATCGGACAGGCCGTGGGCTTGGTTGATCTCACGTTCTCGGTCCAGCAGACGAGCCCGTCACAGAGTCGCACTGTTGCGCAGAATCTGACTCGGTGCGGCTGAGTGGCCCATACGAGATCGGAGTTGTGCGTGTCGAGGTGTCGTATCGTTGAACAGTGGGTGTCGAACGGGCGTGAAGTTCCTGAAGTCGATATATGTCGACGGCGGGGGTGAGTCGTGTGGATCTGCAGGAGGCTGCGGTGGTTGTTGGAAGACGTTAGTTGGGGTTCTTGGTGAAACCCGCTTAGTATTACCCTGTGGCGGCCGGTGGATGAGGCTGTGAACAAAGAAGTACCATTAAAGTGGCAGCAGGTCGATGGCGACGTGAAAGAGGTACAAAAGCCTGCCCTGGTCCGTTGATATGGCCCGAACAGAGAAGGTTGTTTCGAGGGGAGCAGCAAGGCCTGTGGCTACCTGGTAGGGATAGCCGGCCATCATGTCCTACTTCTAACAGGCGTCACGACCGACCTTGGCCGACAGCAGAAAATGACTACCAGGTCTGGCTATCGTTACCAGTTTGCTGGGTCACGTCAGCCTCAGAGTATTGATCGGATTGAAAGGACGCTCAGGCCACACTGCTACCTCGCAGGTCGCAGTGGGAAGCTGCATCTGTAGCCCACTCGCGCCCAATGCGGCCTAATCATACCCCCGAGATGCGAGGAGGCATCAGGCGGCCCCGTACCCGTTCTCTTGACCCAGTGGCATCCACGCTCCTTGCGGGCGATGGACTTGCCGGTGCTGCGAGCGCGCGAAATCTCTCATCGCGCAGAGAGAACCGTGCGCGACGAATTGCAGGAGGCCCCTCTCCGCCTCCAGAGCCCTGTGGGTGGGACGGTCCCGTGGGCTGCTGAAGCAGCAGCTTGGGCAAGTAGGCTCAGCAGGCTCAGCAGGCTCAGCAGGCTCAGCAGGCTCAGCAGGCTCAGCAGGCTCAGCAGGCTCAGCAGGCTCCTGCGCGGGCCTACCACACAGTCTTGCCCGGGAGCCTTGCCCGATCGGCCCGGGTGCCGGTGTGCTGTGTGCAAGTGGTGACGACCGGGCTAGGCGACAGATCCCAAGCAGGCGAAGAACCAACCTGTCACAAAGACCTGCCTTGCCGCGGCTTCCGGCGCGGCTGCAGATGATCGTGCGAAATGCTGACAGTTCGACGTCCTCTCAGCCGGCCGTCGCGTATCGTCTCGCGCTACCATCCGCCACATTGCGCAATAGGTGCATCAGTAACCGCGCCAGGACCTTGTCCTCGCGATTAAGCGCCGGAGTCGAGCTTCTTTGTTGCAGGGCGTTGGAGGCGCCGCACACGAGCTAGCTCTGCACAATGCTGCGCTGGCCGCCCTCCGTACCGGAAATGGAGGCCACGGCCACAGTCATCCCGTCTGTTTCAGGCCGATGCATCCCGCTGCGGGCCCGTGCCGTTTGTGGCGGCGTGCCGCGCAGGCCATCCCCATATCCCTCGCTTTGTCAGCCACCATGCACGCGGATGGAGCAGCCCGAGGAGCAGAGACGGAGCAGACGGTCTTTGTTGCGCACGGCCTTGGCGAGCCAATGGGACTCGGGCTGGGCACGCCATCTAGGGTTTGCTGCTTTCCACCTCGCGGGCACGCTCCCACGCTCTGTCCAGCCCGCCCACACGCATTCCACGCCGCTCTTCGCAGACGCGAGCAAACATGCGGCCGCATCGGCGGACGTGGCGCGGACACCGCGTCGGCCGGCAGCGTGACGGCGATTCTGCTCAGCACCGACACGCTGGAAGTCGACTGGCGGTGGCAATTTCCACCGAGGCCTGCTGCACCTGGCCGGCCGACAAAGACATGCGTGATGTAGACGGCCTCGAGTCTCCCAGCGTCCCTCAGCCGTCGCGGCAGGCCCAGCGCCGTGCGCGGAGCCTGCCACAAGCTCCTGAACCTGTCTCATTCGCTGCATTCTAGAAGGCGATTGGAGTCTCACGGAAGGCTGCAGGCCTCGTTGGCATTTCCAGGCACCTCTTTCACCGCCACTTTGGCCCCGCCTTGTCAGTGCTGTGGAAGGGCGGTTTTGGGGGAGGGCGAGCGGGGCGGGCTGCCGCCGACGTGCGCGTGATGAAGGCTGCGCTGCGCCAGCAGGACGATCGCGAATGCTCTTTTTGCATCCTGAAACAATGGTCTCCATCAACTAGCCGTCGTGCGGTCCGAAGCATCTTCTTGGCGAAGATTGGATGGAAATGCTCCGAGGAGCCGCCTTGGACATGCTGTGTCCGGCAGGATGAGCGTAGAACCAAGTTGTCTGGCGTGAATCCTGACGCCGGCTGCTTTCGCGAGATCGTGTATCGTTGACCGGAGCCCCATCGCCATCTCGCGGGGAAAAAAAACACGGAGGCGGGCCATTCAGCTCCCGCAGAGACCATTGCCTGCTGCTGTACTCGACGCGGTCCGAAGCGTTCGGGAGCACGCAGAAGCCCCTATATCGCACCATATCGCACGCTCTGCCCCCCCCAACGCCGGCTGCCGTCCTCACTTGCACGACAAACAACGCACGCAAGCCGTCGATCTTGTGCCATCGACCCCCGGTGACTCGAGAGGGACCATCCGCCAATTTGTCACAGACCTGCGATCACCGCGCGCTGCGAGGCTGCCGTCCGTGTTCTCGTGATCAATGGCCAGGCGCTTCGTCGACCTTCTGGCGAGCGTGCGCAATCTGCAGCCTCGAGCTGGCGTTTGGCCGAATCCAGTCACGGGCAGACAGTCTGTACTGATGCACGGCATCTCCAGACGACCTGCGTTGTGGTGCCACTCAACACACGTACCCATTGCCAGCGAATCAGACGAGGTTCATGACGACAGCATCGCACATTGCACGTGCCGTTCCTGCTCACAAAGACTGGTGAACGCCTGGTCTGTGCCGGTGGCTCACGAGGTGGAAAGGAGAGAGAGTGCGGGTGAAAAGAAAGTAGCCATCTGTTATCCGAATCGGGGCAATGAATCGTCGCACGTCTGGAGTATGGAGCTTCTCGCAACCATCTGCAGTGCGTCGCAAGCTGTGCTGCCGACACGGATGTTGCGCGTATGCTACTGGATCTTGAATGCTTCCCAATGACCCGGTTCCCCTCCATGCTCACCACATCGCTGCTGTGAGCGATGAGCTTGGGGGTGTGTGAAAGGGGTGGGGGGGGGGGGGGGGTGAATCTCCATAAGCTGCTGATCCAATGAGAAGCATGTCTTCGGTATGTCTTTGATCTGCCGCGGTATGCAACAACCGACCGCACCGCCCCATCCACATGTGATCCCCACGTGATCCCCACGTCCACGTTCCTCGACCTCACCATCTCGACCGTGCGGCCTGCTGCCTGCTGTGCCGGATCCGGGCTGATGCAAAAGCGACGGGGCACCTGAGCGAATGCATCTCCGATGGTCAAGCAGCGACAGTGCACAGGCTCCGAGGGGCATGTTTGCTGGTTCGGACATCGCCTGGCAGGTCCGCGCACTGTCAGTGCGAGCAGCAGCATCACGGGCTTTGAATCGCGTCGGAGTCCACCGCACGTACGAGATCCGCTTCCCTGCACCCACGGACCGGCGAGTCTCGACATTTCGCCACGAAGCCGGCCGCGCTAGTCCTGACCCACAGCCGTGGTTCGCAGGTGGGTGGCGAAGAGGAAGCGCCGTCGGGGCGAACAGTCGGCAGAAAGCGAAGAAGGCGGAGAAGGCGAAGGAAAGCGGCTGGCGAGGCAACAAGATAGGGCTGGGGATGGTGCTTTTTGCGCCCGAACATTGCTTGATAGAACTTGGTTGGCGTGTGAATTCTCCGACCCCCCCCCCTCCCGACCAGAGCAACACGTTGAAACTTAGCCGTCAGCACAGAATCAGGATTCGTAGCTGGCGGGTGAGGCTGCCTTGGCCTATCATGTCGTCTTCAGCTCTTCCCTCACCGGCGACACTCTGTCCATGCAGGCTTGCTGAAATCTCCGTTGCCCACCTTCCCGCTCTTCGTCACCAGTTGCTTCTCGCCATGACCGACTCTCGTCGACCGACCGGCGTTTCATCGACGTGGCCAGTCATTCGTGCACGGCATGAACGACACGACAGCGACACGGGTCCGTGACCCGCCCGCCGCTCGCGGCTGGCCACGAACAGGAGTCGGTGCTCGATCCCAACGGCATGGCCCGTCGGACGAGTCGACGAAATCGGTCGCCGGACGCGTGGCGACGGGCACAGACTCCGCGCGACCTTTCTTCACGCGGCGCAACGGGGACATGTGGCAGCACAGAGTCGAAGGAGCTCGCCGACGAGCAGCCGCAAACGGGCTGCCAATGAAAGCATCAACCACCGCGCCCTCGGCACGACTGGCAACTGGGATCGAATCCCATTCCTCCCCAAGCAGGCCGCAGCCGGAAAAAGGCCAACCGGGAAAGGAGGACCATCGACAGCCCCTCGCCACTCCCAACACACAAACCAGCCCTGCATCTCGCTGACGCTGACGCTGACGGCTCGGCCTCCGCGACGGCCGAAAGTCGCGCCCGGATGGAGCACACGAGCCCCCCGCGGGACGACCGAGTCGGAGCCCGCCGAACCGCCGAGGCCGAAAAAAAGCGTCGCGCGCGCCCCTCCGCGCGGCCGGGACGCACTCCCGCCCCTCCCCGCAGCAATCGGCCCGCAACGCCACGCCCCCGCATTTTTCCACAAAGGGCCCCCCCCCCCACATCATATGTGTGACGGGGGCTGAAAGGAAACGTCATGGTGTGCAACGTCGAGGGGGATCATCGTGCACCCCCCCCCCCCCCCCCCCCCCCCCCCCCCCCCATGGACCCGGCCAACTCTCTCTCCCTGTCTCTGTCTCTTTCTCTCCTGCAACGCCCCCGCCACACCCCCATCTTCACGCGGGTGGGGACAGGACGTACGTGCGCAAAATGACTGGCTGCGTTCGTCCATCCGGCACGGCACGGCACGGCACGGCACGGCGCGGCACAGGTACAGGCACAGGCACGGTGAACGATGATGTCAGACGACAACAACCACAACCATCACCACCACCACCGCTCGCTCACGTTGCATCCTCGCACCACTGACTGATACCCAAGTATAAATTGTGCGAGATGCGCGCACGCACCGCTCGCTCGCTCGCGCCCCCCCCCCCCCCCCGCTCCGCTGTCTTTCCGTCCTTCCCCCGTCCCGAGTGCCCTCGGAAATTCGTACATGCACAATCTCCCCGGCATCCCCCACCGTCGTCGTCGTCATCATCGTCATCATCATGTCTCCGACGAGCTCGTCTCCCAATTGACCCAATCGCGCCCGACCACTCGCCAGACCTTGACTTCGCCGGAGCGGAGGTCGCCCAGGCGGAATTTCTCGCTCCGGACCTTGGACTTGCTGCGGCCTTGCTCCCAGGCGCGGATGGCGCGGCGCGTGCCGTCCCACTCCTCGACGACGGCGACGTGGAGCGGTCCGTACTCCTCCTTGTATTTGTGCTTCATGGCGCCGTGCGTGCCTTCGAAGCGCGCGTTGCGGAGGGTGACGATGTCGCCGGGGCGGATTTCGTCGAATTGTTGCGTGGATGCGTTGGCCAGGTTGGCGTACACCACGGCGCCGTAGGCTTTGTTGGCGATGGGCGCGAGCGCGGCGCGGTGGGATTTGATGATGTCGGCGGGCAGGGAGGGGGGCGCGCCGTCGCCGACCGTCGTGTCTTTCCTGCTGTGACCCAGCGCGTGGGCCGCCTCGGCGATCTTGCGGCCGAACTGGTTCCAGTATGCTTCGAGCTGATCTTGTCGCAGCTTGGGCGGTGGAGGGATGTGATCCTGCTCGAGCCGTCGCACGTCGGCAGGGTCTTTGGCATCGTACCGGACCTTGACGACGGTTTGGCTGTAGTCCGGATACAGGAGGAAAATATCCTTTTCAATGCTTGCCTTTCCCAGCTGTGATTCCTTAGATTCGGACAGAATGTCGATGCCATTTCTGCTTTGGAGGCTGGGTGGCAAAGCATGTGGTGCCGCCCACCAAGTCGTGTTTTGCGCCAAGTCAATGTCGTGAGCCATGTAGCCGTTGTCTATTAATGGTCGTTCTCGCTCCCCCGACCTCCGAATGGTGTTCAATCGCTGCACATCGAGCGATTGCCTGTTTGGCGCTCTGTGTTGAGTGGTCTCGGCGGCAGGAGCGGGCGCGAGGTTCCGTGGCTGCTCTACTGAAGTGCGTGGAGGCGTTGTAGCATACAGTTCATCTGCGGAGCTCTCTCGCCGCTCGGGCTCGCGAGGTGGCATCGGTGGTGCGACGATAGGAATGCCAGCAGGAAAGGGAGGCGGCGCTCCTCGTTGTTGAGCAAGTTGGTACCGGTATGGATCATACTCGTCATCGTCGTCGTCCACGGCGGCGGTCTCGGGAATCGGCCGAGGTGGAGGCACCGGGGGCACCGGAGGAGGAGCTCGTGGCGCGTCCATCGAAGGTCTTGACGTGGGCGACGCTTGTGACGGAGGTGCCGGAGGCACGGTCCTAGGACCAGACGTATGAGGTGGCGGGGCAGCGGGATAGCGCAGGTCGTCTGCTGTCATACTACCATCGTGACTGTCTTCCCGCACGTGAGCCTTCAAAGCGTCCTTGTGCTTGGCGCTCGAAGCAATGTCAGTATCATAGTCACCTTCATAGTCACTCTCATGGCGCTCGTCTCCATCCTGAAATCCTGTTGATGTTCGTGGTGGCGGGGGAGGCGGCGGTCTTGGGGAAGTCAAAGGACTGCCAGGAATTGGAGGTGGCGGTCGACTTGCCCTCTTGTCCAATGTGGTAGGTTGAGGCTCGCCGATGCCGAAATATGATGCACGTCGATTTGGCGGCGATTGTGCTGCCGCAGACCGAGGGACGGGCATCGCGCCACCAGTGGTTGTGCGAGCGGGCAAAGGCGTGGACTCATCCAAGTCACTCGTTTCATCTGATGCCTTCGGCGGCAGCCTCGACGCTTCATCGTCAGACTCTGAACCTGGTCCGGGCGATTGAGGGGCAGCGTGAGGCGGCGGTTGTGGCACTGGACGAGCTTCTGGCGCACGGGATCGTGTCGACAGGGCATTTGCATTTGGCACCGGAGGTAGCGCACCCCGCTCTTGCGAAGGCCGCGAGTCTGCAAAGCAAGTCGGTCAGCACGCGTTTCAAAGGCGGCAGAGTAACAGACAATGCAGATGGCTGTGCTTGTGCGGCGCATGTGAGCTCCGGCAGCAGCAGCCAGCCAAATCCGAGACAGCATTTCCGCTGCTTCATTATCGGAAGGGAGCAACGATCCACGGATATGCTGTCCTGAATCCTGGCACAGCAGCTGACTATCGAGCCACGTCGTACGCTTGTCAACAGCAGACTGCGTTTCGTCTTACCTTTCGGCACAGGAGGAGGCGCACCGCGATCTTCCTGCGTGGACTTTCGCGAGGCCACGGCTGGCGCGTGGTCCGCATCGCGAGTCTCGGCCGCTTTGTTCCGATCTGGCAGGCTGGACTCGGGGCTGGCTACTCTCTGCAGGCCAGGCACCGGTATCATGGGCATTCTCTGCTGTAACTGCGGAGGCGGCGATGAAGGCGCTTCCTCCTCGCTGGGCTTCTTTTCTTTCCGTTTCTTGGGCACGCCACCCACTCCCGGAAACGGCATGCCGCCTGGAGGCCCAAACATGCCCGCCATGCCCATACCGCCGCTCATCCTGGCCATGCGCTCCCGTAACTCCATGCGCCGACGCGTCTCTTCGTCCATGGAATCTTCATCGTCTTGGTCCTCATCGCCGCCCACCTCGGTGGCACCTGCCTCGTCTCCAACGTCTGCCTCTTTCTCCGGAGGTGCGGCAGCAGCTGCAGCGGCGCGAGGCGGAGGCGGTGGCGCGTGTTTCTCGTCGCTGTCCTCTGGACCAATAGTGCCCGTGTCGTCTTCTGTGGTCTCGCCGGCCGCGGACTGGTCGGCTTCATTGCCGTCGCTCACCGGTTCCGAGTCGGGAATGGCCGGGTTGGGCGAGACGGGGATCGACGGTTTGCGCTGAGACGATGGCCCTGGGGCGCGATCGCGAGAGGTATCCACAGACTGACGCTCGGTATCAGCGCTGCGCTCCCCCGCCATCGCCTCTCCCTCGGCCCCCTCCTCGGCCGCGTGCTCCGAGCGGTCAGAAGGCTTCCGTGGAGGAGGCGCTTTCTTCTCCTTCTTGCCGCCCTCGGCTCGTCTCTGCGCTTGCTCCAGCTGCTGCTGCTGTAGCCGTGCGATGCGCTCCTTCAGCGTTTGCGGTTTGGGTGCTTGCTCGTCTTGCTCTTGCTGTGCCCCGCCACCTGCAATCAGCCCTGCTGCCTCGGCCGCCGCACGGTCTTCTTCCTGGCGGTGTCTGATCTCTGGATCTTCCTCTCGGATGTATGGCCGGTGGATGGGCTCCACGGGCTTCGGCGGAGGAAGGTAAGTGCTGGGCATCGGTGGCGGCGCAACGAACGCCTTCCTGACAAATCCGCCCGCAGGCCGGTTGCCGCCCGGGACCAAGGGCGCAGCAGCGGGCTGGTTGAAGGCGGCAATGCGGTCGCGGAAGGCATTGGACTTGGCGGCAACTGGCGGAGGAGCCTTCTTGGCCGCAGCGTCTCTGCCTGGCTCCGCTGGGGCGGGCGGGGGCGCGGTGGGAGGCTCGAGACGGGGGGCGCTGGCGGCTGGCGGCGGCGGCGCCACCTCTGCCACGCTGCTGCCCGTGGCGGGAACACTGCCGGGCGGGGCCTGCGGGCTGGAGGCCGCTGGGCCAGCGGGCGCCTCGTTCTCATCCTCGACGTGTGGCGCGGGCTCTGGCGCAGGCTCTGGCTCTGGCGCAGGCTCTGGCTCTGGTGCAGGTGCCGCAGCGGCCTCTGGCCTCGGCCGTGTCGGCCTCGTAGGGCGAGCAGGCACCGGAGGCTCGTATCGCTCGACAAACTCGCGCGGAAAGATGCCCGACTTGGTGCCTCCCGAGGCGTCCGTGTAGCTGCCCTCCAGCCAGTTGTCGTCGACTTCGTCCGTGACATCGATGATGGCTCCGCCGGGGAAGCCAAGATCGTCTTCTTCCTTTGCCTCGAAGTCGTACAGCGCCTTCACCTTGAACAGCGCGGCCATGTTGCGCGCGCGTTCTGCGGAGCCCGCCGAGCCAGCCCAAGTATACGCAGCGGCCGTGGTGTGCGGCCGCTCTCGGAGGCCGGGCGGAGGTGCGGTCTGGTGGGCCTGGGGCGGGCGGTGCTGTCCTTTCACCGCGAGCTGTCCGTCGCTGCGCGGCACGCTGCTCGCAGATGGAACGGCGCCGTGTCCGAGCGGTGCGCAGGCAGTCACAGCAACACGCGGCAGATAACAACACGCGGTAGATAGCACGCGGTAGAATGTGTCCACGGCAATCGTCTATATAGCGCACCGCATGCGCAGACACGGACAAAGGCAGAAACACGAGCAGCTGTTGGCCGCAGGGTGGTCCTGGGGGACGCTGCTCGTCCCAGACGGACACCCTCGCCTGCTACTGCCCGTCACTCCGTTCCGCCACCCAACACGAAAGACACCATGGCTGCCCCGGCACCTGCTGTCGGGTCCGTCTGGAAGCAGCAACCCAGTCAGAACAGCCCCCGAACCATCACCGACGCAGAAAAAGCCCAAGCAGAAACCGCCCGCAAGAATCTAAACATCGCCCTCCATCACGCCTACAGGATCCAAGCGCAAAAAGACGCCGAATCCCAAATCCTGGCCTCGATCACGTTCCTGCTCGACTTCCCCTCCACCGCGACCGGCGCCGCCAGCCACGACGCCTCGGCGATATTTCTCCAACACATCCAGCCCTTCCAACCCTCCGACCTCGACTCTCTGACGGAAGAGCGCCGCATCGACAACAAATGCGGCTACTCGCTCTGTCTCAACCGCCCTCGGATCGCGTCCATGGGACGTTCGGTCGCGTGGAAGCTCGCGAAAGGCATGGGGGACTACTGCAGTGATTCCTGCGCCCGCAAGAATCTGTTCCTCCGAGCCCAGCTCTCCGAAACCCCGGCGTGGGAACGCCACGCGCCCGACCACCAGCCCGACCTCGTTCTCCACGAACACGCTCGCCCGGCCGAAGATGACACGGCCTCCGCACGAGCGGCGAGCAGGGCCAAGAAAATCGAGGGCGGGAGGAGGAAAGTGGCTGATCAGGAGCAGTTGGCGAGCGAGAGGGGCGAGAAGCCGGCCAGTTTTCGACCCAAACAGCTTGTGATGGAGCGCATTGTGGAGAGGACGGTTGAGATCAAGAAGGATGCGATGCTGCCGAGAGCGCCGGATGAGGATGAGTTGGAGAGGATTGCTGGCGAGATTGAGGGGTTTACGCCCCAGGCGTTTGCGAGGGAGGGGAAGGAGAAAGGGAAGGTGGACGATGCCGGTGATGCCGGTGATGATGATGATGATGATTGAATGACTTGCCATGCGTATCTGAGAGTCCTCGGGGACCGTTCGCCATCATTCCCCGAAGTGGCGATGCCGACCATCGAGTTGCCTCCTGGATTGAGAGTTGGCGGAGCGAGTCAATCACTGCACGGCGACGGGAGGAGCAGTGCCGGGACTCGCGTGCACGCTGTTCGAGCGCTCGCAAGGAGCGGACCGGCAGGTCGCCACGAAGCTTTCCCCGTTCAAGATTACGCAAGCGCGCGGGCGGGTGCAGCAAAGTTCCGAAACAAACATGTCGTCGGTTGTACCCTCGTTTACCAAGGAAGCTATTATCTCTTGATAAGGCTCCCGTTATCTTCTCCTCAAGGTCGTGGTATAAGACTGATTCCTGCCTGCTAGCCTGCCACCTCGGTATCAACTACGAACAATTCTGACCTTCGAATTAGACAATTGCATATTTGGTTAGTAAGACATTGTACACGTATTAACAAGTTGGTTGTGCCAAGAAAATTTGGCGAGTTTATTGGTCGTGCCAGCTTAGTGGTTATACCCGCTAGGTGGAAGCTCATATGAACTTCTTTCTACATAGCATCAATGTCTTTGCAGGGGTGCTTCCATGGCATATGCCCAAAATCACAAGAGCGAATACAGGTCGAGGAGGATTCGGAGCCCAAGAAAATGGCGACACATCGGACATCGTGACGCGTCCTGTTCCAAACGGCAGGAACGATGGCGGGGTAGTGGGGTGCCTGATCTGACAGGGCAGCCAATCTGGCACGGTCAGATGATCCGTCGTTTCGTCTTCTTGTGCATGATCCATTTCATTCCAACATTCGCAGCAATCTTCCCATTCTCGTCATGAACATGCCATATGCTTGCTCCGCACAACAAATCAATGCTCGCTCCCAACCGCAATGTCGCCCGCCGTGATGTATATATCGTGGTCATGCGTGTTCCGCGGAGCAGGTATCGCAAAAAGCTGCGACCATTGACCCATCAGGTCCGCAATGGGGAACTGCCCGCCCTCTCCTTTCGAAATTCGTACATGTTCCTCGTTGTGCTGTTCTGCGAAGAATTACATTCTACTGTTCTGTGATCCTATGGTTGTAAGTCCCAGACCCATTCGTCCATGCCACTCATACTCTCATCGACGTGACCCGGATCCGAATGATGTCTGTATGGTTGCGGTCCATGTCCTGTGGAAGAGGTGCTGAACGATGGCCATGGCTGCTGAGCTCCAAACCCAGAGACATCTAGCATAGTCGGGCCCAAGTCGTGCTGTGCAATTGGCATGACTTGTGTGGGAAAGGGAGTCCAGAATGCGGTTTGCGCTTGACTGGGGTCTAGCTGCGTCTGCGGATCGCTGTAGAATGTCGGTGCCGATGTTGGTCCCTGTTGCTGATGTTGCTGTTGATGTGGATGTGGTGCAGGTGACGTGAAAGGCGATTCGTGCACGCTCGAGTCGCCAGACCGGTTGCACCCTTCCGATGAGAGATTGCGAGGAATAGAAGCGGCGTAGAATGTCGAAGGAGGGGGAGAAGATACATCTCTTTGGAGTCCCATGCGGTACGCGGCAACCGCGGCCGCGGCCTCTGGGAGCGCAATTTTCCATTTGGTGGACAGAGAGTGGATGATGTCAACTGCGCGGGCCGCAAATCGATGGTTGGTGGACATGGCTTCGAGGTCGTGCAGTCCTTGGCTGAGATGAGCAGCGGCGGGCTCGGAAGGCAGGTTAAGAAGATGGATAGTGCTCGCTGAGAGTAATAGACTGGTCACAGCCAGGCATACCCGACGAAGACCATACATCGCTCGAAGCGCGTTCATCAGCTTCGAGATCTCATTGGCGCAGAACGTGCACGTAATGTGTGGAAATAGGTTCGCAGCGCTTAGATCGAGCTTGATATATGGTCGGAAAAGACTGTACGCATCAGCACAAAGTGTAGGTGAGAGAGACGGGGGCTGAGGAGACTCACTGAAGTACACAGCCATGGTAGTACATGTGCAAGACCAGCACATGCGGCAAAGAAGTGTTTTCCATTTGAAAAACATCTGGCAGATTTTGGTACCAAGCTCGGTACTGGGCGTACGTTGTAGCGAGCTTGCGGCTTGTAAAGCGCTCCCTCGGAGCGTAGAAAGTGTTGACCATGTCACTGGCTAGCTCGGACAACTTGCTGAATTGGTCTTTGAACAGCATCGCACGAGCAGGTTGCTCCGCGCTCGGACTCAGGGAGAAGTTCGTGTCTTCGTAGGGACGCCATGTCTGTGTTTCGGTTCTCGCATTGGCCGAGGGGGTTTCGATGTCTGCAGCTGCCCGTGGGAGTTGAGATAGTCGTCCAAAGCCTACCGCACAGATACTAGAGAGCGTTAGAGATCTGTACCATAAGCTTGCTCGGCACAAACGGATCACGAGGAAAGAAGACTTACGTTTCTAAATTGAAGACAGCCCAGAATGTCACTTTCCGCATTTCTCCTTCTGCAGATTGCATGCCGTTCTTGACAACCGAGAGATGTAATCCGAGCTCGATCGCCATGCGCACACATCTCCCGGCCAGCTGATATCCGTTGCTATCACGTCCAGCCGAAGTCTCTCTAAGACTCATGATGCCCAGTGCTTGCACCGTTGTCAGGGAAGGTCTGTCTATCTGGTCCAGAAGGCGTTTCGCTTCAGCATAGAAATGATTGCCTGCTGTCTCTGCATTTGTGGGATCGGTCCGGGCGAGAGGGCGGTCGGAATAGTGGCAAGCGAAGGAAAGCATGGCGTTTACAAGTAGAGCACTACAGTAGTCTGTCCTCCCCCTTCCCATGTCGTGTAAGAAGTGGTCCCAGGAGACAAACGCATAGAAAGGGTGAATCCAACATTTATAAAGTGACAGTAGATGCTCGACGAACTCGGCGTCCCGAGGCCTCCGAAACCATGTTGCGGGTTGTTCTGGAGTGAATGAAGGCGGTTGGGACATACTGTTCTCGCCAGAATCGTCTCTGCCAAGGCCAGGGGAGAAAGTGGATGTTTCGAATGTTTCGCTGGCCGGCGTCGTTATTTGTTGGGCGAGATCTGCTTCCAGCGTCTGGGAAGCATAACCATGAGGCAGTCGTACGTTGCTTCGTAACTGATCGGCAAGGGCGTGCGGGTTGACATGGCCTCTCAGACTGTGAAGCAGCGCTATTGATTCGGGTTCCGGGAGAGTACGGAGAGAAGCAACAATCACGTCCAGCGCATCGTTCTGTTGTTGGAGAGACTGGATGTCGCGCTTCAGTGCACCTTTCCGCCGGTGGTCGCTGTCCGCATCGTAGCTGCAGCCGGTTCGATAGACGGCAATGCATGTTGAGCAGGATGGAAGCTGGCCATCACACTGGGGGAGGCCGGTCAGCCACGGTTCGAGTGGGCAGAAATGGCCAGAGACTCACCTTGGACTTGCGTTTCCGACATGGGATGCAAGCAGAAGACACTGCTTTCCTCTTTCCGCTCTTGCCCTCGCCGGGAACGTCGCTGCCTTCAGCCGCGCCTGCCTCGTTCTTCGGCCGCAGAGGTCTCGGAGGCATCAGGTCCGGATCCCACGGAGTCGCGGAGGTGAAGTGGAGGTGGGTTCATGGAAGAGAAGCAACTGACCAGAAGGGCGCCGCTGCTGACAATGCTGGAAAGTTCGGAGGCAGGTGCCTTCGGAAGCTAGCGAAGGGCACCGATGGGCAGAAGGCACCGAACGCTGTGGGCTTCCCCGATGGCACTGCGCCATGCTTGTTCCTGCTATTGGGGCATCGCAGCCTCCAGTCTGGTGTCAGCGGTGCGTACTGTGGCCGCCCTTCATATCTGCACCATGCATAAATAGCGGCTTGATCGGGACCAACCGTGGCCGGCCCAGCCATGTTCGCCCACAGCCTGCGCCCCGGTGTGAAAGCTTGTTCCAACGTGCATCAGTGTGACGGGACCGGTGTCCGGCGACACTTGGCCAAACGGGAGCCGCTGTGCAAGACGCGGGCCGATCGGCAGGTTCAAGCAGACAGACGCTGATACCTGCCTCGCGTACCGACCAACCGCCGCAGGGCACGCCCCCGAAGGCTCGAAGGGGATTGGCTTGTCAGTCTGGGCGCAGTGACTCATTCTCCTGATGTGTCGCAGCATCGAGAACCATCACGACTTTTCCATCCCCAAATCCCGCAAGGACACAGTCGCCACATCGTCCTGCTGTACCGAGGCATGCGTCAGCGATCCCGCATCTTCGCTGTCGAAAGACGACTGTGAAGCCCTGCTCGTGCATTCCCAACGTATTTGACCATTAGGTTAGCAGTACTGTGAAGATGGCAGATATTTCTTGGCACAACCAGCTTGTATGATAAATCATTCATTTTAATGCTATCAACTGTACAGTACTTCGATATTATACTTCTATTACATTAAGGAGGTGTTTTCTCCTATTTCAATATATTTAGGCAATATATCTAGTGTTGCTATAGACGCTACATTAATGCTAGTTTAGAGGTGCCCTTTCTATAGAACAACTAACCTATATATTCCTAAATATATTCCAAACTAAGGATCTATTGTTACGGTCAACGGCTGGAAGAGCAAGGACAACAGTACCAAAGTCCCACTAAGCACCACTATAATTTACAGGCTATATCTTAACAACTAAAGGTCTAACTAAGACAATTCCTGCTGCGTTAGAAGCGCTATAATCAGTTCTACAAGGATAAACAATCAGGTTAGAAAAGGCACTAGAACTGTAGCTAACAGATAGTAGAAAACTCCTAATTAATCCAAGCACGCAGATATAATTCAATATAGCTGTTTTAATAACTATATCTCAAACTAAGGAGAGAAAGGAATCTACGTATGCGTAGATGTAAGCCCTCGTAGGGGTAGTGTGCCAAGACCCGGCTCGGTCCGGAAGGGCCGAGCCAAAATTCTAAGAGTCTACCCTATTACTTAGTCCTACTACTTTCCGTCGCTGCAACACTACCCCCCTCCCTTATTAGCGGTCGCCCTCGACTGCTTACTTATCTCTTCCGTCTATTCTATCTTATTCTAGCCAATTAGACCTTCTCGTTCTTCTATCTAGCTTTTTCTGTTTCGGTCTCTTTTTCTCCTTCTTTTTCTTCTTCTTTTTTATCTTCTTTTTCCGTCCGGTTTGCGGCTCTTTTCGCGAAAATTCTTCTTAAAATCGACGTTACTTCCTCTTTTCTTCTATCTTAAAAACATTATCCTTTTCTCGTCTGCTCCTTTCTTACATCGACGTCGTTGTTTAGCTAAATTCGTTATCTAAGGTGCTTTACTTAGCGTCTATCTAATCCGCGCTATGTAATTCGAGCTATCTAATTAGAGCTATCTAATCAGAGCTATAGCTCTATATAGGTGCAGATGTAACCTTCCGATTTCTTCTTACTGTTAGGGGGCGCCGCCCGGCCCAGGTCCTGGACCCGACCTGAGCCAACCGTCGCCCTAAGGACTGCGACTTAGCAGCGCTAGCACAACCCTACCCTCTATACGGAGCTACCGACAGGACCCTACTCCTGTACAGAGGGAGAACACTACGGTCCTGCACAAAGGGGAGCTACTGCCTCTCTAAATAGGGGGAAATCTCTGTACTACTATACAGAGGAGGTAACTCCCGATCCTCTATACGGAGGGTAAACCTTGCACCCCTGCACTAAGGGGAAATTGCTAGCTTAGCTTCGTAGGTACAAAGCGTACAGCAGCAGACGACGAAGGGACTGCCTATTAGTTCCTTTATATAGATACCTAACCTTAAGTTTCTGGACTAAGATTCTTAGGCCCCTTATATTAGGAACTGATCTTACTGTCGGTAACCGCAGTAATAAAACAAAGATAGACAGCGACATCCCTATAGAAACTACGGCTATAGTGGGACATATGCACTGCGTATACGAGGAGCTGCTGGAAAGCAAGAGGCAGCTCGAACAACAAGTAAGCTACTAGGCTGCGATAATTTCCTAACGGGAACAGGAGCTACGACAGCTTAGGGCGTCCGATCGCGATCCGACCCCTACGACGACGACGAACACAATAACCTATACCCCGACCCTTAAGAGCAAACTCCCCGACGTCTCTACGTACGATAGTAAGGCTCCGGCCGAGTACCCCTCCTAGGCTGCTTAGATGCGCTCTAAGCTCCTAGTCGACTTAGGAGCATACCCGACCGAGCTAGACAAGGTAGTTTACCTCTTTAGGAGGTTAAAGGGCAGGGCGGCAGCACGAATTCTGCTGTACTACGAGACGGCTATTGCCAACCTGGCAATAGCTACGACGACGATGCTCTAGGCAGCTCTAGACAAGAGCTACAAGGACCCGGACTGCGAGAGCCGAGCACTCCTATAGGTTAACACGATAAAACAAGGACGCAAGACTATACGAGAATTCCTCGCAGAATTTAACTAGACTTTAGCAGAAGTAGGAGGTCTCTAATAGGAGGACAGGATAAAAATTACCTTTTTAGAAGTAGGCCTCTTTAAGGAGATTATAATAGGGCTAGTAGGCGTAATGCGACCAGCTACGTACGAGGAATTCTGCGACCTCCTTAGGATAGTCGATAACTAGCAGCGTAGGCTTAGACGGATAGGCCGCGCTTAGGAGATAAGACAACCCCCCTAGCGACAGACAGACGCTATAGACTAGGAACCGACGACAACGAGGGTAGCGGCAGCAGCTACCGTACGGCTAAGGGCCGCTACCAAAAAGGCGCAATAGGTAGACACGGCTACCCTTAACAAGAGACGAGCAGAAGGGAGCTGCTACCGGTGTAGCAAGATAGGCTACACTGTACGGAATTGCAGGCTTCTACTAGCAGAGAGACCTAGGGGACGGCCGACCACTGCAAGGGTAGCAACTACGGCGCCTTAACGAGAAGATTAGGAGTCCTATTCGGACGACGACGAGTCGGGAAAAGAGTAGCCTCTAAGCGAAGACTCTGCTAGAGGCGGGTGCGAGATAGACTGCTAAATTAAAGCATTACTTAGCTATCTTTTAAGAGCAATTACATAACGACGACGCCGTTTATCGTACAGCCGACGTTAAACAGGTCCGCAACGGCGCGGGCATTGATTAACACAGGATGTTTAGTGTATAGAGTAATTAGCGAAGACTTCGTATAGAGACATCGGATTAAGACGACCCCTACGGTACCTGTACGTATGCTAGGCATTACTAGGCGAGGACCGGACATTACCTATATAGTGAAAGTAACGATAGAGGTACAGGGACACTATAAGCAGGACTTATACCTCTATGTCGTACAGGACAAGTTAGGGTATAACCTAATACTAGGGAAGCCTTAGATAGAGCGCTAGAGGGGCAAGCTAGACGTCGGACGAGGACAGCTGTACCTAGCAGTAACGAAGCGGAGAATCTGGGACTAGGGGAGGATCCTGCAAGGTAGCAATGCTAGGGCCGAAATCAACACGGCAACAGCGGACATTAAGAAGGCATTAGCACCTAAGGAAGTAACGAACCCCTGTACGAAGCTCCTAAGGGAGTATGCTAGATACCTAGACCTCTTCGAGCCGAAGTTAGCCTCGAAGCTGCTGCTATACCGAGGGGAAGGGATTAACTATAACATCTAGCTAGAACCCCGTCTAGATAGGGGCCTACTAGAGGTACCGTACGGACCGCTGTATAGAATGTCCTCTAGAGAACTCTTAGTACTACGCAAGACACTGGACGACCTGCTTGCTAAAGGGTTTATTTAGGCCAGTACGTTGTCCGCAGGAGCCCTAGTACTGTTTGTCTATAAGGAGGGGAAGGCTAGATTGCGTTTCTACGTAGACTATAGAGGCATTAACGCGATTACTAAGAAGGACCGGTACCCCCTACCCCTTATTAAGGAGACTCTTGGACGGATCAGCAAGGCGAAGTAGTTTACTAAGCTTAACGTAGTCTTAGCCTTCTACAAGATACGGATTAAGGAAGGCTGTAAATAGATAACTGCCTTCTATACAAGATACGGTCTTTTTAAGTAGCTTGTTACCCCCTTCGGCCTTGCTAATGCACTAGCAACCTTCTAAAGGTATATTAACAAGTCCCTACAAGGGTTACTAGACGACATCTGCTCGGCATACCTCGACGATACCCTGGTTTTTACAGACGGCACCTACGCAGATTACGTACGAGATGTTAAGAAGGTGCTAGACCGACTGCAGCAGGCTGGCTTGTACCTCGACATCGACAAATGCGAATTCGGTGTCCAACGTACGAAATACCTAGGTTTTATTATCGAGGCAGGGAAAGGCATCAGTATAGATAGGAAGAAGATTAATGCTATTAAGCAATAGAAGCTGCCTACGAACGTTAAGGACGTACAGGAATTTCTCGGGTTTGCTAACTTCTACCGCTAGTTTATACAGAACTACTTAGAGATCGTACGCCCCCTAGTTAAGCTAACGTACAAGGACAAGCAGTTTAAATAGATAGACGAATGCGATAGAAGCTTCGACAAGCTAAAGGAGCTCTTTACTACAGGACCAACGCTCGCCGCCTTCGACCTAGAGCGTACGACAATACTGGAAACTAACTCCTCGGGGTACTACATTAGAGGTATCCTGTTACAGGTAGGCTTAGACGGACTCCTATACCTATACGCGTATTTCTCTAAGAAGAACTCCCTAGCTAAGTGCAACTACCCTATCTACGACAAAGAGTTGCTAGTAGTCGTACAGTGTTGCGAAGCCTAGGATAGAGAACTCTGCTTAGTGCCCGAGTTCCTTGCCCTAACGGACTACAAGAATCTGGAATACTTTACCTAACCCCAGAAGCTGTCCGAGAGGCATGTACGATAGGCAATGTATCTAAGCCGGTTTAATATAAGACTCCAGTACCGCAAGGGTAAGGACAACAGCAGGGCCGATGCACTGTCTAGATAGGACTAGGATATGCCAACGATATACGAGGACGACCGGCTAAAGTTACGAACATTCCAGATGTTTAAGGGGGAGCTAGGCGAGGAGACTATCCGCCTAGCAGCGACATACCTATAGGAACCCTAACTACAAGTATAGGAAGAGGCAGTAGAAAAGGACGAGGTATACTAAGGGGCCCGTACGGCAATCTAGGGAGGGCAACGGAAGCTCCTAGCCGAGCTCTATCTTAAGGTGTTAGCAGCCGAGTGCTTAGTAGACAAGGAGAACAACCTAAAGTTCAGAAATCGGATATAGGTCCTAGTAGACGAGAAGCTCCGTATAGGCTTAATACAACGGGCGCATAACTCTATAGCTACCGGGCACCTAGGGCGCGAGGAGACGTACAGCATTATCGCCTAGGACTACTACTGGCCGGCGATAGCGAAGGACATTCGCAGGTTTGTACAGAACTGCGATATATGCGGACGGACGAAGCCCTAGCATAAGCTAAAGCATAGGCTGCTAAAGCCTCTGCCGATACTAGACTGGCCCTAGCAAGATCTAACAGTAGACTTTATTACAGACCTCCCTAAGAGCGACGGATGGCGAAACATTATAGTAGTTACAGACAAGTTAACGAAAGGGGTAATACTAGAGGGAATAGACTCTATTACGGCTAAAGACACTGCCTAGGCCTTTATACGGACGACGTTTAGCAAGCACAGTTTCCCTAGGTCAATTGTACTAGACCAGGGGACACAGTTTACGAGCTAGCTCTAGGCAAGGGTCTGCTAGTTGCTTGATCCGAGCGCGCAGATGAGGTTCAATACGGCTGTTTTGATAACTATATCTCGAACTGAGGAGGGAAAGGAACCTACGTGGTGGTGGTGGCGGTCTGATGGATGGGGGGTGTGCCAAGGCCCGGCTCGGCCCGGTCGGGCCGAGCCGAAATCCAGGGTCCACCCCATCGATCTGTCCCACCTCTTTCCACTACCGCAACACTACCCCCCTCCCTCACCAGCGGTCGCCCTCGACCGCTTAGTCATCCCATCCATCCTAAAACTTCCACTTTTTCCTTTTTTTTTTTTTTTTTTTTTTTTTTTTTTTTTTGAAAATTCTCTTCAAAGTCGACGTTACCTCATCCTTCTTCAATCAAAAACGACGTTCTTCTTATCGCGTCTTCCCTTTCTTATATCTTCGGCGTCTGAAGTCCTTCACTTGGCTTTTATGTGATCGGCTCCATCTGATCTGAACTGTTCGGTCATCTGAGCTGCGGTCTGGACGGTCCGTGCATTGCCTCGGAGGTCTATATAGATCCGTCCGCGGCGCCGTTTCTCTTTCTTCTTCTTCTTCCTCATTCTACAAAGTCATCGCCGCCGACGCGGTCGGCGGCGTCCTCGAAGACCTCCCTGAAAGCGACGATCGTCTTCATCGGCTTCTGCGCCGGTAGAGCGGACGCTGCTTTCTTCTTCTTCCGTAAGGGTCGGCATCAGAGCCATTCCGGTTTCGGCTTCGTCGGATTCCGCGTGTAAAAGTCCCTTAGCAGCTCCGCCGCATTCCGGAGGTTCTCGATCGGATACCATTCGTAGTCTTCTGGCCACCCCTTCTACGAGATCCTCGCTTTGATGGACCCCCTTATCTTCTTTACGTCTATTACATCTTCTACCTCCCACTCTTCTTTATTACCGTCTATCTCAACTGGTGGAGGTTCGGCGAAGCCCTGTTCCGGCAGGCCGTTCTCAGGGTCCAGGCTTAGCAGATCTGAATGGAAAACATCGTGGATCCGGAACGCCTTCAGCAGCTCGAGTCGATAGGTCACCGGCGACCTCTTTTCTATTATTTTGAATAGACCTACGTAGCGTAGATTCAGCTTGGCGTTGCCTTTCAGCCTCAGGTTCTTCGTGTTAAGCTATACCCTTTGACCTTCTTCGAATTCTATCGGTAACCGCTTCTTATTGGCTCGAGACACTATCTTCTTCTGAGCCGTCTCTATCGCTTCTTTCGCCACTTTGATCGCTTCTTCCATCTGAGATCGTAGCGCTTCTGCCGCCGCGGCGGCGACTCTCTTCGACGACGTAGCGGGGGTAATTGCAAGCTCCGGCGAGCCGGCTTCGCTTGGCGGATGGAAGCTTATTCTCGGAAGATAGCCGTGCGTTATCTCGAACGGCGCCAGCGAGGTAGCCTTAGACGGTGCCGAGTTAGCGCAGAATTCGGCTATCGGCAACACCTCAATCCACTTTTCTTGATAATGGCCGCAGAAGGTTCGCAGATATCGTTCTATCTTACGGTTAGCCACTTTAGACTGACCGTCGGTCTGCGGGTGCGCGGCTGTGCTGAGCTTTCCACTGATTCCGAGAGCTTGGTTGATAGCTTTCCATACGTCGGCGGTGAATTAAGGACCCCTATCTGTGGTGATAGTGTCCGGCAGCCTATAGTGCTTCTATACGTGTTGGATTAGCATTCTCGCCGTTTCTTCCGCAGTAGTTCCTTTATCCTTAGCCCGACAAGGGATGAAATGGCGCTCTTTGCTCAGCCGATCCACCACATTGAGCGTAGCGTTATATCCATCGGAATCCGGTAGGCCGGTGACGAAGTCCATCGTAATATGCTGCCATGGTTTCTCGGGGATCGGAAGCGGCTTCAATAGGCCAGCCGGAAGACCGTAACGTGGCTTCGCGGCTCTGTACACGTAGCAATTGGCGATAAATCGAAGGATCCGTTCGTAGATCCGCGGAAACCAGTAGACCGTCCTTATAGCTTCCATCGTCTTCTTCGCTCCGGCGTAGCCAACATCTACGGAGCTATAGATCAGCCGGATGACTTCTGTGATTAGTTCTTCCGGAACTATTAGCTTCCCTAAGCCCGTTTTGCCGAGCTTCTGCTGTCGGTTAAGCCGCTCTACCTTCTCGTAGAGCGTCTCTTTTTCAGTCGGAGACTCTTCAATCGGCGATTCCACTGCGTGGATCCCCGCTTCTTTCAACACCTCGGCGTCTACTATCCGCTCGGTCAACACTTTCTGAAACATGTTCGGATCTTCCTTCGCGCGGCTGGTCTTCCCTTCTCTTCTCGTTAGCGCGTTAGCCTTTCCGTTTTGAGCTCCGGGTCGATAGGTGATCTTGAAATCGAACCCTGATAGGTAGGCAGCCTACCGTGCTTGACGTCGTAAGAGCTTCTGCGTCTTTATAAAGTAGGTCAGCGACTGGTGGTCCGTGAGAACCTGGATTGGCCCCTTTCTAGCTATAAGTTCCGGTTTCCACTCTTCAAAGGCCTGAATAATGGCCAGCAGCTCCTTATCGTAGATGGCGTAATTCCGCTCAGCTTCGCTTATTGACTTGCTGAAGAAGGCGACTGGATGGAGGGTCTCGTCGTCGCTATATTAAGAAAGGACTCCGGCCGTTACTGTGTCGGAAGCGTCCGTTTCTACGTAGATCGTCTTTTCTGGCCGGAAGTGTGCCAGAACTGGCGCAGAGGCCACTGCTTCTTTCAGCCGTACGAAAGCTTCCGTGCACTTCTTATTCCATAGGCCGGCGGCCTCTTTCTTCAGCGCCTCGTTCAGGGGTCTCGCTATCTTGCTGAAGTCCTTAATGAACCGTCGGTAGTAGCTGCAGAAGCCGAGAAACGCCCTGATTTGCGTAGTGTTTCCGGATTTCGGCTGCTTCCACTCCGCGACGGCGGCGACCTTTGATAGGTCCATACGAATTCTATCTCTTCCGACGATGAGACCGAGATACTTGACCTCGGTTTGATAGAACTCGCTCTTCTTCGTGTCCGCGTTTAATCCTACCTCGCGGAGCCTCTTCAACACTCTCTCGATGTGGTCCGTGTGTTGCTCTCTCGTTCCATCGGTATAGATGAGGATGTCGTCCAGGTAAATTGACACGAACCGTTCCAACATGTCCATAAAGGTGTGGTTCATGAAGCGTTGCTACACTGCCGGCGCGTTGGTGAGTCCGAACGGCATCACCAGCTACTTGAAATTGCCTATGCGCGTAGCGAATGTCGTGAGGTCTTCCGTTTGTCCTTCTTCATTCCTTAATCGATGGAATGCTTGTCGAATATCCAGCTTGCTGAACCACTTAGCCTTTGCCACGCGCTGTATGGTCTTATCTATTAGCGGCAGGGGGTATACGTCTCTCTTGATGACCTTATTAAGGCCTCGATAGTCCACGCAAAGTCGCAGACCACCCCCTGGTTTCCTTACGAAAAGAATCGGTGACGCGTATTCCGCGGAGCTCGGCGTAATGAACTTCTTCGCCAGGTTTTCGCGAACAAACACCTCCACTTGGTCTAGTTCGGCCGGCGACAGTCTTCTTAGGGGCTCGGTTCTTGGCAACGTAGCTCCCTCTTTCAACCTGATCTTGTTGTCGTATTCCGGCCGGTGGAGTGGCAGGAGGTTGGAGTCTGCTTTTAAGAAGACGTCAGCGTAACTATGGAGCTCGTTTGGCAGCACCTCCAGTGGATCTACTTCTTCTTCCGCTATCATCTTTCTGTAGTCTTCGATGTCCTTTATAGAGATAGCGTAAATCTCATTGTCCGGCGACTTCGCGAGGGTCGTTATAGCTTCTGAACTCATTATTCCGACTGTGGCCAGGGGTTCGGAACGATCGGACGGAGCTTCTTTGGCGGACTCCGTGGCTTTCGGCTCGGCGGCGGCGATGGCGTTGCCTAGGGTCTTGAACCCTATCGTTCCTTCGTCTACATCAATAACGGCTCTCTGATTCTTTATCTATTTCTGCCCTATAATGATGTCAAATCTTCCGATATCCATAATTCGGAACGTCGCTTCCGTGGTGCGACCAGCCAAGGTGGTCCTCAATGGCACATAGTGCGTGACACTCTCCGTATCTTGTCCGTTGTATGCCGAAATCCGTGTCGGCGACGCCAGTTCCACTGGATAGCCGTATCCATTCATTAGCTTCTGAACCAACCGATGGTGGATCGCTGCGCCAATGAGGGCTCCAGTATCGATAAAAGCCCTTAACTGAAGTGGTCGGCTTGATCCGTTAAGGGGGTAGACAGTGATTGGAAGGATGATGGCTGTTTCCGTGTTCACTTTAACCGCGGCCGATAGCGGATCGCTGCAGCTATTGATGCTCTCTCTTTCCGTTAGTGCCTTTCGCAGGGGTGCCCTATTCTTTACGCTGGATGGGGGGTCTATCCGTCCAGCTGGTCTTTTCCCATAATCCTTAACTGAACTCCGCCGTCTACGCTGTCCGTATCGTTCGGAACCGGTTCGATAGCTTGAATAGTCTTCTTCGGCGGCGGCGGCTTCGTTGCTCGATATTCCTGCTTCTGCTTATCCGACGCTTGGCATCTTATAGCGATGTAGCCGGGCTTTCCACACGCGTAGCAGATGGGGACGAACGACGAGCGCTGTGACTGATAAGGTAGCTGCTGGGGTGCTCTCCGGAAAGGCGCCGGGGGTCGTGTTGTCTGCGCCGACGGCGACGGCTTCTGAACCGATTCGCGTGCCTTCGCGTAGGCGTTCAAGTTTCTTCCTGTAACTCTCGCTCGGTGCACGAAGCTCTTAAGGTCTTCATCTTCCACCGAGGCTATGGCTGCCGCGAGCTCAGGGCTCAGTTTCTGTCTTAGTAGGTGGAGCTGCTTATCTTCCGCCACCCTCGCTCTAATGGCATATTTTCTGAACAATCCGTAGAACTCCTCGAATGTCTGCCGGTTCTGGTTGATCTTATCCAGCTGCTTACGGGCTGTCTTCTTTCTGAAGGGGTCTCCGAAGCGTTGATCTAACGCTTTGATCGCTTCTTCAGCGGTTACCTCTTCTAGGTCCGCCACTAGCGAAAAGGCTTCGCCTTCCAACTGCGATTCCAGGTACGCCAACCTATCTCCGGCGTTGTTCGATGCGTAATCGCGGCTTATCTTATTCTTGATCTTCTTCTTAAATTCTTCCCAGTCTTCGGGGTCTCCGCTCTTGAATGCCGGTAGGTCCGGCAATAACGTCATTAACGTGCCACCTTGACTGTAGGCCGCCAGTAAGGCGGTCTCAGTTGGTTCTTCTCGATGCAGTGGCGGCGGCGCCGACGACGTCGCTACTTCTATGTTAGTCAGTTGATCCTTCAGCGCCTTTAGCTGCGCCGTTCGATTCGCCGCTTGGTGTTCCAACACGTCGACGATAGTCTCTGCCGATTCCTTCTCGGCCCTCACCGTCTCTATTTCCTCCCTTAACTGTCTGTTTTTTTCTATGCTCCTATAGAACTTCTTTTCTATGAAGGTAATGGTGTTAAACACCTTCTTAGCTCTATGCTCTGTGAGATATTCCCCTATCTCATCCGGCGTGCGCCCGTACAGTTCGGCGTAGCCCTCTATGCCCTTTCTCGCTTTATCTACCTCTTCTTCCGTGAGGCCTTTATAGGTTATTCCATCGTCGAGAATGCTGGTGCGTCTATCTCTCGGTCTGTCGCTCTTTCTCTTTCCGCTGCGGCCTGTGACGCCGCTGCTCTCTACCGCTGAGAAGCCTTCCATCTTCTTACGGTGCCTGGGGTTGTTTAGTGTTGTTGGGTGCGCGTGCGTTATTCGGGTTTCCGGATGATTCGACGGGCCCTTTCGCGCAGCGCGGGGTTGTGGAGAGTGAGTTCGAGATATAATGATCCGAGCGCGCAGATAAGGTTCAATACAGCTGTTTTGATAACTATATCTCGAACTGAGGAGGGAAAGGAACCTACGTGGTGGTGGTGGCGGTCTGATGGATTGGGGGTGTGCCAAGGCCCGGCTCGGCCCGGTCGGGCCGAGCCGAAATCCAGGGTCCACCCTATCGATCTGTCCCACCTCTTTCCACCACCGCAACATTGCTAAAGGTAGAACGTCGCCTGTTAACCGCATAGTACCTGTAGACAGATAGGGCGACGGAGAGGGTTAATTCAACTTTAGAAGCGTACCTCTAAGCGTACGTCGACTATAACTAGACGAACTGGAACCGACTTCTCCCTATAGCGGAGCTAGCTATTAACAGCTGTACGGCTAATGCTATAGGACTGTCCCCCTTCTTTACGACCTATAGATACGACTATTCCCTGCTCCTACCGACCCTAAGTAGTAACACCCTGCGCCCTATACGATCCCCAATTTAGCAAGGGGAGGCTATCGTACGGACGATTACAAACGCCTACTAATAGGCAAAGGCGAGCCTAGCTATAGCTTAATAGAACGCGGAAGAGCAGGCTAACAAGGGACGACAGGCTGCACTAAGGTACGAGGCAGGGGATAAGGTCTAGCTAAACCAGCGGAACATCTGTATAGACTGGCTAAGCAAGAAGCTAGATTAGAGGAACAGGAAGTTTACGGTAGTCTAGCTAGTAGGGACATACGCTATACGACTAAACACCCCCCTAGGGATTTATCTAGTCTTCTACGTAGATCTTGTATAGCCGGCGAACACGGACCCCCTGCCGTACTAGACGACTAACGACGCGCGCCCTCCTACAATTATAACCGAGGGCTAGGAAGAGTATAAATTGGAGGGGATCCTTAAGAGTCGAAGGAAGCAGGGAAAGGCAGAGTACCTAGTAAAATAGAGAGGATAGGCAGAGCCTATATAGGAACTGTACGAGGCCCTATAGGACACAACTGCACTAGACAGATAGGAGGAGAACTATCCCCCTGCCTAGTTACAGTAACACTACGCTATACGGCGGAAGGAGGCACGATCTGCCCTAAGGACAGGGTAGCCGCAGGCGAACCTAGGTTGTTAAAGGGTCGAGAATTACAACGTAGGACACTATAGGGTCCTGCTAACACGACATCGTACGACACTATACAGGATAAGGGCTGGAAGAAAGGAATAGCTAAGGGACAGATAGGAGGGGGAGTAGAAATAGGAGGAGTTAAGAGAAAACCGTCCGAAATTCCTTATACTATCTAGGGGGGGGGGGGTAGCTCACTAGCTACTACCCTAGGAGACTAGAGCAACCGACTCCTTATCTGAGATCTTAATTACCTCCTGCCCGGCTAGGCCCCCACCCCTACTAGGGCCAGCTCTAGGCAGCAGAGGCACCCCCCTACCCCTACGTACCTCCCCTAGACGGTAGTAGGGGCAGTAGAAGGCGCTATCCTTCTACTTACACAAGGCACACACCCTAGCCTAGAAGCCTAGGAGGCGGTATAGGCCAAGTAAGGGCTAGGGGGAGTTAGGGCAGGGGGCATAGGGCTGGCCCCGGGTAGCGATAAGGAGGGCGTTAACGTACAACGCCCAGGCTGTAGCTAGCTGCTAGGGTGTAACCTAGGCAGGGTTACACTAGAAGGCGTAGAAGGGGAGCCCGGCTGCATCCTGCTGCTCGCAGGTATAGCACCTAAGACGTTAGCTTAGATTATACAGAAGACGAGAATCTGTACGAACCGGAAGCGTAGCTACTAGTTAAATTAAGGGCCCTACTGCTAGAGGTGGAAATAGGCAGGGACTCCGGCCAGACGAGGGGAGGAGGCAGGCCTAGAAACTACAAGGGAACTGCCGGACGGGGCAGACGATATAGTAGTAGTAGATAGTAGATAGTAGCTAGTAGTAGATAGTAGCTAGTAGTAGATAGTAGATAGTAGACAGTAGTAGATAGTAGTAGACAGTAGACAGTATAGGGGGAGGAGAGAAGGAGGAAGGGAAGAGAAGGGAGAGGCTTAAGGTAACTGCCTGCTATAAGGGGAATAGCAAGCAGGGCAGCTGCTACAAACGGGTAAAATAGCAAGAGGCAACCGCGACCTAGGGGGGGCGATAAGGGACGACGACCCGGACGACTAGACGAAATAGGAAGCCGCGACCTGCCAAAGGAACAGCAGGAGCTAGGTAATTTCAACACGCCGCTGTATAGAGGAGGCACTACGAGAAGGGAAGGGGGGGGGTATTGTTAGGGGGCGCCGCCTGGCCAAGGTCCTAGACCCGACCTAAGCTAACCGTCGCCCTAAGGACTGCGACTTAGCAGCGCTAGCACAACCCTACCCTCCGTACGGAGCTACTAACAGGACCCTACTCCTATATAGAGGGAGAATACTACAGTTCTGCATAAAGGGGAGCTACCGCCCCTCTAAATAGGGGGAAATCTCTGCACTACTGTACAGAGGAGGTAACTCCCGATCCTCTATACAGAAGGTAAACCTTATACCCCTATACTAAGGGGAAATTGCTGGCTTAGCTTCGTAGGTACAAAGCGTACAGCAGCAGACGATAAAGGAACTGCCTATTAGTTCCTTTATATAGATACCCAACCTTAAGTTTCTGGACTAAGATTCTTGGGCCCCTTACACTTACTAAGGCTTAAGCGATACTAGGGGAGAGGGGCGTTGCCGACTTTGTCTATAAAGTCTATCTGGCCAAGCTATTAGACTTTATAGACGTTGTCGAAGATAGTTACATAATCCGAGCGCGTAGATATAATTTAATACAGCTGTTTTGAAAACTGTTACAGTAGCAGAAAGGGGTAGGACTAAGTAATAGGGTAGACTCTTAGAATTTTGGCTCGGCCCTTCCGGACTAAGCCGGGCCTTGGCGCACCTACCCCTAAAGCCCTTACCTACCGCTGCATAGATTCCTTTCCCTCCTTAGTTCGAGATATAGTTATTAAAACAGCTGTATTATATTATATCTGCGTACTCAGATTATTATATCTCGAACTTACTAACTACACTAACTCTGCACTGCGCGAAAGGGCCCGTTAAACTATATCTGGCTACCCAAATAACGCACGCGCACACTATAACCCAAACTAAACACTAGCACCGTAAGAAGGCTATAGAAGGCTTCTTGACGGTAGAGGGCAGCGTTACCAGCTGCAGCGGAAAGAGAAAGACTAACAGAGCAAAGGACAGGCGCGCTAGCCTCCTAGACAACAGAGCAGTTATCGAAGGTCTTACTAAAGAAGAGACAAATAAAGCAAAGGAGGGTATAGCTAGCTATAAGGAGCTATACGCCTGCACGCCAGACAAACTCGAGGCACACCTAGCGGAACACGGATCCAGAAACGTATACAACACTATTACCTTTATCGAGAAGACGTTCTATAAGAAGATAGAAGAGAACAAGCAGCTAAGAGAAGAAATAGAAGCGGTAATAGCCGAGAAGGAATCAGCCGAGACTATTATCAACGTGTTAGAGAACTAAGCGGCGACTCGACTAGAGCAACTAAAGGCGCTAAAGGCTTAGTTAGCTAACAGGGAGGCAGCGACGTCGTTACTACCGCTGCTACTACGAGAAGGCTAAGCAGAAACCGCCTTACTAGCAGCCTACAGCCAAGGTAGCACTTCAATAACGTTACTACCTAATCTATCGGCCTTTAGAGGTAGAGACCCTAAAGACTAGGAGGCCTTTAAGAAGAAGATAAGAAACAAGATAAGTCGCGATTATACTAGAAGCAGCAAAGAAGACAAGCTAGCCTATTTAGAAGTACAACTAGAAGGTAAAGCGTTCTCGCTAGTAGCAGATCTAGAAGATGTAACTGCCGACAAAGCGATTAAAGCCCTGGACTAACGCTTTGTAATACGGATGTAGGCTGGAAGGTGCTGGAAGGTAGCAGGCTTAGCAGGACCAGGCTTGGCACACACTCAAATACCTCTACCTCCGCTTGTACGTAGATTCTTCCCTCTCTAGGCTTGGATATAATTATCAAAGACGGGTATTGACCTTGCGTCTACCGCAGTCAGATCATTATATCCAAGGCTTAAACCTAACACCCAACCTGCACTACGCGAAAGAGCCCGTTAAATTACATCCGGGTACTCGATTAACGTACGTGCAACCAACCTAGAGTGTGTACTGTATACATACAAAGGAGGCTGTCGAATTTTATCCAGTTACTTAATTGTGCATATACATACTACTCTACCCCCCCCTCCCCCGATCGAGAAGAAGAGAGAGTTTTAGGGAAGAGAAGTGCCCCTATCGAGAAGAAGAAGAGAGAGTTTTAGGGAAGAGAGTGCCTCTACGAGTAGATTGCGAGTTTTAAAGAAGAGCGAGAGCAACAGCAAGGACGAGAGGACGAGAGCGACGAGAAGATCGAGAAGAACGAGAAGGTCGAGAAGAACAAGAAGGTCGAGAAGAACGAGAAGGTCGAGAAGGACGATAAAGGAGCGACGACAACGGGAGCGACGACAACGAGAGCGCACCTAGCAGGACCTAGGGCGACGACATTCGTTTTTTTTTCGGGTCTTTAACAGACCATTCTATTCGGACAAGGCCTATCGAGACAGTTCAGCAATCGGCAACATAAGCGACACATCCAGTATAGCATAAGGCACAGCAGTACGAGCAGTGCGACCGGCGGTATAATCGAGACATTTGGCCTATCTTAAGACGTACAGCAGAGCTACTAGGTACGAGCACCAGACAATACAGCCGCAAACAGGGCAGCTGCAGACAGGCACAGCTGCTACAGACAACAGAGGCACAGCTGCAGGCAACATACTGTTTAGAAGGACAGTTCAGAGGCAGCACAGTTTAGAGGCAGCACAGTTTAGAGGCAGCACAGTTCAGAGGCAGCACAGTTCAGAGGCAGCACAGTTCAGAGGCAGCACAGTTTAGAGGCATAGCTGCAGACAGGCACTGCATACTTGGAAAGGCCCTGCATGTTCAGAAAAGCACTGCATGTTCAGGCAGGCAGCTGCAGACTGATCCGGGCACGCAGATATGATTCAATACGGCCTTTTTGATAACTATATCTCGAACTGAAGAGGGAAAGGAATCTATGTGGTGGTAGTGGTGGGCTTTGATGGTGGTGGTGCCAAGGCCCGGCTCGGCCCGGACGGGCCGAGCCGAAATTCCAGGGTCCACCCCATCAATCTGTCCCACCTCTTTCTACCACCGCAACACTACCCCCCTCCCTTACCAGCGGTCGCCCTCGACCGCTTAGTCACCTCATCCATCCGAAAATGTCCACTTTTTTTTTTTTTTTTTTTTTTTTTTTTGATTTCGCCGCCTCTTTTCTCGAAAACTCCTTTCAACGTCGACGTCACCTCTTCCGTCTTCCATTAAAAACAATGTCCTCTTCGTCTCTTTCTCAACTTCTTACATCATCTCCATCCGAAGTCCTTTACTTGACGTTTATGTGATCGACGCCATCTGATCCGTGCTATCTGATCTGAGCCGTAGGTCATCTGAGCTGCGGCGTGGGTAGTCTGTACGCTGCTTCGGAGGTCTATATAGATCTGTCTACGGCTCCGTTTCTTCTTCTTTTCTTTCTCCACCGGAGTCAGCACTCCATCGCAGGGGGGGGGGGGGCGGCGGCGCTGGCACGCCACGGCGTGCGCAGCCCACTGTCCCTCTACGATCTGAGCAGCGATCGTTTTCATCGGCTTCCGCGCCGGTGGAGCGGACGCTGCTTTCTTCGTTTGGCTTTAGAGCCATTCCGGCTTCGGCTTCTTCGGGTTCCGCACGTAGAAGTCTCTTAGCAGCTCCGCCGAATTTCGCAGGTTTTCGACCGGATACTATTTATAGTCTTCCGGCCACCCCTTCTACGAGATCCTCGCTTCGATGGACCCCCTTATCTTCTTCGCGTCCACTACATCTTCTACCTCCTACTCTTCTTTATTACCGCCTATCTTAACTGGTTGGGGTTCAGCGAACCCCTGTTCTGGAAGGCCGTCCTCAGGGTCTAGGCTTAGCAGATCTGAATGGAAAACATCGTAGATCCGGAATGCCTTTGGCAGCTCGAGTCGATAGGTCACCGGCGACCTCTTTTCTATTATCTTAAACGGACCTACGTAACGTAGGTTAAGCTTCGCGTTCCCTTTTAGCCTCAGGTTCCGCGTGTTGAGCCATACCTTTTGGCCTTCCTCGAATTCCATCGGTGACCGCTTTCTATTAGCTCGATTCACCATCTTCTTCTGAGCTGATTCCATCGCTTCTTTCGCCACTTTGACCGCTTCTTCCATCTGAGATCGGAGCGCTTCCGCCGCCGCGGCGGCGACTCTCTTCGACGACGTAGCGGTGGATGGTTCCGTAGAGCTGGGTTCGTTTGGCAGCTAAAAGCTTATCCTCGGAAGATAGCCGTGCGTTATCTCGAACGGCGCCAGCGAGGTGGCTTCGGATAGTGCCGAGTTAGCGCAGAACTCGGCTATCGGCAACACCTTAACCCATTCTTCTTAATGGTGGCCGCAGAAGGTTCGCAGATATCGCTCTATCTTACGGTTAGCCACTTCGGACTGGCCGTCCGTTTGAGGGTAAGCGGCGGTGCTGAGCTTTCTATGGATTCCGAGAGCTTGATTGATAGCTTTCCACACGTTAGCAGTGAATTGAGGACCTCTATCCGTAGTGATAGTGTCCGGCAGCCTATAGTGCTTCTACACGTGTTAGATCAGCATTCTCGCCGTTTCTTCCGCAGTAGTTCCTTCATCCCTAGCTCGACAGGGGATGAAATGGCGCTCTTTGCTCAGCCGATCCACTACGTTCAGCGTAGCGTCGTAGCCGTCCGACTCCGGCAGGCCGGTTACGAAATCCATCGTAATGTGCTGCCACGGTTTCTCGGGGATCGTAAGCGGCTTCAGTAAGCCTGCCGGAAGGCCGTAACGTAGCTTCGCCGCTCTGCATACGTAGCAATTGGCGATGAATCGATTGATTCGTTCGTAGATCCGTGGAAACCAGTAGACCGTCCTTATAGCTTCCATCGTCTTCTTTGAGCCGGCGTGGCCAACGTCTATAGAGCTATGGACCAGCTGGATGACCTCCGTAATTAGTTCTTCTAGAACTATCATCTTCCCTGAGCCGGTCTTGCCGAGCTTCTGTTGTTGATTGAGCTGTTTCACCTTTTCGTAGAGAGTTTCTTCCTTAGGGGCCGGTTCCACTGCGCAGACCCCTACCTCTTTCAACACCTCTGCGTCTACCATCCGCTCGGTCAACACCTTCTGGAACATATTCGGATCTTCTTTCGCTCGGCTGGTCTTCCCCTCTCTTCTCGTCAGCGCGTCAGCCTTTCCGTTTTGAGCTCCGGGTCGATATGTGATCTTAAAGTCGAACCCTGATAGGTAGGCAGCCTACCGTGCCTGACGTCGTAAGAGCTTCTGCGTCTTCATAAAGTAGGTCAGTGACTGGTAGTCCGTAAGGACCTGGACCGTGCTCTTTCCAGCTATAAGCTCCGGTTTCCACTCCTCGAAAGCCTGAATAATCGCCAGCAGCTCCTTGTTATAGATAGCGTAGTTCCGCTCAGCTTCGCTTATCGACTTGCTGAAGAAAGCGACCGGATGGAGGGTTTCGTCGTCTCTATATTGAGAAAGGACCCCTGCCGTCACTGTGTCGGAAGCATCTGTTTCTACGTAGATCGTCTTTTCTGGTCTGAAGTGCGCCAGCACTGGTGCAGAAGCCACTGCTTCTTTCAGCTGCACGAAGGCTTCCGTGCACCTTTCATTCTATAGGCCGGCGGCCTCTTTCTTTAGCGCCTCGTTCAGGGGTCTCGCTATCTTGCTAAAGTCCTTGATAAACCGTCGATAGTAGCTGCAGAAGCCGAGAAACGCTCTGATTTGCGTAGTGTTTCCAGACTTCGGTTGCTTCCATTCGGCGACGGCGGCCACTTTCGACGGGTCTATCCGAATTCCATCCCTTCCGACGATAAGGCCGAGATATTTGACCTCAGTTTGATAGAACTCGCTCTTCTTCGTGTCCGCGTTCAGTCCCACCTCGCGGAGCCTGGTCAGCACCTTCTTGATGTGGTCCGTGTGCTGATCTCTCGTCCCGTCCGTGTAGATGAGAATATCGTCCAAATAGATAGATACGAACCGTTCTAGCATGTCCATAAAGGTGTGGTTCATAAAGCGTTGCCACACTGCCGGCGCGTTGGTGAGTCCGAAAGGCATCACCAACCACTTGAAATTGCCCATACGCGTTGCGAACGTCGTCAGGTCTTCTGTCTGCCCTTCTTTATTCCTTAGTCGATGGAACGCTTGGCGGATGTCCAGCTTGCTGAACCATTTAGCTTTAGCCACTCGTTGTATGGTCTCGTCGATCAGTGGCAGTGGATACACGTCTCTCTTGGTGACCTTATTGAGGCCGCGATAGTCCACGCAGAGTCGCAGACCACCCCCTGGTTTTCTTACGAAAAGAATCGGTAACGCGTATTCGGCCGAGCTCGGTGTAATAAACTTCTTCGCCAGGTTCTCGCGAACAAACACCTCCACCTGGTCCAGTTCCGCCGGCGACAGTCGTCTAAGGGGCTCGGTTCTTAGCAGCGTAGCCCCCTCTTTCAGTCGGATCTTGTTGTCATATTCCGGCCGATGGAGCGGCAGGAGGTTGGAGTCGGCTTTTGAGAACACGTTAGCGTAATCGTGGAGCTCGTTTGGCAACACCTTCAGTGGGTCTACTTCTTCTTCCGCCATTATCTTCCTGTAGTCTTCGATGTCCTTTATAGAGATAGCGTAGATCTTATTGTCCGGCGACTTCGCGAGGGTCGTTATTGCTTCTGAACTCATTATTCCGACGGTAACCGGGGGTTCGGAACGATTGGGCGGAGCCTCTTTCGCGGACTCCGTGGCTTTCGGGTCGGTTGCGTTGCTTAGGGTTTTGAACCCTATCGTGCCTTCTTCTACGTTAACGATGGCTTTCTGATTCTTCATCTATTTCTGCCCTATAATAATGTCAAACCTTCCGATATCCATGATCCGGAACGTCGCCTCTGTAGTGCGACCAGCCAGTGTGGTCCTCAACGGCACGTAGTGCGTAACGCTTTCCGTATCTTGTCCGTTGTACGCCGAAATCCGCGTCGGCGACGCCAGTTCCACTGGATAACCGTATCCATTCGTCAGCTTCCGGACCAGTCGGTGGTGGATCGCCGCGCCGATAAGAGCTCCGGTGTCGATAAAAGCTTTCAGCTAAAGCGGTTTGCTCGATCCGTTAAGGGGGTGGACAGTGATTAGAAGGATAATGGCTGTTTCCGTGTTCACTTCTACCGCCGCCGAGAGTGGATCGCTGCAGCTGTTGATGCTTTCTTCTCGTGGCGATTCGCTTCGATTCGGTGCCCTATTGTTAATGCTGGATAGGGGGCCTATCCGTCCAGCTGGTCTTTTCCTATGATTCTTAGCTGCACGCCGCCGTCTACGCTGTCGGTGTCGTTCAGGGCTGGCTCCATAGCTTGTATGGTCTTCCTCGGTGGTTGCTGCGGCTGCGGCTGCCTTATAACACGATAGTCCTGCTTCTGCTTGTCCGATGCTTGGCATCTCGTGGCAATGTGGCCAGGCTTGCTACACGCGAAACAGGTAGGGACGAACGACGAGCGCTGAGACTGATAAGGTGGCTGCTGTGGCGCTCTCCGGAAAGGCGCGGGGGGTCGTATGGTCTGCGTTATCAGCGGCTTTTGGTTCGGTTCGCGTGATTTCGCGTAAGCGCTCAAGTTTCTTGCGGTTACTCTCGCTTAGTGCACGAAGCTCTCAAGGCCTTCGTCTTCCACAGACGCCATAGCGGCGGCCAGCTCAGGACTCAGCTTCTGCCTCAATAGGTGGAGCTGCTCATCTTCCGCTACTCGGGCCCTGATCGCATATTTTCTGAACAAACCGTAGAATTCCTCGAACGTCTGCCGGTTTTGGTTGATCTTGTCCAGCTGCTTACGGGCTGTCTTCTTTCGGAATGGGTCTCCGAAGCGTTGATCTAACGCTTTAATCGCTTCTTCGGCGGTCACCTCTTCTAGGTCCGCCACCAGCGAGAAAGCTTCTCCTTCTAGTCGCGCCTCTAAATAGGCCAATCTGTCTTCTTCGCTGCTTGACGCGTAATCGCGGTTCATCTTATTCTTGATCTTCTTCTTAAACGCCTCCTACGATTTAGGGTCTCCGCCGCCGAAAACAGGTAGGTCCGGCAATGGCGTCATCGTAGTGCCACCTTGACTATAGGCCGCCGGTGAGGCGGTCTCTGCTGGTTCTTCTCGGCGCGGCGGCGGCGCTGGCATCGCTGCTTCTATATCAGCTAGTTGATCCTTCAGCGCCTTCAGTTGCGCCGTTCGATTCGCCGCTTGGTTTTCCAGCACATCTATAATGGTCTCGGCCGATTCCCTCTTAGCTCTTACTATCTCTACTTCTTCCCTTAACTGTCTGTTTTCTTCCACGTTCCTATAGAACTTCTTTTCTATAAAGGTAATGATATCAAACACCTTCTTAGCTCTATGCTCTGTAAGATATTCTCCTATCTTATCCGGCGTGCGTCCATACAGTTCGGCATAGCCCTCTATGCCTTTTCTCGCTTTATTTACCTCTTCTTCCGTAAGGCCTTCATTGGTCGTTCCGTCATCGAGAACGCTGGTACGCCTATCCCTCGGTCTGTCAGTCTTTCTCTTTCCGCTGCGGCCTGTAACGCCGCCCTCTACCGTTAAGAAGCCTTCCATCTTCTTACGGTGCCTTGGGGGTTGTTGTTGGTATTGGTGTAGGTGCGCGTGCGTTATTCGGGTTTCCGGATGAATCGACGGGCCCTTTCGCGCAGCGCGGGGGCTGTTGTGGAGAGTGAGTTCGAGATATAATGATCCGGGCACGCAGATATGATTCAATACGGCCTTTTTGATAACTATATCTCGAACTGAAGAGGGAAAGGAATCTATGTGGTGGTGGTGGTGGGCTTTGATGGTGGTGGTGCCAAGGCCCGGCTCGGCCCGGACGGGCCGAGCCGAAATTCCAGGGTCCACCCCATCAATCTGTCCCACCTCTTTCTACCACCGCAACACAGACAATACAGGCAGAGCTGCAGACAATACAGGCAAAGCGATACAAGCAGCAAAGCAACACGAGCAGCAACGAGCACCTAGGCAGAGCAACGAGTACGAGCACAAGGTACATCTACAGACAACAGTAACAACAGCTGCAGACAAAGCAAAACAGCAGCTACAGACAGGTGCAGCTGCTACAGACAACAGAGGTGCAGCTACAGGCAGGTGTAGCTGCTATAGACAACAGAAGGCACAGCTGCTGCAGACAATATAGGCAAAGCATAAGGCAAAGCGACAGTCTAAGAAGCGACGGCTTAAGAAGCGAGCGACCGTCGAGAAGCGACATGCGTAGGCTGCGACCTCTGCGACCTCTAGAAGCCTCTGCGTCCCTAACGACCTCTGCGCCCCCAACAACCTCCGCGACCTCTGAGACCTCTGCGACCGTCGAGAAGCGACCGTCCGAGAAGCGAAGCGACGGCTCGAGAAGCGACTGTCTAAGGAGCGACCGTCGAGAAGCGAGCGACCGTCGAGAAGCGACATGCGTAGGCTGCGACTCCGCGACCCCGATAACTCCGCGACCTCTGCGAGCTCTGCGACCTCTGCGACCTCTGCAGCCTCGACAACCTCTGCGACCTCCGCGGCCTCGACGACCTCCGCGACCTCTGCAACCTCCGAGAACTCCGCGACCAAGGCAGCAAACAAGGCAGCAAACAAGGCACCAAAGCGACGTCAAAAGGCACGAGATTAAGGCTCAAAAAGGCACGAGATTAAGGCTCAAAAAGGCACGAGAATAAGACTCAAAACGCACGGAAATTGAAGCTCAAAAGCGACCTTAAAAGCGACCTGTTTTGGAGCGACCTGATTGGCCGATAGCGAAGCTGAATTTGCGACCCCTGCGACCTGGTTTGGCTGATTGCAATTGATAGGCTGATTGCGATTGTGGGCAATCGCCGGTTAGGGAGGGCGGTAGTAATACGGATGTAGGCTAGAAGGTGCTGGAAGGTAGCAGGCTTGGCAGGACCAGGCTTGGCACACACTTAAATATCTCTACCTCCGCTTGTACGTAGATTCTTCCCTCTCCAGCCTTGGATATAGTTATCAAAGACGGGTATTGACCTTGCGTCTACCGCAGTCAGATCACTTTGGAGACTCCTTCTAAAAGAAGACGGCCTGTAAGCAACTAGACAAGATTAACCAGAACTGGCTAACGTTTAAAGAATTTTACAGACTATTTAGGAAATATGCTATTAGAGCTAAAGTGTCCGAAGATAAGCGGCTACACTTACTAAGGCAGAAGTTAAGCCCTAAACTGGCCAGAGCTATAGCTTTGGTAGAAGACGAAGACCTCGAGAGTTTCGTGCACTAGGCGAGAGTCACCGCTAGAAACCTGAACGTATACAGAAAATCGGCGTCGCGCGAACCGATTTAGAAGCCGTCGGCGCCGACTACGCGCCCCCCTGCTGCACCTTTCTGACAAGGCCCCTAGCAGCTATCTTATTCCCTGCGTTCGCCGTTCGTCCCCACTTGCTACATATACGGAAAGCCTAGTTATATCGCTAGTAGATACTAAGCAACGAATTAGCAGAAGCAGGAATACTGCGCTACGAAGCCACTGCTACCGAGAAAGACTATCTAAGCTATAGAGCCGGCGCCGAACGACACGGATAGCGTAGACAGTAGGGTGCTATTAAGGATTATAGGAAAAGATTAGCTGGACAGATAGGCCCCCTATCCAGCATAGACAATAGGGCACTGCTATTGACCGCATCGCCAGAAGAAGAAGAGAGCATTAATAGTTGTAATAATCTGCTCTCGGCAGCGGTAGAAGTGAATACAGAGACCGCTATTATCCTTCTAATTACTGTCCACCCTCTTAACGGCTTACACTGCCCCCTTTAGTTAAGAGCCTTTATCGATACAGGAGCACTTATTGGCGCGGCGATCTACTATCGACTGGTCCAGAAACTAATAAAAGGATATAGTTATCTAGTAGAATTAGCGTCGCCGACGCGAATTTCGGTATACAACGGACAAGACACGGAGAGTGTTACGCATTATGTGCTATTAAAGACTACCTTGGCTGGTCGCACTATAGAAGCGACGTTCCGAATTATAGACATCAGACGATTTAACATTATTATAGGGCAGAAATAGATAAACAACTAGAAAGCAGTTATTAACGTAGGTAAAGGCACACTTTGGTTTAAAACCTAGCAGAGCGGCACCGCCGCTAAAGAATCGGTTACTATCGTCGCCGTTAAACCGAACGTTACGACCACTAAGGCGGTTCCGAACGACCATTCCGATCCCTAAGATACCGTCGGAATAATAAGCTTAGAAGCCTTAACTACTCTCGCGAGATCGCTAGAGAATACGATTTACGCTATCTCGATAAAAGAAATCGAAGATTACTAGAAGATAATAGCGGAAGAAGAAGTAAACCCGCTAGAGGTGTTACTAAAAGAACTCTATAGCTACACTAACGTGTTCTCGAAAGCCGACTCCAACCTCCTGCCGCTCTACCGGCCGGAATATAACAATAAGATCCAGTTAAAAGAAGGAGCCGTGCTGCCGAGAACCGAACCCCTAAGACGCTTATCGCCGGCCGAGCTAGACTAAGTAGAGGTGTTTGTCCGAGAAAACCTAGCGAAGAAGTTTATTACGCAGAGCTCTGCTAAGTATACGTCGCCGATCCTTTTCGTAAGGAAACCTAGAGGTAGTCTCTAACTGTACGTAGACTACCGAGGCCTTAATAAGGTTACTAAGAGAGATGTATACCTACTGCCGCTAATCGATAAGACTATACAACGAGTAGCTAAAGCTAAGTAGTTTAGTAAGCTAGACATTCGCTAAGCGTTCTATCGACTAAGGAACAAAGAAGGACAAACCGAAGACCTTACGACATTCGCTATACGTATAGGCAACTTTAAGTAGCTGGTTATGCCTTTCGGCCTTACCAACGCGCCGGCTGTATAGCAACGCTTTATAAACCATACCTTTATAGACATGCTGGAACGGTTCGTGTCTATTTACTTAGACGATATTCTTATCTATACTGATAGAACAAGAGAACAGCATACGGACTACATTAAGAGAGTACTAACTAGGCTCTGCGAGGTCGGATTAAACACGGACACGAAGAAAAGCGAGTTCTATTAAACCGAAGTCAAATATCTCAGTCTTATCGTCGGAAGAGAAGGAATTTAGATAGACCCCTTAAAGGTCGCCGCCGTCGCAGAATGGAAGCAGCCGAAGTCCGGAAACACTACCTAAATTAGAGCTTTTCTTAGATTCTGCAGCTACTATCGACGATTTATTAGGGACTTTAGCAAGATAGCAAGACCCCTAAACGAGGCGTTAAAGAAGGAGGCCGCTGGTCTATAGAATAAGAAGTGCATAGAGGCTTTTAACTAACTGAAAGAAGCGGTAGCCTTAGCGCTAGTGCTAGCGCACTTCCGACTAGAAAAGACTGATACGGATGTAGGCTGGAAGGTGCTGGAAGGTGGCAGGCTTGGCAGGGCCAGGCTTGGGGCACACTTAAATACCTCTACCTCTGCTTGTACGTAGATTCTTTCCTCTCTAGCCTTGGATATAGTTATTAAAGACGGGTATTAACCTTGCGTCTACTGCAGTCAGATTATTATATCCAAGGCTTAACCCAATACCTAACCTGCACTATGCGAAAGAGCCCGTCGAATTATATCCGGGTACTTGATTAACGTACGTGCAACTGACAACCTAGAGTGTATACTATATATGTGCGAAGGAGGCCGTTAAATTATATCCGGTTACTTAATCGTATATATATATGCTACTCTACCCCCCCCTCCCCCGACTAAGAAGAGAGAGTTTTTAGGGAAGAGAAGTGCCCCTATCGAGAAGAAGAAGAGTTTTAGGGAAGAGAAGTACCCCTATCGAGAAGAAGAGAGAGTTTTAGGGAAGAGAGTGCCCCTACGAGTAGATCGCGAGTTTAAAGAAGAGCGAGAGCGACGAGAGCAACGAGAACGACGACGACGTAAGGACGACAATGTAGGGACAACGAGACAAGACGAGGAGCAGGAGCGACGACGACAAGACGCACCTAGCAGGACCTAGAGCGACGACATTCGTTTTTTCGGGTCTTTAACAGACTATTCTATTCGGACATACCAATTAAGACGACCAGCAATCAGCACTAGGCTTAGCACTAAGCTTAGCACTAGGCTTAGCACTAGGCTTAGCACCAGGCTTAGCACTAGGCTTAGCACTAGGCTTAGCAGCAGACAACACAGGCAGAGCACTAGGCGGCTGTAGACAATAGAGGACATAGCTACAGGCAATACAGAGCAGCTATAGGCAGAGCAAGAGCTGCAGACAACAGGCAGCTGCAGATAACACAGAGCTACTAGGCAGAGCACCAGGCAGGCAGCTGCAGACAACAGAGGCACAGCTGCAGGCAACACAGGGCTGCTATACAGAGCATAAGGCAGAGCACTAGGCAGGGTGCAATAGTTGGTGTAAGATAAGTTTAAGATATTATAATCTGAGCTTCCGCAGATATTATTCGATACAGCTCTTTTAAAGACTATATCTCAAACTGAAAAGGGGAAGCTATCTACGTAGTAGTAGATGTGGGCTTTCGCAGGGGTGGCGTGCCAAGACCCGGCTTGGACCGCAGGGGCCGAGCCGAAATTCTAGGGTCCACCCTATTAGTCTGTCCTACTCCTTTCCACTACTGTAACATTCTACTACTGCGGCCGGTTATACTGCCAGTCTCTTCTACCGCTAAGAAAGGCTCTATACTCTTCTTACAGTGCGTAGTTAGTTGGTGTGTGTGTGCATGTGCGCTATCGAGGGAACCGGATATAATTTAACGGGCCCTTTTGCGTAGTGCAGTGTAGGTGTGTAGATAAGTTTGCGATATAATGATCTGAGCTTACGCAGATATTATTCGATACAGCCCCTTTTGATAACTATATCGCAAACTGAAGAAAGGAAGGAATCTATATAGTGGTGGTAGTGGGCTTTTGTAGGGATAGTGCGCTAAGGCCCGGCTCGGTCCGGAATAATCCGGGCACGCAGATATAGTTCAATACGGCCTTTTTGATAACTATATCTCAAACTGAGGAGGGAAAGGAGTCTATATAGTGGTGGATAAGAGCTTTAGGGGCGGCGGCATGCCAAGGCCCGGCTCGGTCCGGAAGGGCCGAGCCGAAATTCCAAGGGTCTACCCTATTATCCAGTCCTACCCCTTTCTGCCGCCGTAACACTACCCCCCTCCCTTACTAGCGGTCGCCCTCGACCGCTTAGTCACCCTATCTATCCGAAAATCTTTACGTTTTTTTTTTTGATTCGTCGTCTCCTTCTCGAAAATCCCCTCCAACGCCGATGTTACCTCTTCCGTCTTCTATTAAAAACAACGTTCTCTTTATCGCTTCTTTAATTTCTTACGTCGTCGGCGTCTGAAGTCCTTTACTTGGCGTTTATATAATCGACGCTATCTGATCTAATCCGCGGTCTTCTGAGCTGCGGCTCGGCTAGTCTGTGCGCTGGCGCGGAGG